>MU619728.1:0-302775 GCA_025201785.1 Xylaria longipes
AAATATAAATTTATTTAGCTATATAATAAAATTAATAATATATTTTTAATATATTTTAAAGTTTTATTTTTTTATAAAATATTTATTTTAATTAGTTTAGTAAACTTTTTTACTGTTTTTTATTATTTTTATTAAATTATTTAGCTTATTAATAAAATTAATATTATTTTTAATAATAATAATAGTTAACTAGGTTTTAATTATTTTATTAATTATTTTTTTAAAATAATATTTATATTTAAGTTTTTTTAATAATTATAGCTACGGAAATTTATTTATAAGTTATAAGTATTTTTAAAAGTTTAAAAAAATAGCTTTAGTTATAAATTTTTTGTTTTAAAACGTATAATTATTTAATTTTATTAGCGTAATTTTTATATTTACTAATAACGTTATTATTGTTTAATTAATTACTTATTTTTGCTTTAAAAATAAAATTAATATATATAAGACTTTTAATTATTAAAATTAAATAATTTTAATTAAATATAATAAATAATTAATTAATATGTTTTATTATATTATAAAAATTCTTTTGTTCTATATTAAATAAGTGTATATAGGTAATCTACGCTATGTGGACCGTCATTTTAACCCTTTAAATCTGACAGAAGTACCCAGCCACTGGATTTACCAGCCTCCCTGATTTCAACATATTACAGCATTGGTGGTGTTTAATTTGGCAAACTAGATGCTGCGATACATATTTCGTGCTCTATGCCCCTCATAAATGTAGCAAATCACAGAACATCTAAAATAACTGTTGCTGTGCATTCGTCGAAGCCGTTATACCCAGGCCGGTTTACCACAAAGGTACCATAATATGTTACCAGAAAATGTAAATAAAGAATGACTTCAGGTCAGAGCTATATCAGTTGCTCCATAGAGTATGTCCCTGTTTCTAGGCCTCACAGTTATCGGCTCGCGTGATAAGCATGTCCATCTCGGTCTGTTTGGTCACCCAGTTGCCTACCACATGCCACTCCTTCTCAGGCTCAGCCAGTTTGCCTTGGAAATGGCGGTAGAACTGTGTGATGAATTTGCAGAGTTGCATCATTGCAATGTTCTTCCCGATGCACATCCGGGGCCCCGCACCGAACTGTATATTATCAGCTGAATACTCGTCAATATTCTGCAGTCGTAACCTACTGAAAATAGATTTCTCTTCATGTCCATTATGACATCCTCAGGCTCGTCTAGCCATCTTTCGGGTCTGAAAGTATCCACGTCTTCCCCGAAGATGCTACTATTGCGGTGGATAACCCATGGGTTAATCCCTACGATAGTCCCGCCTGGGATGCGATAGCCATCAATTATTGCACCCTCTGGCGGAGTGACACGTTCATTGACAAGGCCTAGATTCCCATGGATTCGTAGTGACTCATGGATAACCGCGTCACTTATCCTACGTGTTAGTGCTACATGCCGATTGCGACCGCGTAGAATCACGGGACAGGGGGGTTGGTTGCCTACAGGTATGGAAGCTTGCTAATCTCTGAGAAGGAGGGTGTATTTGGTCCCAGAACGGACAGTTCAGCTCGAAGCTTTTCCTCAACTATCGGGTTTCGGGCCACATAGTACAGAACAGCTCTGATTGTGACGGCTAGAACATCATGGCCAGCCATACTAAGCAGGTCAGTAAATCAATTTCAAATGACTATAGAACGAGGGGTACCTGCAGATTTATGTACAGCGCTCCTATAATTTCCCTAGTAGTCAGGCTATCTGGTTGACTCTTCTGGAGTTTTATGAAATTGTTGAGCATGTCTGGGGTTGTAGTAGGCTTTTCAAGCCGCCCCCTGACGATAGTGGAGGCGTACTATATGGTAATCAGATGTGGTCTTTGGGAATTTCCGCTCTAAGTTGCTAACCTTCATAACAGGGTTGATCTTGCCTGGCCGCTTAGCAGTTTCCATGGCCCATCTTACAAATTGAAGGATGGGCGCCTGTGCATACTATTCTCCATATCAATTTAATTGTATGAGGGAGGAGGGGCGGCAGATCCTCACAAGGCCAGTTTTGATCAATATGCGATCAGATCCTTCGATCATGCCGTTTATATCTTGGCCATTTTCTAAAAAGCCAAACTTTTTGGAAGCGTTGAGTTCGCCGAGGCAATCAAATGCAAATAGGTGAATCCAGGATGACATGTCCAGACGAATCGTACTGTCGCTAGGGACCAATGTCTCCATTTTTTGTGTGAACACTCTCACACAATCATCGATCTTTGGCTCCAGCCCAAGCACAGCTGCCTTAGTATACAGGCCTCCGATCCTTTTCTTAAGCGACGAGTGGTAGTTGACATCTTGCGCTGAGAATAAATTCAATAGTGGTGCTCCCTCAAACCTCGCAGAGGTTGGTTTGTAGAAATCTGACTATTAAAAAGACTGAGTCATCTGTCCAGTGCATGATGTGAAGCTACTCACTTTAGGATAAGCCTGTCTCGATCCATGTATTGTATGAAGAGCTTCTGGGCTAGAAAAGGAAATAGTGTTTGGGCCAATGCGGACAACCGGGCCATACTTCCTATGTGCAGCAATGTTCCTACGCGGCATGTCATTGTGGTATACAGCCAAGATCCTCCAGATGTTGCAGATACTCGCCGATGGGGGGCCAGGGATGGCGCTCAGTCCCCCATAGTAGCGAGTATACAAGGCCTGTAGTATCAAAGCAGAGCCACAAAATGCAATGAATTTCATCAAATTGTCCATCTTTGCCGAGTCAGGGGGATAATGAATTTGAGTAGAAGTGTCGTGGCTAGCTGAAGTTGCGAAACTGATGAGAACATCGCAAATGTCCCCTCTTTCACTTCGTCTAGAGAATGTAAGACTATCGATTCTTTTACATGTTTCGCTATTAAACTAAGAACTAGGATTGGATAGATCGGGGGAGGCACGCATATCAGGTGCTGACATCTTAGCCATCCTCTTGTCTCATTGGGTCGCTACCCCCCAAATACCTGCATCAAACCAGTCAGAGCAACCATCATGCTACTGCAGGCTGGTATGCAACCTATCAGCTTAATGGTTAATAGCGGCAGAATACCCCGGGAAAAGACACGCTACTACTATTATACTACGCGATAGTTGTCTGCAACGGTAACAGGGATGGTACTCCGCCCCCACTTTCCTTTCCTACCGAAGGCCTCCTATCAAAACGTATTAATTTCTAGTCACAGATAATCAACTTTGGTCCTACCATGACTGCAGTCCATGCAATGCTGCACTTCGATGTAAGTTTCGTCAATTGAATACTAGATGTTGAATACATTCGGCATTTGGTCGTTTCTTCACCGCTACTCTGAATTGTGTTGCCTGAACTACGCAATAATTACTTACTAAATTGGTCGGTTTCGGAGCATGCGCGCATAGCCGTTATACGTAGTTCAACTTTCAGTGTTAATACCGTAGTAAACCTCTTGGTCCATTCACCGCAGAATTTAATAGAGATCGTACCTCGTAGAGACTTGTAAAAGATACCTGCCTAAGAAGGCAAACATTAGGCTATCAGGAACCCTCGCCCTTACAAGACTGTAGCGGGTTACGTGAAGAAAGAGAAAGGATTGGGATACCGTCTCGAAGTAATGCATTAGATGTGATAGTACATGGTTGTTCCCTCTACCGTATACTGATACAGCAATATTGGTGTTAATAATTACTTATTTTGTTGATGCTAATTTATTTTTAGGGTATACCTAAGGCTCACTCTAGATCAGGACCTCGCTGATGTGCTAACCTATTCCTTATATAGCGTTAATCTCCTGTTTTCTTCCACAATATCTCAAGGTTGAATGTTACTTCTGACTCAAGTAAATGTCAAACTAAAATCTTGTGAACTTCAGTACATACCAAAAACCCCAGTCACAATGAGCAGCACACGTACACTGTTGCAGAATCAAAGCATCGAGTTCGATGTTAGTTACAACGAATTCTCCTCTTGGCAGCAGGTGGGCTCTGAAACCTCTCACTTGGAGAATGAACATCAGAGTTTTTGGTACCATCACGTTGGGAAGGCCCTCGGGGTTCTTCTATACAGTGCCGGTTATTCCACAGACGCCCAACGTCGAAGTTTAGAATTCTTCAAGCAAGTTGTGGCCCCTAACCTTGGAGTCTTTCAAACTACAAGTGGGGACCAGAAAACCTCGTGGCAGAGCTTCATGACGGATGATGGTACACCTCTTGAGTTGAGTTGGGACTGGGGTACCAATGATTCTCGACCAACTATACGGTACTCTGTTGAGCCTATTGGGCTTCAAGCAGGCACGTCGCTTGATCCTCGTAACTCGCTCGCGGGACCAGTCTTGCAAGACGGTTTAAATCGAATCCTGCCAGATATGAGACTAGAGTCGTTTCACTATTTCAAGGACTTCTTCGACGGTCGGGGAGAAGGAACACTAGACCACAAATCATCGATACTCTACAGGCTATTGAGCTCCTTTTGGGGTTTCTTCACGGGCCAAGAAGGAGAACCGCGGTGTTCCGAAGACATACCAGACCACAAGTCATCTATATTCTACGCGTTCGATCTTACGGATGCTGAGACAACAGCCAAGGTATACTTCTTTCCCAAGTATCGAGCTGTATCAAGCGGAAAGTCAAACCTAGAGGTTCTTTTACAAGGAATTAAAGGCGCCCCTCATTGCACGGCGGACAACCTATATGCCTTATCCGTATTCTCCGACTTCTCAAACGACGCAGCAAATAAAGATCTGGAATACGAAATGCTCGCTATCGACTTGATTGATCCACTACAGTCACGTTTCAAAGTCTATTTTCGATCTCGCGAAACATCTTTCGACTCTCTAAGTAGAATCATAACGCTCGGTGATCGCATCAAAAACATAAATATGCAGCGGGGACTCAAAGATCTCCACTGTCTCTGGAACGCCATTTTCGGAGTGAATGCGCCCTTAGGCCAACCATTGAAAGAAGTCAATCACCGCACGGCGGGGATGCTCTATAACGTCGAGTTCAGGATCGGCGACCGGTACCCAGTGGCCAAAGTCTATCTCCCCGTTCGGCACTACTCTACCAGCGATGACAATGTGATCAAGGGCCTCGGTGAATATTTCAAATCCCACCAGAGAGGTGTCTACATGACTGATTATAGCAGAGCTATGGCCAAGCTATTGTAAGCGGTTCCTTAGATATGTGGCATTTGAGATTCATCCCTAACGCATAAACTAGTGGCTCCGAGTCACTGCTATCACAGGCAGGTGCCCAGACCTACGTCGGGTGTACAATTCGTCCCGATGGGGCTCTTAGGGTTGTTTCATACTTCAAACCACCTCTTTTAGACCACGGTGCTTCTGTTGAGAGAGGTTCATAGTTGATATCCTTGGATGCATTCGCTAGTTACCCTGATTTCTCTTTTATAGGGCTTTATGATCGATTGTTACATCAAACTTGAAAGCTACGAGCACTTATGGTCACCATTTGCAATCTTTAGAGATACACTAGGTCCTTTTCAAAGCAGGGAACTCTGCAATCTAGGCGTTTTCAAACACGACTTTAGACTTTTAATTCAATGCAGTCATGGATTTGACGTATTCAGCCTCAAATTGAATAGTTGATGACACCGCCACGCCCCTGATTTTGCCCGTGATAGATGTCCTGGCACAATAGCTATACTGGTGATGATGTCACCTATGTTAAGCAGGGGTAGTATGGGTCTGTCAGGGGGTCTCTACGTACCTAGGTACGTACATAGTATAAAGAGATAGTTTATATGCCCCGATTCGGCAATAGCTTATTATAGCTAGACGATCATGGATAGACCCTAAAAGTGGATTCGACTCCCCAGATGCCCCTCATCCATGTATGTAGGTCTTTACCAGTCCCCTTGAAAGTAGGCTCAATCCTACGATAAGTAGCGGGCATGTTAACAAGACTTGAAAGTAACATCAAGTGAGGGGTAAATGTTGATAAGAAATCATATTTGCAAGAGCCTCATGAGGATCCCTACGGTGGTCGAAGCTGCACGCCAACCCGATACGCGTGTCATCCCTGCTTATTTGAGGATGGACGTATTGGTGTCTCGTGTCGCAGTGCATTACGTTGTGTCGCATGCATGAGAGACATCAAAAGGAGAGACACACATACTAGCTGAGACGTGTGCATCTCCTGATTCACCTGCATACTTCGTCTAGATAATCCGACGTAGTATCCAGCACATAATCCCGTCAGCATGTGTTGTGAGAACACTAGTCTGCCAATAGTCGGGTTTCTGAGCACTGCAGAATTTGGAAAATCATGTCACAGTTTCACGAGCCTATCTCGGACGGCCCGCGTACCATGACCCATCCTAGCCGGGCAGTGAGACTTTCGGCCCGCTCCCTGTGACTGCGTCTCAGAAATAACGAATGGCTTGTAGATTTTTGGTTTATGCCTATTCATAGATTGATTAGTGTTGTCTGAGCCGGAGGGTTACACGCTTAAAGTGTCGCTTCTAGAAACATATTAAGTCCATCAATAGGGAACTTGCATCCCATCATACTAGGTAGGTTAAAATAGGATTCCTGATGGCTACACACGAAAACATCACCAATCTCTTCACTTGTCACCCGTTTGATACAATGGTCAGCCACACTGAAGTAATCCTAGATGCGTGGCGACATCTATATGCTCTCATCTCTCTGGAAGACGTGAAGCACTTGGAGCCTATTTCCCTCACAGGTAATAAATTGACCATTCCTGATATTGTGGCAATCGCACGGTGAGTTATCCTCTACATCTAAACGGCGTTACAGTATTAGTACCCGCCCTAACAGATACAATAGCTATGAAGCGGTTACAGAAATAAAAAATACCGCGCTTGAGTCCATGGAACACAGCCTTTCGGTGCTTCAAAATGGACTTCGAGACGGGCATGTCATATACGGTAATAAATCCCTCTCGGCCGCAAAACATGAATTATTGTTAATTTCCATCCTCTGTAGGCGTTAATACCGGTTTTGGGGGGACTGCAGATGTCCGTACAAAGAAAGTTGTTGAGCTTCAGCATGCGCTGATCCGAGAACTACACTATGGTGTGCTTCCGCCGGGAAAGAGAGATCATCACACTTCGTTCCACAACTCATCTTGGGGTAATTATCGCTATGATCTTTTCCTTGACCGCGGCGGCGATTCTTGTTACATGCCTTGGTCTTGGACACGCGCAGCAATAGCTATTCGCATCAACTCCTTGATTTCTGGGCACTCAGCTGTCCGGCCGGTTATTGTTGAAAGAATGCAAGACCTGTTGAACTATAACATTATCCCCATGATCCCTCTTCGCGGCAGCATCTCAGCATCTGGTGATCTGAGCCCCTTATCCTATATATGTGGAGCGATTTCGGGGAAATCTACCATTCGGGTGCTGTCAAAAAGCGCGGAAGCTAAGTACGCAGATGAGGCCTTCGCTGATGCCGGTTTAGAATCGGTAAAGTTGCAAATGAAGGAGGGGCTTGCCAGTGAGTGATGCCCCGGCTCGTCCTTTTTTTCCTTTTTTTCTTTTGTTCCGAGGAATTTCATGCGCAGAAATCCTCTACTTACACCACTAGCTCTGACAACGCCTCCTGTGTATTTTCTAACTTTACGTTCACCTGTTACTGACATTTCATGAAAAGTGACGAATGGAACGGCAATATCAGCCGCCGTGGCTGCATTGTGTCTCCACGATACCCATACACTAGCCCTTTTCGCTCAGATCATGACTGCCATGACCGTTGAGGCTTTGAACGGCACTACTGAGAGCTTTCATAGTTTCTTCTCTGAAAGTCGACCACATCCAGGACAGGTGAGTCAAGATCTTGCACTTAGTAAACTTCGTAGGTTGACTTTCGGAAGACTGAATGCGCCCGTAATATCCTCGCCTTCTTGATAGGTTCTAAACTTACCAAAATCAATGACGGAGCCAATTCATCCCTACGCCAGGATCGCTATTCAATCCGGACCGCACCACAATGGCTTGGTCCGCTGTTAGAGGATCTCATTCTAGCCCATCAGCAAGTCTCTATCGAGTGCAACTCGGCCACCGATAATCCACTTGTAACCCCGGAGGGGAAGTTCTTACACGGTGGGAATTTCCAAGCTAAGTCGGTGACATCGGCCATGGAAAAGACCCGGCAGGCCGTCCAGGGCATAGGACGCATGATATTCAGTCAATGCACCGAACTCATGAATCCGGCCACAAACAGGGGCTTACCTCCGAATTTAATCGCCGAAGATCCGAGTATCTCTCTGATCTTCAAAGGTACTGACTTGAATATTGCGGCACTGGCAGCTGAGTTGGGTTTTCTCGCCAACCCCGTCAACCACGTCCAAACAGCGGAAATGGGGAATCAATCCCTAAACTCTCTCGCTCTGATCAGTGCTCGTTATACCGAAACCGCTAACGATGTCCTATCGCAACTAATTGCAGCACACTTGATTGCCGTATGCCAAGCTTTAGACCTGCGCGCTATGAACATGCAATTTTTAGAACTGTATGAATCCCAGTTTAGGGGACTGCTTGCTGGCCACTATTCTATGGTCGGAGAGCCGAGCCCATCCTCCAACGGAGTACATTTGACAGCAAATTTATTGTCATCACATGCGAATGATCTCTCGGAACTTGTCATGTCCCAACCTCCGTTCAACACGCCAGATCAGGGACCTGCCTCATCCCTCGAAGAACTGAACAAAGGCCTGTGGAGCCAGCTGATGGTTTCTCTTGACACGACAGCAAGCATGGATGCCTCAGAGCGTTTTGGTGCTGTCGCGAAATCTCTACGCCCAATCATGCTCGACAGCCCTGTCTTTAACCAAGATCTCAAGTTTATCAGTCGACTGACGGCTTTCACTGAGGCGCTTAGTGTCTCGATGCATGACGCATGGTGCGCAAATAGAGATGCATATCTGGTACATGGAGATGCAACACCTCTGCTTGGTAAAGCTTCAAAAGCTATATACACCTTCATACGCCGCACGCTAAGAGTTCCCTTTCTATCAACAAGGAACCTGATGACTCCCACTCTTGACGAAATGGAAAGTGGGTGCGGGGTGAATGGCACACAGGCACCGACTGTGGGCTCATTTACAGGGGCCGTATATCGTGCTTTGAGAGACGGCTCGCTAATGGAAGTAGGCATAGAAGTCTTGAAGACCTGCGTCTACCAAGAGACCGCGGGCTCTTGCAAGAGTGAATTAGACTTAACAAGCTAGTTAGACACTTCGAACCAAATCAAGATTGTCGTCGATTTATTGACACTACTCCCACCTGCCCCTATCCTACGGTGATTATTTATACCGCAATTTCAAAATCATGAGTATCGATAAAGACGGCAGAATAATATAATACTACATTTGCAGTAATTACTAGCTACCACCTAATGACAGAACAAACAGCCACAATCCAAAGTTCTATCTCCAATCTACGTTCTCTGAAAATTATGTCAAGAAATGCGCGTTACTATGCCAAGCCACAATTATCGAGAACAAAGTAACGGGCGGATTGTTATGTGAGCCCCCTGCTAGGCGTATAGGACTTCGCCCTTTACTTCTCCTTCGAGGACTGAATAGAGAATTGAGGTATCCCAATCTAATGATATGCTCTCCATTATTTCAGATTCCCATTCTTGGTTTTCGCGGGATGTTTGACAAAGAACAAGCAATATTGCTGCGCCTTCAATGTCAGGACATGTTTAAGGACTTCCTAAGGGCGCGGGGTATCGGTATCATTGTCAAGGCTAGCACGCTGAACATCACGAGTCCGATATCTTACCCGGATCCGGTAAGCACAAATAGAAATAGCTTGAGACTCTCTACTAATAGTCTGCCAGATCATCGTCGCTAACAGGTTCAAGAAGGCTAAGCTCGATCGGTATCACGTTACGACATCAGGCAGTCTTTAAGGCAACAAGCTCCCGTTGCCGAGTCAAACGGCTGGATAGTCTTCTACGACTACTCCGAGGGAAAGCCTGGGAAGAAATACGACGGTCAGTCGAGTAGAATCTACTCGGGTATATGAATCAGGGTTCGATCTGCACGCCAGTAACATCAAAGAAGGGGGCCTTGAGAAAGTAGTGGCGACTTCGGAGTAGATGATTAGTTCGACGTTGAATAGGACTAAGAACTACCCATCACGAAACAGGGAAAGGCAACACAGCAACGCCCCTAGAACCATCCGCACTGCGAGCTCTAACGCCGAAGACGACATTATCCTTGCTAAAATCTAGCGTCGCCTGATTCACCAGCCCGACATCGACAACATCGGTCCAAAACGGTGCTGCCGTCGACCTCCAGACAACCTCGTACGCCGCGACGTTCTCCTCGCCAGCCAGGGGCGAATCCCAATAAAACGTGCTATCGTTGGTGAGCGCCGTGGTGTTAACGCGCACATTCGTCGGCGCGCCGGGGGAGTTGGCCAAGCTCCAGAGCGCGGCGCCATTGACACGGGCGACGCGCGCGATGAAGTCGAAGTCGCAGAACTCGATCAGATCCCCGTACTGCTTGCCGTTCTCGACGCGGACGTCCTGGTGCTGGTGGGCGTAATCCTCGGCGGGCTCGGTGAACCGGACGGCCGGGTATCCGGCCTCGAGGAAGGGCCGGTGGTCGCCGCCGCGCAGGTACCGGTCGAGCCGGTAGATGACGGAGACGTTCATCTGCGTGCCGGGGTTCTCGGCGACCTCCTTGATGAGGCGCGCGAGGTTGCGCGCCGGCGTGTCGTTCTCGCCGCCGATCTGCAGCCGCGTCTCCCGCGTCGAGCTGCTCTCCACGCCGATGGGCGGCAGGCCCTGCGCGAAGAGCCGGATGACGTGCGGGTTGGCGACGCCGTCGTCGCCTTTCGAAGAGCCGACGATGTCGTTGGTGAACATCCCCTCTACCTGTGATTATGCGACTCGTTAGTCATGGATATTAGGACAGTCGTTGTAGATGGTAGGTATTGCCGCCACGTACGTTGACTCTTGGTGTGCTGTTGGCGTAGGTCTGCGCGAGGAATTGAGCCCCGTAGAGACCCTGCTCTTCACCCGCCACAGCCACGAAAGCGATGCTCGCCTTCGGGATCGGGTAATTCGGCTGGGACATGACCCTTGCCAATTCCAGCGAGACAGCAACGCCCGAAGCATCGTCATCGGCGCCAGGGGCATCGCCCTCGTAATCCAGGATATTGGTATTGCGGGTGTCGTAGTGGCCCGAGACCACATACAACCTGTTCTCATCCGTGCCCTTCAACGTGGCCACGACATCGCTAATCCGCGTCGCAAATGTGACGCGGTCCCCATCCGGCTGCTGGATATATCCAACCGTCTTGACAGTCAACCGGCCATCGGTCGCATCGGCATACTTCTGGAACTCGGCGTGGATCCAGTCGCGTGCCGCCCCGATACCCCGCGTCTTGGACGTCTGTGTCGATAACGTGTGTCGCGTGCCGAAGGACACCAGCTTTTTGATGGTCGCTTCGATACGCTTGGGGTCTACATGTGCGAGAATTGAGGCTAGATCCTCCGACGGTTGCTGGGGCAAGTTGGCCTTGCCAATGATATTTGGCGGCCAGCTCGAGGCCGAGCAGGTGAAGGTCGGAGATGTCGCCGCGATGTTATCACGGCCATATATAATACCTGCCGGGTTCCTCGACGTGAAAGGTATGGCAGCGGCTAGGACTGCTTGGAAAACTACAAACGTAGACCACATTGCGGGCGTCATGTATCCAGAGCTCTTACTGACTATAAAATAGCATGGTCCTTCTCGCAGACAGGATTCATCCTGGCTGCTGGTTCTAATAAGACATTCTAGAAGAAGACTGGCAGTCCACAGGCCCGGCATTCCATCAACTGGGTCCCCGGTCGTTACTACGCCGGTAGCATCCCGGAACGTCAGCCAAGCTTCCGCTACTACGTTATCATCTCAATTGTCCAATAGCATCAATGCAAGCGGCAGATGTCTAGCGATAGGAAGATTGATAACTGATAACTTCTGCATGGAATTTACACGCAATAACATGCTATTCTGTATGGGGAAGCTCGATGTCGATTGGGAGAGGGGTTTGGACAGCATTGAATATAATCCTCTCCGGATCGGCGACAATTTGGGGTCGTGCTAACAAACAGAGCACCGGGAATACCATCGGAACAACGTCGTGAGAACGAAGGAGCGCATCGTATTGGAGGGTATTTGGCATGTTATTGTTCTTTATTACGTACATCCAACACTATCTAAATCAAAAGCTTTGCGAATCAACCGTGCGCCAAAACACCCCAACGCCTCTCATTGCACGGGTATAAGCAATGCTTCCTCCGAAAACGACTTGATCCTATTCGCAAAAGCTAGACTGATTGTTCAAACAAGGAAAGGGAAAGGAATGAGAGAAGCGAAATATTTAAAATATGCTATGAGATTGCTCGCAACGATAAAGTGCTCTGCGGTATTCACGACGAACAGCATCGGAAAGTACCGAAGTAAAGATATTCAACACGCTCGCTCGGTAAAAACATGGTGACGGAAAAGAGTTTCGTCTCGCACGATCGATTCTATCGGTATGGGATGGAGATTCGAGGTTGTTATGTGTGTTCCTATGCGAGGCGCTGCTGGCAAGGATAGGACAGCACGTAGGACAATAGAAGCAAAGGGGTCAATGTGTATGCGTCGATAGAAGCATCACGGAGTCGCTGTGATCTCCACTTTCGTGCCGCTAAGTCGTGGACTTGGTACGCTTGAAGAAAGACGCCGAAGTAGTTGTTAGATGTATTGGGGACTCAGATCCTCAGATGTCACGCTCAGGCCATGTAGTCATAAATTAACGCCGGGCTTCTGCGAATGCTTGGGCTTGCCAAGCGTTAGCTGGCCCAGAGATAGTGTTCTAGCTGCTCGTTTCCTGGAGCTCTCGTCCACTTCGTCGTCACCGAAGTCGTCAAACTCGTGAATCAATTGTTCTTCCCGGGGTGTTTCAAAGACGTCTGAGTCGTCTATACTCGCGCTTGGGGGTTCCTCGTCGTCCTCGTCATCATCGTCATCATCATCCTCAAACGTCGATACGGGGACGTCTACACCTGGCCACGCGTTGACGTGAAGCTTGTGCGTCGGTCGGGACATCGTGTGGATCATCTGAGCCAACTGGGTAACGCGAATTTCTAGCGCATGTCGTGCGGCGCGCTCAGCCTCAAGCAACGTCTTCAGTGTATTGTAGTCTTCGGAGGTGAAAGCATTAGGCGCATCTCTTGGTAAGGTGGGTAAGGTAGTAGCACCCCGGACAGTAACATTTGATATTGGTCGTGGCGCTCCTCTTGTGGGCGGGTGAATGGAACCAATGAAGGTCTTTTCATCCTCGAAAAAGGACATATTTGACTGTTCGGAAACGCTGTAACTAGGTGAAAGCGCATCGGCATCGACGGGAACATCCTGACGAATCGATGTCCCTACGGCAGGGAAACCCGTCGTTGCGTATGTAGTAGGTGGCGCCGTAGGAGCGACGCACGCCGGATGGCCAGCGGCAGAGTACTTATCGATACCCGGCACTACTTGGAAGAGCTTAGAGACAAGCCTCTCGAGTTTCTGGTTCTGTACCTCCAGGGTCACGACACGGTCTTCCAGGCTTGCAGCCTGCGTGATACGGATAGTGTTTATAGACCCGAAATTGAAAGGCTCTGGTTTGTCGATTGGCTGGGACTCCACATGAGTCTCTGTTATCGGCTCGGTCGGTTCGGTCGTCACTGGCTCCTCGCGATTTGAGACCGATAGATCTGAAGACAAGAGTCCTCCTGGGTTCTGACTTGCTCTCCAGTACCGGATCTCCTCACTGCGTTTCCGGACAAGTCCGTGCCCCTCAGAGACATCTGGCAACTGCGACAAACTCCTTGATCTCCGACGAGATGTAATATAGTCAACTGAAACAGCTCGACCGATAGACTCAGGGTCATAGTCATCGGCCATATCATGGCCCTGGGCACTTGCTGGTCTTGGGGAGAGACCCAAGATCTCCGCGCTTTGATCCCTTAATTTCGAGATGGTAGGCCTACCGGACGTTGTAACAGCTCTTCTTCTCAGAAACACTGAATCTGACTGAAGGGAGTTACGCGCACTATGAATCGCCATATAATCGTCTGGCCCGATCGAATGCGATCTCAACGCTTTGTTCAACTCCGTAACGGGTAAAGACGCTGATCGCTTTGGTTCGGTTTCCGAGTCAGTCGGGCTTCGCTCCCCAACTACGGGGTCCTGAGCGCAGAGATTAGTCAAATTTGACAACGTCAAAGGTGTTAAATGGGGGTTCAACAGCACTCACGCTGCGATGGTGATCCACCGGTGAGCTGCTATGAGCCTCGGATTCGGAAGCGGAACGACTGTCCTGCTTCCTGCTTCGTTTTTTAAAAAGCCTGCTGAGTGCTATCCTGAAAGACGACTTCTTCCGAGAAGGCGATGCTGAGTCCGTAACTTCGCTCAAGGTCGAATATCTTACGGTGCTGGATCGGTTGGTGCGCCGCCGTACATGGGTTGAGCCCGTCGAGGCTTGACTTGGCCCGGACTGGGCAAGCGAGTTGGTCTTGTCCTCACGGGTGCCATTAAAGGGCGAGCTTGTCGATGCAGCTGCGGAATCTCGTTGAGTCTCTGGTTCAAGCTGCTTTGGCGGCTCTTCTTCAACTATACTGGACCCAGGGTTCCTCATCGGAAACTCGTCATCGGGGATGGGAATAGGCCCGCTAATATTGCCACGAATGTTCGAACGTGGTTTGGGCCCAGGTCGGCTTCGACCGGCGTTTGACGCGGATTTGAAAAGTCCCATCGTGTCCAAAGTCAAAACCGAGAGCTATGTGTTGTTGACCCGTCGAGGCCGTTAGGTGAGGCAAATGACGATGGATAGAAAATCGGTAAATGGACCCGACGACCAGCAACCCATCATGTTTCTCCAAAAGCGACTCTCTTGTCGATAATTCTGAGAGGGGTTCGTCCAGCACTCCTCTGCAGCACACATCGCTAGCAATGCGGGTAAATGAGATCCAGTCGTCGAAATTCGAATGGGAAAGCCCAGAAGGCCGTATAGAGTTACTCCATGACAATGACAGAAACAGGCTGGGGAGGGATGGGGGCCCCAAGCCCATTTATGAATACTAGGAGGCGAGAGGTGCCGTTGTAGCCATACATTGGGCGTTGCAACGAGCCTCTGCGACGGTTATGCAGAGTCTCAATCCGGTCGTGGGCCGTATTCACCTAGTTAGCCCATTTAGTGGCTCTATGAAACATGGGAGCGCAGCACCGTTGGCCAGAAAGAGTGCGATCTAGGACACTGGCCAGGGGAGCCGACAAAGGCAACCAGGGGTTTAGGTCGGATGACGAATGACAAGGTGACTCCAAGCCCTTGCTTGGACCTGCATACTATGCCACCTACCTATCTGCAACTGTGGTGAGAGGTCCGTGTGCTCACCATGATTCATTACCTGGATTCCGGAATCTGAATCGCCCATCGCTGACCTATAGAAGAAGGAGTGGCGTGTAACAGAGAGCCTGCCAATGATAAAGAATGGTATCTTTCACATGATGGCAGAAGAGTGAGAGAAAGGCGTCGTCGATGGGGTTTCGCCAAGATGACTGGCTGGAATGAAAGGCACTAAAGGCGCGCTAAATATAGCTGCAGCGTACTCTGGAATTTTAGTCACTGTATTATGTAGTTGCAGTGCCCAGGTGTTAGTCAGGGTCAGGGTGCCCTTGCATCACAGCTCACGCAGACCAAGGGAGATTCATTACCCGTATGGACTCCACTTCGTCACATACCTAAGCAGGAGTGGTCACTGACCCTTAGTATGGGTCTTTTATTAGCAAATGACCAGTATATTAGCAAATAATTGGCAGTACTTCCGAATAGGTGAGGGTGTCACCAGAATAAAAGTAGCCTCTATTACCTGCAATGTACGGTTAACATTATATTCTCTCTGCATTATACTTAGGTACTTTTGAAAAATCTGCCAAGCTAGCTAATCTCACGTCTTCGTCCACGGGTATCTTTTCAGTTCGACACGTCTACACTAAATCTGCATATAAAACATATCAGTATGTAAAGGTAGTAGTGATCTAGAGTGGTGATCTAGGGTGGTGATCTAGGGTGGTGATCTAGGTAGGGTGGTGGTAGTTGGTTAAATAACTAGCTGTAATTGCATCTTTAGCAAATTTAATATTTTCATACCTAATATATTAAGTTACAGCAGGAGTACATCTATTTAGCTATAATTTATATAGTAGATTAAGTACCTTTGTTTTTGCTAATATACTGGTCATTTGCTAATAAAAGACCCATACTAAGGGTCAGTGACCACTCCTGCTTAGGTATGTGACGAAGTGGAGTCCATACGGGTAGGTGCTATGCTATACACCTGTGTCTAACAAAAGTATGTCACAGGAGAACAGAGCTCTCAAGCACTTACAGTGGATAGTCTGAAGCATTGGGGCATTGCTACATAGGCGCTGTACTTTATAAATGAAACCTGTACTGCAGTCCATGTGCCAACAACTACCCCTTTTCCTATAAACGAGGAAATGCCTATCCGGTAAGCGCTGCATCGGTCACATTTTGAGCCAATTTCACATTTTGTGTGCATCGAATCCTGCGCGGTGCAGGTCCCTGGCACAACCATCCGCCTACTTCTCACCGAAAAAGCTCCTCAAAGCGAGCCACTAAGCTCTTGGGTTGTTTATCCCTTGGGTTGCAGCAGCAGCGTTGGACACTATCACAATGCAAGCCAATATACCACAGATATCCCTCTACTCGTGTCAGGGGCGCTTTCGACTTGATTGAACAGAATAACCATTCCATGTCTGCGTCAGACATGGCTTATTTAAATAGCAGGCCCGGAATGAAATCACTCACTATTGTCCGGCTTAAGGATTCTCATGGCAGGGCATAATAGAACCCGGTCTGGGAGAGGCGCGGGATGGTTTGATCTCTGACTTCCCGTATTATGAACAGGGCATCCTCGTAGTATTGCCAGGTAGGTACTACGTAAGGTACCTTGAGATCTCCCATCAACAGGCATGTGCATCCCGTCATCTCCGCCTTGCCCGGGCGCCCAGCCCACTAAAGCGTGTAACTCTCAAAGCGTCACAATTCAGAATATGTGTTTAAAAATACTACCCCTTAAAGTCCTCAAGTTGGGGGCTTCGGTCACAACAAGGACATACTAAACTCCGGCCTACTGAAAAGGGACAGTGCCGTGGAATCACCTATTCCTCGGCCAATTCGACAGTCTCAAGACACGGGATTTCCCACAACATGAGACGGACCAGTACCTGGATCTCGGATGGGGTTTCGCGCGATAGAGCTTATCTCGTGAGCTAAGCACTGTTGTTGTCGAGAAGCCCGGGTTGATTCGCCGACATTTCCGCCTGTTGGTGCCCCGCGCGCCCCTCCAAGCGAGCTGCAACGCCAAACTGCCATACCGGGTCTCGCCGCGTCTAGGTATCTGGAGCCAAACCCACCACCATCTACCGTCACCGTCCACCAAATGGGTTTATTGCTTTTGGGTGCAGAGCGACTAGATAGTCTAAGTATGCAACGAACTGTCGAGTGCCGCGAGTGGACGAGCAGCAGCGCTGCATATGTACATGCATATATATTACGTATATATGTAGGACTGCCTAAGAATAACAAGAATTCTTCTAGACGGACAGAAATCTACCTACCAGAGCTTGCCAGCGGATTCCTGTGTACATTACGCATTACATTACGGCTATGGATACCAGAGTGGGTGTCCAAGGTAGCTGTCGAAATCCTGTTCTCACGTTGCAACACGTGTTCGGAGGATTTCCCACGCCGCTTGGACAAAGCAAACACCTGAGATAAGACAGACAAAACATTACGTGCACTTCCGAGACATACACCGTCGCGATAGGTTGGCCCAGCGCGTGAGATTGACTAAAGTATACAACCAATCCCCAGCGCGTCATAGTATGGACTTCGAGTCTTTGGCTTTTTAGCCAAAACAACATAATCAATCATCATTCCAGAAGATAAGTCCTATAGTGCGGCCCCACGACGGGGAATCTGAAACGGCCAATGGAGAAGCAATAGCATCATCGTCTGATCTCCGCATCAACCCCTGCAAGATACTAGCTAGTTAGGTAAGTAACCATTCACGTCGTAGGGCAGATTCGGAGACGGTCTTAAGTTTCAATTATCGGTAAGGGTTCATTCGATCGACGAGGGGACCCCTTGTCCTTGGCACCAAGTATACGTAGAGGTGCCGATGAACTGCCAATGGGGAAGGGAAGGCTAGGTACACTAGATCTACACTTTTAGCAGACAAACATGCTTCCAGCGCATTCTACTCAGATCATTGCATGAAGCTGGCGCTGGCGAGGCTGCCCAGCCGATCCTAAATGGCCCGTCCGCGCCACAGCTGAACCAACTAAGCCGCCTCGATGGACGACGCATCGACGTAGCGAAGATCCGCATGATTCTCGAGCCAGTCCATCCAGCTGCTGAGGAACTTGCTCCCTCTATCCCGGCGAAAAGGGTGTCAGTTAGAAACCTGTTTCTATGCGCACGGGCGTAGAAAGATAGGGAGAACCGCGGATGCGGCCAGCGAGAGGATGACAAGTGTCTTGCTTACCTCTTCACAGTCTCCGAGTCGCCCACCACGACTAGTGAACGCTTTGGTCGCGTCATGGCAACTATATATCATCGGGCATTAACTTCCGCCTCGGCGTACGTAGTATGAGAAGCTGCCGCTGCTGTATGCAGCAGCCCCAGAGGGTCGATCGACTCACCGTTCAATCGGCGCTTCTCGCTCAGGAACCCGACCTCGCCCTCGGCATTGCTCCGAACCAGGCTGACGATCACAGCCTCTTTCTCACGGCCCTGGAATCCGTCGACTGACCCGAGCTCGATGCCGGGAAAGGCGTCCTTGAGCGGGGCCAAGAGCCCGAGCTGTATCCCCAGGAGCCACGTCAATGCCGGTTTTAACGATTGATCATACACCTTTACGCGAGGACACATAACAGTAACCTAAGGAAATGACTCGCCTCACTCACCTGCGCATTATAAGGCGTGACAACCGCGATGTCCTCTGGCTTTACGCCGGCATCGACTAACTTCCCGACGTGCCGTCGCACCAGCGCGGCCTCCATCTCGTTGCTCTTGCTGTCCCCGTAAAGTGATCTGATGCTGCCCTTCTTCTTCTTCCCCGTGTCCTCCTCCTCCTCGTTCTTCTCGGGAAAGTCGCCGCCCTGCGTGTCGATGAAGATGACGGGCTCGTTGGTGTCTTCCGTGTCCTCCACCCCGTAGGGTAAGTCTTTGAGTAAGCGGCCCTTGACGGCTTCCGCGGCTACCAACTTAGACTCGTACAACTGGTCGGATGGAAATCGCATGATGGCCTCGTGCATCCGATACTGCGTCGTAAGCATTCGCTTAATGGACGAGCCGTGCAGCGACAATAGCCTATCAAAGAGCGTGGTTTCTAGGGCCACGCCCTTGATGATGTTCTCCCCCTCCTTAGGTTTCAGTTTGATTTTCGAATTCGTTGATTTCACAGTAGGCGGCAGTTGAAGGTGATCACCCGCACAGACTGCCTTCTTAGCCGCGAGCAGAGGAACCCAACACTGCGCTTCCAGCGCCTGACTCGCCTCGTCGATAACGATGACGTCGAACTCCTCGTTCTTGAGCTGGTATCCGCCAGCACCATGCAAAGTAGCCAGGACGACCTTACTCCCCTTGATCAGCATGTCGACACATCTCCGTTCCCTCTCTCTATACTCCTTCCGTAACTCCTTCAAGTCACCGTAGATCGCCTTGCGTTCCCTGCCGCTCTTCGTTTTCTTGATCGATGCCTGCTTCGCGTCCATCTCGGAGCGCACGTCGCGGACGATCAGGCCGGCCTCCGACGTCTGCGTGAGGACATCGAGTGAGTGGTCGAGGACAGAGGGGAGTAACCTAGCAGGGTGGCCAAGCCGGAGAATGGGTATTTTGTGTGGGGACAAGCGTTCGACAATATTGTCAACAGATATGTTTGATGGGCCGCAGACAAGGACTCGTAAATCCTGCTTCACCATCTGTAGAATCAATTCGATGAGAGTATGAGTCTTGCCGGTCCCCGGTGGCCCATGAATCAGGGCAACTTCCCGTGACGCGAGAGCAAATCTAATGGCATCTTTCTGTGAATCGTTCAGCGTCGGATCCAGCCATTCTATTTTGCCGTACTCCGGATCCGCAGCGAGATCGCGAGGCACAGACGACGGGCTGCTCAGACCAAAGAGTACCCGCATGAAGCTCGTATACTCAGGCTCCGTCATCTTCTGCAGCTTCTCCATGGTCAGGTTCATGCGGCGATAAGTGACATCATCTGCGAGCTTGACGAGCCAAACACGCCCTGACAGCGCCAGAGCATCTTCCTTGTCCTCGTCGACCGCGATGGCGACAGCGTCCTTTTTTATTTTCGTGACTACCCCCCGCACACCTTTCTTCTCCAGGTCCTTAATCTCTCGCTTCTTAGCACTGCCGGCCGGTTGCTCCGATACCAACACAATGTCGCCGGTTCGGATGCCATGCTCAGGGAGTTCACCACCAGCACCAGCTGTGGCGCTATCCGGGCTCAGTTCAAGGACTGTGCGCCCACCCAGGCCGGTGCGCTGCGAAGAGACGACCAGGTTGGTGATAGCGAGGCCTGCGCGCTGCAGTGACGTGGGACTGGTGGTGGAAATGAGTCCACTCGTCTCCTGTAACTCGCTCTGGAGCTCTGCGTCCAGTAAAGCGAGCTGTGTGGTCGCAAAGGCGGGGATATCCACCGATTGCGTGAGGAGCGACATCCTATCGAGGTTCTCTTCTTCTGCTGCCTCTCATCTCGTAATCTGGATATAATTTCAATGAAGTCAAGGTGCTTTACGAACCAGGCACCACTTTTAATTGAGCTACAGAGCGGGTTTGGGGTTGATTAAGTGAGTGGTATTGGTCCAGTGCAGTTCGGGGCGTTGCACTGAAAGCTTGGTGGAGTAGGTAGCGAATGGCAGTTCACTCACTACCTAAGTACTTAGTAGGTATTCAGGTAGCTAGCTGTAAGCTATTGAAAGCTTCAAAGCTTACCCACGTCGGAATCCAGAACACTGGAGCCATGAGCCAGCAGTACAATACAGCGTCATACTAGGTAGATATAAAATGCAAACGACACGCCCATAAAACACTGCACACCTTTTTTCCGAATTTGCGTCGCTATAATAAGCTTCAATTTGTTCAAATTGTTGCCAGCCGAGCCAGGCTTGCTTGCTTGCTATATGATACTGATGCTCAATCTGACATAGGTGGTTTCACGATTAGAACCACAATCAGACTAATGACCATGAGAGCAAACGAGACAAAAGATAATAGAATGATTGGCCCTCTAGATGCCGGGAATTTCCCTTTTAGTAACCACTGTTGGGGTTGGTAGAACCTCTGATATCCCAACAACAGCACCAATATCGATACGCCAATGAAGGTTGTCCCGAGCGGCCGCCCTAGGCGTCGAAAATGGTGCTCGGATTCTTCTTTGGTGAGAGAAGAGTTGAGGCGAAACAATTGAGTGACCGCTATGCCGATCGAGGCGAATGCGAGGGACGTCCGTAGCCAGGCTAGAAATGTGCGTTCTGTGTACGCGCTCTACGTCAGCGCTACGGGTTCGCGAGCGCGGGCAAGCGGATAAGAGGGTACGTCGAACATACCCAAGGCCAGATGATCTCTAGCCACGCTGCCCTTGTTTTCCAACTCGAATGACCATATGCCATCGAAGTAGCTCCATAGCCAATGCTTCTTCTCTTCCGCGTCCTGGGGTATGCTTCCGTTTCGGCTCATAGCATCCATGTCGGGTGCTAGGGGTGGCTGGCGACTCCGAAGGCTCGACGTTGTCTGTGTGCCCTGATAGTTCATGGTATTACCGGCTACAGCGAAGCTCGTGCTTTCGTCGGGCTCGTCGACATGGTCGGACGACGGGAGTGCGTGTTCGGGGGGCATGGTTGAAATTCGTCCGGGGGAACGGCCTTGCAAGCTCATGGAATCGGCGCGTTGTCTCCCAATCTAGAGGTAGGCAGTTGACATGTCAGTTTCCCAGCTCTCCAGACTCGGACTTGGTGCGCACTAGCAATGATTGCTTCTGTCGCCGGAATCACGCAAGGGGTGTGGATCGCAGGCGGCGGGGCCCAAAGCTTAGAACGGCAGCTGGGCTCTCGCTCGCAACAGATAGCACACAGGAAGACGAACCTCGAGAATCTCATTGAGCCTTTCCTCCCTCGACAGCTGTCTGAACATCAAAGCCCCGGGACTCGCACCACCCTGTGCATCCAACACCAGCGATTGCCCCTGCAGTCCCGACTGCGACGACGTCGTCCTTCCGATCGCTGCCGGCGACGATGATGCGATCGACGCGGCCGACCTAGAACGCTGACCGGCGGCCATTGTTGAATGGATGTGGTAGCATGCGGGCACCGGTGTTCTTTGTCTGGTTCGGCTCGATCCAAACTCTATCCGACCGGCGCACAATGGCAAAGCGTATGTAGCATTCATACAACACCAGTGCTTGTTGTGGCCGGAGACTCTCGTGCGAGGTCGGACATGATTGGGTGAATGATGTATAGTATAGGTTTACTATTCTCTGCCCATAGATTAAGTAGATAACAATCGTCAGGGGATGGTCACTACCGAGGTCCTCTTACGAGCCGGAAAATGCGTGACAGGCACGAGACTGAGTGTACTATGGTCCCCTGCGGGAAGGACAAGGATCTGAACCCGCGAAGCTTTGGTCCCTGGTAGACTAAGTACTTAATTAGATAAAGAAAACTGACTAGAGAGAGGGGCTGCTGCTGACATCATCAGGGACCGGCGCTTCGTGTAAATCGAAGCCATGAGACCAAAAGTTATGTAGACAGCTTCCCAACGAGGTGTGTAGTTTTAATAATCAACTGAGTAGGGGTTCGTATAAATCGCAATTGGTCCGACATTTTGTTGTTGTTACAACTATCAAAATATACGTAGTACCTATTTCAACGTATAGAAATGGCTTCGATTGGCTCATGAGCAGGCGCCATGGCTTATCACTAAGCTCCAATGCCGAAACAATATTGCAACGTTTCACAATCACGGCATCGTACATTCTTTGTGCGTCAGCTTCAATTTCTCTTGACTTATGAGGCCGGAGCGGAGGGGAAGCGGGTACATGCATCGAAGCACCCCGCCACTCGCTTTTATCACGATAGGATATGTACAATGAAATCCACGGGTTTGGTTCTATTCCACACATTCGCCATTAGGTAACTATCATTCATTCTTAGCTTTTATCCGGTATAGTTCCTGCAAGAGCATTACAAGGTAAGGTCTACCTACTCTTCCGACCTCTTCGGCTTCAAGTGCAAGATACACCAAGTAAAAGCCCAGCCTAAATAGCGAGCATGACTAGGCAGTTGCTAATTACACCGATTTCGACACATTTCAGAGAGGAATGAGGCTCAATTGCAATATCAAATTCATGACAACGTACTTACCCAGTTCATTCTCTTTGAAGATGTGGGCAAGCATTATCCTTGTCAGTTATTTCCACGCTTAAAAATCCCCGCACAATCACAATCAGCACATATATTAAACCATTAACTCAGTTGCGAAAAGATCAAGCATTATCTCGCGGTACATTATAATATCTTTATATTATGAACTTTAAGCTTATTAAACAAGTAGTATAATAAAGTAGAAGTGTTGCAAGCTTTAAAAAAAATCACTTATGCTTTACAAAGCCGTCCGTCGTTTTGGGGCGTCCAATACTCACTCCCAACTGCTGTTATGGCATATAGGAGTTGAAAGGGGTCGTAACGGCTCTTGATATCCACTAAAGTGTTGTAATTATCGCCATAGAACACTTGTTGCCAACCCGGTTGCTGGAAGTCGCCTTCGTTAAGGTATGCCCCGCCTCCTGGCGTTAAACGCTCAAGCTGAGGTACAAAATCGTGAGTGATCTGGTCTTGGGCCTTTTTGTTGTCTTGAATCGAAGCCGTCTGGTTATAGTTCCTATATTTAAATACCTTGTTTAGCAACTCCGCCTTTCTTAATACTCTGTTATCCTAGGGGGGACTGACGTTTGTATTACGGTCTCAATAAGCGTCTCGCGCCAGGCTGCGTTGACCGAATTCCACACATGGCCAGTGACGGCCCGCGAAACATTCAAACCTATAATGGCTAGGACTCCGCCGTGGCTGTTAATGTAGCGATATGCTGCAGTCAGCTGGGCAATTTTGTCTTTTACAATCGACCGCGGAATAAACCGTCCACCATACAAGCCCGTGCCGACATCAGAACATGCGCTTTGGGCACTGAATTGCTGAAGGTATCCTCGGAAAGATTGGACATTGTAATCTGTTCTCCACAATATGAGCTCTGAACATACTTTTATGCAAACTGAGATGCCATGGGATATGTTGGTAAGTAGCTGGGTGGGAAGCTTACTGTAAGAAATGTTATACTTCTCCAGCTCACTCGTCAGAGGTGAAAGCAGCCGGTATACTTCCTTTGGCGACAGGCCAGGTGCGGTCAGCGGTGATACTGCGAATGTTTCGTTGCTAAGGAATGAAACGGTCACAGCCCCCGCGTCCACGATGACGGGCAGTGATTTCAGATACACCTCCACCACATTATAAAATCGATCCTGAGAGATGCCAGCACTGGTAAAGGAGATATTGGCCCCTGTAATAGGAATATCTTGGTATGCCTTACTTGTCATAGAGGTGACGACGCCGAAGCTCCCTCCGCCGCCTCCGCAAAGTGCCCAGTAGAGATCTGGGTTGACGGAAGGATTGGCTTTCAACAGGCGTCCCCGCCCATCGACTACCTCCCATTCCAGTACTTGGTCCGCGGCAAGACCGTGCTTCGATGAGAGGGCGGAATGACCACCACCTTGGGTATAGCCTCCTGCATACCCCACGGTCGGGCATTCGCCGCCCACGACTGCTAGGCCCCGAGCACTGGCCGCAGCATATGCCTCTTCAACTTGGACGCCTGCGCCAACCTTAATAGCTTTGCCAGTGTAATTAACTGATTTGTAATCGATGATCTCGATTTCCTTGAGGTTGTGAGTCCAAAGGCCAATAGCCCCAGCACCCGTGGACTTGCCGTTGTAATCGTGGCCCGTATTTTTTATGACAACACGGATGTTGAAGTACGTTGCAAACCACAGGGCACGGGCGATGTCCATTGGCTGTGAGACGTTGACTGAATAGCTCACATAGGTCCCCACAATACAAGGAGAGGCTGCGGGCAGAAAGGGGTTGCAACTGCTGTTAGCAAAGTAAGGTGCCATTACGGACGAGGGTGATTCTTCGTGTAGGTCGGGTGTGAGCCAGGCAGCTTGCAGGTTGGCGCACTCGATCGCGTCGTAGAGACCGAAAGCGCTATTGTGACAAGGAGCAGCAAGTGGAGTAGTGGCTATGAGCCGGCCACCGATGGTTGCATTGAATGCATCCCATACCGAGGCAGAGGGCCAACATTTATCTCCTGGAGAGCAACGGCATTTGATTGAGGAAGCCGTCTGGTTTGGTTGGGCCCAAGGGAGGGTTTCGACGGACTTGGAAACAATGCTTAAGTTGTCATATGGCACGTTCGACTCACTACGAGTGGGAATATCGGCTAAAGCAACGGCAATGCTGAAGGCAAAATTGCCAAAGAGGTAACAAACATAAATCATTCTGTTTAGGAGGTGAAGAATACATGGAGAAGGAGATTACAGCTGTACAGACTTTATGAACTTATGAGAAAAACATGCTTTGTCTTATATATTAAACTATAGACTGACAAATCCGATAGAATCTCGGGGGACACTGGTCACAAGTAAGGGTGATAGGCCCAGACCTGGAACGTTGAGGAATCGTGGCTGTATGATGGATTTGTTGATCTGACTGAAGACGAAAATGCGACATGCTAGATGTTCATGTAAAGTGTGAGCGAAGTCACCAACAGCCAGCAGGGGGTTATAATTAGGAGTGACCAAAAACTATACGGTTGACCAATTACAGCCCCCACAACTGAGCCTCTTTCACACTAAGGCACTCACCTTAGCACGCCACGTTGCTATTATTAATAACTGCGGTCGTTTCGTGACACGCCTTGGACAGTGAGTAGGACGGTAGTAAGCTGGACTCCACGCCCAAGGCGTAAAAATGTTACGGCTGCTAGCCTTGGCTTGGTCATGTTATTGCGGCAACTTTTACTACCAGCTATAAAAGAGCAGTGCACTATCTGGTGTTACTCCTGCTTTAAGTCTTCTATGTCTCTAAACACCAGAAACTACAGATAACTCCAAAATAATAGAATTAGCCATTAAATTAGCTACAACATTTAGAGGCTTCATAGTAGGTATCATATAAGACTAAAGCTTGAAGAGGGTAAGGATAGTGTGATACATGGGCAAATGTGATAATATATATGGGTGATCCTGTTCTCAAGATCGCGACGCTTTTTATAGATTTAGCGCTCTATCCTAGCTCGCAGCCGCTGAATTTTGATCCAGTTCAGTACCTAGTAGTCAATTGGAAGAACAAAGTGTTCCTAGATGAATCAAGTACGGGGATGGAAACGCAATTCCAATCTCCCTGGAGCAGCAGTGAATTGGTCTCGCAAGTCAGCAAACAATCGCTCCCCCTTATCCGCGTCTGAAACGTCGATCCTGAACCTCTTAACAAGCATAGAGATGACAAATCGAAGTTCCATCATAGCCAATGTTTTTCCAACACAGCTATACCGACCCATTGAAAAGGGGGAGAAAGCTTGAGCATCTTTTACCATATCTTTTTTCGTAGTCCACCGTTCAGGAATCCAGTTGCATGGCTGCTCGAAGCAGGACTCTAGGCGACCAAGAGAGTATCGAGGTGACACTATAGTCACATTTCCTGGTATATAAGTACCATTGACCATGACACCTGCCGAGGGAGACTGGCGGTAGCCACCGGTCGGTACAGCTGGATGTAGGCGCAAGGTCTCATTGATGATGGCGTTTAGGTAGTCGCAGTGTTGAAGCTTTTCCCGATTATAAATGTCCAGATTCTGTAGCTCGTTAAAGAGTAGCGTCTGCTGCGACTGGTTGTAAGCAAGTTCGAACATGGCAAATACCAGTGTTGATGCAACAGTATCACTGCGTTTATAAGATTCCAATTAATAATTATGAGCTTCGAGCGCAACTATGCGCACAACACCCTACAAGCCAGGAATAACATACCTCCCGGCAATTAAGATAGCAATGGCATCGCCATTTAACCATTGTTGATCGGACGTGAGCGACCCTTTCTTTTGGGACGCTTCGATAAGCCAGTGTGCGACGTCAGGTTTATCCATTGTGCTCTGAGATTGGCGTATCAGTACTCGGCAAATCCATCGTCATTCAAGCGGTCAGTAGTTATGAAATGGCGCGGGCCCGGGGGTATGCCGGAAGAACTCACTTTAACACGCTCATCCATACGTTGTTTGCACCAACGTAGCATTTTGAACCAGTCTCGGATAAGATACATCCAAGGAAAGAAATGGAACGCGATTTGAGCTAACCAAGGAACTGGACTGAACGGACCCAGCAAGCTCATGGCCCTTCTTAACAGCGCTACGGCAAAATGCCATTGTTTATCGCGCAGCATGTTAAATGATCTGGAGAAAGCTACGTCTCCTATCACGTCAAATGCATACCAATAAAACCAGTCAGTTACAACGACGGTCCCTCCCTTGTGAGAGATTTGGTCAATCTGAGAGATCAGCGTTTCAGTGTAGCCAATCATGCGATGCTCGTATGCGCTTAAGGCTTTACCGCTGAACCCTTGATCCCAAATGCGACGACGAATGTCGTGGTACTTTTTGCTTCGGGTTGTGTTCACAGCGACCTCTGGAAGGAGGAAGTCGTACCAGACTGCTTTTTCGCAAGTATTTCCTGGTCCGTCCAGCGCCCGCGGAACAGACGGGTCAATGATAGTAAGTTCTTCAGGGCCGGTCCGGATAATAGAACCATACTTGTGGTGTAATTCTTCGATGAACAGGTGATTCTGGCCTCCACGGCACTTCCATACGTGCCAAAGTTTTGTGATTTGAGCTTGCCAAGGGCCTGGGAAAGAGCGCAGACGGTGAAAGTATCGACGGTAGATCACGACACTGGTGAAAAGCCCGGTACAATACGAAATCGTGTATGCAACGGTATACTGAAGACAGGTGGCAATGTCTTGGTTAGGAAAACATAAACGTACGCAGAAAAAGAGCAAAACGGCAAGGCAGGAATATATCCAGACTAGATATGGTGCCGTCATGTGCCATTCTTTCTGAATGAAAATCGTCAAATGGCACAGAACTCCAACAGTGGTGGCGAGTGCGCACAGAGATCCGAAGAGTGTTAATGACATTTGGTGAGCAGAAATCATCTGTAAAGCCATTTGACGGTCCTGTGGAAGGATGAGACGAGATTTTGAAGATTCAAGATTCACAATGAACATGTATCCCAATTGCTAGGTGAAGCTGGTCTAGCATAAAGGCATGAATAAGCCCACAAAACCCCCTGTGACTTATTAGTAGCCAGCCGGTGAGCGGGATGTTCAGGTATATTTATCATGTTTCAACGCTGGTAGATATCACACGTTAGTATTTTCTTATTCTAAAAAGTCAATAGATATAATCTAGCACTTGTCTAATCGAGGCACAAACCATAATATTATCACTCTTACATAGGAATTGGACAGAGACAATTACTATACGCATCTATAGGAGAACCTTCGGGAACGAAACACCTAAGAAAAGCCTGCGAAGCTCCCGTGATTACTACGAAGCACAGGACGTCAAGACGGTGATTCCAACACCGAGAAGAGTCTCCGGGTAGCATTGTCCTACCCACTGTTGGATCTTGAACTTCACATGACCGCAAGTAAATACATAGCCAATAGTATCCCCGTCCTATACATACTGTACAGACAGTGTGAGTACCATCGTCTTTGCAGTGTACTTCTACTCCACATCCAGCCCTGACAAGGATGATGATGCATGGGCTTTCTGCGTAGAACTCTTCGTTGGTTCCAGCTGCATGGTATGCTTCCTTCGATGATACTTTAAACTAACTGCCTTAGTCTATATGCGACTAAGTATGCTATGTGCCTATAAAACAGATAGCTTTAGTAGGTGTTGGTACGGCAAGTAAAAGCAATTCAAACGGAAACTTGCATAATAGCTGGCGGATTGGCGGAAAAGCGCTAACCGCTGAGCGTCTGACGTACGTCGGGCTCAATGCATACATAATCCGGCGCTTATCTCGATGATGAACACAAATTGTGTACCGGCTGCTTCGCCTGGGTGGCGCATATCGTTAGGAATAGATGGCAGGCCATCTTTGGACCGGATGTCCGTTGTGCCCATGTAGGGTACATTTTCTACTACTACTTGCCCGCACCAACTATCTCCTGTTAGAAGTTTGTCTAGTGTAGCACGATGCACACTATTTCATCATGGCCTGCACAAGTCCCAGTGAAATACGGCACAGCAAGTCCTACTAATAGTATGATCCTCTAGGACCCTGTGCTTCAGGTCTATCGGGCCGCGTCCAGTCTCACGTCGCTCAAAGCGGCACAGTCTTTCTTGCTTAGAAGCGTGGGAATTTGGTTATGATTCGCTCTAGAACTTGGCGATGTCTGAGTGCGGGCGGCGGTACTCTACCCCTTTACGACCGACGTTACAGAGGACAATGCAGCCTGGATTCGTGTGACTTTCTGATGCTACGGTATGATTGAAGGCACCGTAATGCGTGCCACCACATCCAACATCTGCTCTAGTACCTCCTCACTCGATTTCTGTTGCCTAGGACTTACCGGGCTATTGTCGTGTACGGGCAATGCAGGCGTTGTGGTGGGCCGCTACACTATGTTGGTTTACGAAGTTTGCTCGATCGTCCCCGCGCAACTCGATAACCGACCAATCTATCCAATCCAGATGATACTAGACTCAGCATCACCAGAACAGGACATGAAGGGTAATTGTTGCTGTTTTAATGTTAAATAGCTGAACTGTTATGTAAGTCTGCAGTTGTTATAATAATGGTAGAGTGTCACACGGACCCAAGGGACTGGGACTAGGCCAGCCCCTGGGGCTGGCGAACTCCATATTCGTATGCATACTCGTGATCCTTTAAATAGTCATATGATCGGGTGGCAGAGCCTATGGATTATCTAGGGATTCCCGTCTCTTCCCGATTGCCTCCCGTATGTTCTGATTTGTCCGAGACAGCAATACGAGGGCGCGAGGGTGTCATAATTAACCACAAGACCAAATAACCAAAGGATTGGCTGCAATTGCTTATTATTTGATTGTTCCTTAACTGCTTATATCTGACAGAGGGCAAGTGGAAGCGAGGAAACCAGGCGGCTGGCCCAGATGAAGCTATTCATATAGTCTAGGGGTCGCTCTCCTGGCTGAATAGGAGGACTAGAGATCCAGAGCCTCCTTTATCGCATAGATGATTATTAGTCAATCTGAACACTTCTTAAGCCCTTGAACACAAGCGTAGCCCTGTTGAGTTATGAGTAGTAGGTAGATATACCGTATATTGTTAAGCATAAGGAACTAAGTCTAAACACAGTGCGATGTGGTGGTACCTCTATAATATAAAGTAGATGTGTGTGGGGCGAAGTACCCAGCCACTGGATTTACCGGCCTCCCTGATTTCAACAGATCCAACACCTATGAGTGACGCAAAGCAGGCTTATAGACGGACAACTATTAATTTTCAAAGGGAAGAAAAGATTCACTCCGACAATAGAACTTATCATCAAGAAGCCCACTAATATAGAATGAAATGCTGTATTACCATCCTTCCATTGTTTTGCAATAACCTACTAATATGTGGCGTTGTAAATTTTGCAGCCGAAAGTTACAAATGTTTAATGAAAGTTCTGGAAGCCTGTACTGTTGTTGCGCGAGGGACTCTAAAACACCCCCGTAGCCGCTACCCGACTATATACGAGAGTTTCTTCGTCTGTGTGCCTTGTAACATGCCTACTAAGCCCCTGCTATTTATGAAAAGTCCGTGGTGGTTATATCCCCCATTGTTCAAGCCACCGACAAATCAGTTCCTCGTCTACTTTCGTCATGGCTTGCATAGTCTCGCTGCTCTCAACTGCGTTTCTAGTGTCAAACTTAGGATGTAAGGCAACCCCGCGTGCTGCTGTCTCCGCAAGAAGTCGAAAGAATGGGAGAATTTTGGTGGACGATCTGGCCACGGCCTCCGGCATAGCTGACGGATCCGCCCGAATCAGGACATCCACCCACTCTGCCAACGGCACTTGGAGACAGCGCCCGGTCTTGGCACCACTGGCTGTAAGCCGTCTTTGCATAGCGCCCGCAAAAGCGGACCACTGGGACAGCTTGGGATTGACGACGTTGAAGACTTTGAGTGGCGGGCGCTCATTAGAAACACTTTCGACGTCGCATCCTAGCAGAGCCAATTCGACTAGGGCACGGCTGGCCAAGTCCACAGGCACCCAATCGATGGGCGGAATATCATTAGGGATCAACTGAAGCACTTTCGAGATAGCGGCGAGCGAAGGAATCCACTCGTCCGTCGACCACTTGCTCCCTAGTCTGCTCGGGTCTGTCGGGCCCGCGACTTGCCCAAGGCGCAGGATTGTGACGGGCGTGCCGGACACCATATTTGCCATGGCCAGTGTGCGCTCGGCCACATGTTTTGATTGACCGTATCCGAGTGGGGACGATACGTCGTAGGATTCGAGGGGGGCCTCGTCGACAGGCGAGTCCGGGAATACAGCGGCCCATTCCTGAACGGACGAAACAGATGACACAAAGGCAATCCGTGGCCGCAGCGGGCTCAGCGATGAAAGGTCGATTAACTCACGCACACTTTGCAGGTAGTGCTCCATGTACAAATCAAGCGACCAACTGAAGTCTACCCGCCAAGCATTGTGAATAATGACGTTCGCCCTACTAAGTAGCTTTTCCAAATGAGCGGAAGAGAGACCGAGATGCCGCTTGCCAATGTCAATGGGCATGAAAAACAGGCGATCGCTGTCGACACTGTGTAGTAGATTGAGATCTTTGAACACTGAGCGCATACGCTCCTTGCCGTCGTTCCCACGGTTTAGGCAATATATCTCTGCCACTCGCGGATCGTCTAGTAACTCTCGGACGATGTTGGGGCCCAGCGAGCCTCGGGGCCCAATTAGTGCAACATTGACAGTGCTGGTCGTGGCCATGTATGTCGCAGCTTGCTTCGGGGGCAAACCTTTCGTGAGTTCTGTCACAGCTTGCTCTATACTAAGAACGCCGCCGCTGCTGGTGTGCTCGGAGACCTCCCCATTAGTAAGAATCTCAAGAACGACAATCGCGAGTCTCTCAATGGTTGGGTTCTTGTGAATTAGTCGTAGAGATATTCCGTTGCTGTTACTACCACGGAGAGGCCGGATTTGTTTCGTAAGCCCCCTTTGGAGGCTTCTGCTAAGCGAGGCGGCACCGAGGGAGTCTAAGCCGCGAAGGAAGATATTGTCCGTGTCCATAATATGTTGACCTTGTAAATGCTCTACGACATGGGCGCGCACAAATTGCTTCAACCCCGGCAAAATAAAACTATCAATGTGTTCGATGTTGGCTATCCTGTATGCTTCGGCGCGACTCGCATTATCGTCCTGGAAGGCAGCGTCAATGTCATCGGCGTAAGCTTTCGTTGTCAGTTTTCGGACAACGGTCCCCTTGGGGGCACGGGCGAACGGCCTCTCGGAGTCTGCTAGTATTACTCTCGACTTGTTGATTTTTGCATACGAGGGTGCGATCTTGTTTGCCTCGACTATCGTGGGCCAGACGCGGTCAATGAACGCTTTCGGGTTGCTGTCGTTGGGAAACGCGCCAGGTTTGGGCTCTATGATCAAAAGGGGTTCCGGTTTCCCTTGACCGACAACTAGAGCACCAGAAAGCAGTGGGTCGCCCTGTATCAAAGTCTCCATCTCCAGTGGACGTAGTTTATGACTGCTTGAGAGTACGATTAAATCATCTAGTCTGCCATGAAAGCGCCAAAGACCATGTTTCGATGGATGGGGCATAAACAAGTCACCCGTGCGCCATTCCTTGACGCTGGGGAAGTTGTGCCACAGGGATCGGCGTAAAGAGAACTTCGGGTCCTGATGCAAGACCATCTCGAAGCTGCCGTCTCCGCACGGTTGCATGTCGACCTCCTCGAAAGGGTTGAACTCCATGTAGAGCCACTCTCCTGGCTGTGGAACAAGGAGCTGTACTTGGCCCAGCTCGAGTGATCCGTACATTTGGCAAACGTTAGTGGCTTCACTTAGCCTTTGCCCAACACTAAAGGAAAGGGGACCCCCGCCGAAGAGAACAAAACCAAGCTGCTTGACTTGTTCGGCAGCGATTTGCTCGCTCGCCCATTCTTCGATAATGGATGGTGGCACATAAAATGCTCGTATTTGTTGATGCTTCAAGATCTCTGACAAAAGATACCCACTTGGCGGTAGATTGGATGGGCCAAAGACGACAGTCGCCCTGTTATAAAATATTGGCAGATCTATATACGCATGCACTCCAGCCAGCTATTATGCATATTGATCCGATTAGAGCCCTCTCAATTTCAAGGGGATCTTATAATATTTTTTGGCATCACTTACATGGTAAGGCGGGAAGCATGAGTAGAACTTACCACCGCCTTCAAAGTCAAACTGGGCCGCGTTCTGGGGAGTACGCCCTTCGGGAACCGGCATGTTTCTATCATTATCAGTGCAAGCAAACGTCCCATGCGTCATGGTCACGAGTTTTGGGTCGCCTGGATAATGTCAAAGTATTTAGCATTACAAAATGCCAAACGAAAGGCAAGACTCACCTGTTGAGCCCGAAGAGTGAAGGATGAGGCACGGTTCATCTCGAGCCTCATCAAACGTCCTTTCGTACCGATAAATATCGACATCCTCAGGAGTCTGCAATAGTTCATCGAGAGATGGCACAGATTTAATGGTAACTTCTTGGAGTCGACCGCGCCGAAGGGTATCAACGATTGTTGCCATCTCCTCTCCGTAAAAGAGAGCGCGACATCCTGAATGTAGTACCATTCTTTCATTTTGGGCCGCTTGATTCCTCGGTGAAATGAACAGCACCTCAAAAAACACCTTAGCTGCAGTTCAAATTTTGTAGTCATCTTATACTTAATGTGTCTGCTCAACCTACCTTGTATCTACATTTTACTGCCGCCAGGAAAATTGCCGAATACCGGATGTCAGGGGGTCCGATGTAGCCGATGGCATCCAAACTACCGATCCCAATGTTATCTTTGAGCCACCACGAAAGACGGTTTACCACAGCAGCTAGCTTGCGTATAGTGACATCTTGGAAGCCATCTGACAAGTCATTAGCGGATTTGGGAATAGCTGCATATACGCTGTCCGGATCCGTCCGGGCGTATGAGTCGACAACTTGTGGCAGTAGTCGTCGGCCGAAGTTTATCATCGTTCGACTTAAAATACAGCGTGTCAAAGCGAGAAATGAGATGTAGAACTCTTTGATTGTGCAAAGGCGTTGGTATGCAGTATATCTTAGATGGAATGGGTATGTAGCTGATATTTTTGAATTCTGTGAAAGAGATAGGGTCAGCGGTAAGAATACAGGGCAGCCTGCCCAACACTACCAACAGCCTATACGTACGTAGGACAGGACTCTCCACTCTCCCTAGCTTATTTAGCATTCCTTCTAGATTAGGTGATCTATCATCTTGAGCCTTACCACAACTCAATATGCCCTAGGTGGGTTCAAGTATTGTTCGGTACACACGTGCTACCAATAGGATGCATATAGTTTCAGATATAAGAGAGTCGCTCAATTAGGGTTCAATCAGCGATCGGAGGTTGTATTGGTGTGTGTGTCTGATGACCGTGCATGTATCTGACACTGTGTTGTATGGTGAGGCGCTGCTACGGCATGAGATACGCATGTTGGTGCTTCCGTCGAATCAGATCCTTCATGATTCTTTTCGCTGTCGAAGCCAGGACTAACAACCCCGCCTTAGTCGAATGGCGCTGGCTAGTCGGTAACTCAAACCAGGAAAAAACTCCTGGATAATCTGTCTTCTATCCTTATCCTTTCCAAACGGTGTATTCTTGTGCCGTATGGTCCCTATTACCATCGCCGTCGCTATTTGACGTGGGCGATCTGTCAAATACATCTCCTTCTCCGCCGCTTTCATGAATATCTTTACAGCATACCCGTTACCACTGTCAATCGCATCTGTTTTACATCACATATCCGCTACAATAACTGACCAAAGAGATGTCTATTCAGAACCCTCTTCCGCAGGGTGGTATCGAAGAGATTACTGTGACTACTATCTTTCTGGCATTCGCCATCCTTGCCGTAGTCGCGCGTTTCTGGTCACGCTCTATACAGAAAAAAAGTATCTGGGTTGATGACTACTTCATAGTGATTTGTCTGGTGAGCCTTCTTCCATCATCTTTCACTTTACTTTGTATGTCTGCATCTCACTGACGCATGTCCTCGCCAATTAGTCATTCACTGCTGCCACTGTTGGTGTAGGTTATGCGCGTATGTGGTCTCAACTCCCTCTCAACAGCTCTAATTTCCCCACTAATGCTTGACTGACCTAGTCGTACTTGACGGTGGCGTTGGCCTTCACATGAAATATGCTTCAGAGGAACAAATTGCAAACTCACTCAAGGTAAGGGCAAAACGTGCTGAGTATATCAGCGCACCCTAAATTCCTTCTTGGTTGACCATAAACTGAGAATCGTAGCTTTTTGTGGCTGCTCCGCTTCTATGGGCACTCTCGACTTCGTTTCTCAAACTTTCGATCCTCTTCTTTTACATCAGTCTGTTCACCATCCCTAGAATCCGCTCGGCTGTCTACGTCGTAATAATTCTTACAGCCGCCCTAATCGTTGCTGTTATCTTCGAGTCGTTTTTCCTTTGCCGCCCTTTCGCCTACACCTGGGATAAAACGATCAAGGGAGGTGTTTGTGGGAGTAGTACAAATGCCTATCTTGCCATAGCAATAACAAATCTCATTATTGATTTATCCGTGGTCGCCCTACCGATGCCCGTTCTTTGGCAACTACAGATGCCAACTCGGAAAAAGGTGGCTGTGAGTGCTATTTTGGGTTTCGGCCTAGTGTAAGTTGCTGTTCAACTGTCGTTCTCTCTCGTTATCCTTTGTGGCATTAGCATCTTTGGTCGCCATAAAGTAGATCACGGCGAATAGAACGCGAGGGGCTAATATATCGGCAGAATCTGTGGCCTCACTGCCGCGCGCATCAGTAGCGTCCTCGGACTAAAAGAAGATGACTTCACATACAGCGTTGTCCCCGATCTCATACTTGGTGCGCTGGAGATTGAACTCGGCATTGTTAACGCTTGTCTGCCCATTCTCCCTCCACTAGTTGGCAAGATCTCCGGGCGCAAATCCCTCTCCTCGAAAGAATGGAGCAAAAACAGTGGGATGAACAGTAACGGCTCGAAAACACACGGTAAGAATCGTTTGCTTAAGATCGGGAGTTTCGAACGCTTGCCAGATGATTCATATCAACTCGAAAAGGCAGTTATGGGATTACCGTCAAACGAGACAATGGCGCAGGCCCATATACAGTCTGTTAGCGACCCCGAGGTTGGTGAACAGCCGGTCTCTGGCGACATTATGGTTCGGAAAGATCTCTATGTATACCGAACATATACTAGACAAGCTTGAACTGACCTAGGGGCGCATAGAGCTGAGCGAACACGTTTGTCGTTAGAGACGAGTCATTGACCACGAGCTAAGATCAACGGCACGGTAGCTGGGATCTTTACCGTATCACACCTTGGGGGGGCTCATTAGGGGAAAAACTTTGAGCTGCGAGATGAATTCCCGACCTTTGGAGCGGAGGGATTCTAATTTTATTCAGTGATGTATTTACCAAGCCGTTTCAATTGTATGTCGGTCAACTTAGTTTCTGGGGAGCATATCCTTTGGAATACTGCTTTACCAATGAGTTTCGTAAAGCTGTACTTTTTGTTTTCATCAATACTCTTGCTTTAGTCTCACAGTCACTTCGCACGGCAATTCCCGCGTATCATAAGAGCTGATTCACGTCACCGCATAGAGTTTACCTGAGAGCCATAAATGATGTAACTATGAACGCTTCGGATCGCGAAGTTTCCAAGCCTCGTACAGACAACAAAGATGGGTTGAAAATAATCAGGGTCAAGCCATGTGAATCAACCATCTTTTGTAATTATCATTGGATAATATAGATAACTACAGTGTGACGGCGAGAAGTGGAAATGAGTACAGCATGGCAATCCATATGTTCCAAAGCAAGAAGGTTTGCTCGTCAGCCAAAACGCTTCGATATGCCAAGGTACGATATGCTATAAAACTTCCAAGTCCTCCGAAGATAAGGCATGACCCAATCCCCAGATCCCAGAACCGCGGACAGAGAACGGACCATGTAGCCATTGAAACGGCTGTCAGCCAGCGGGTTGGGCTGTCCCCTAACGCTAGCGGCATTGTCATGCGATGTCTCAGACAGTCGCCAGCTTGATCCGCCATGTCCTGCAACTGCACTGTTGAGAAGACTACTCCAGCAATTACACCCAACCATGAGAACACCTGAGTTTGCGCCGCAGGTGGAACTTGAACAGAGGTGGGAAGGGCAACATCAAGCGCCCCAGATGTAAAGCAGAAGAAGCCTAGAGCATTAATGGCGTTCCGGCTAAACCAGCTTCTGTCAGCGAGTTCAAGCTCGTTATACATAGAGCCGAGAAGCATTAGTCCCAAGCACTGTTTCGTTCCCCCAATCTTTATGCTCAAGCATAAGGCTATAACATAAAGGCAGAGCATAAGAATCTTGGCTTCCATTGGCGTCATTCGGCCGGAGGGCATAGTCCGCCACGGCTTGTTGAGCCTATCCTCAAGTATGGCTTTGTTTCTTCGTTGGTTGTCGATGGTGAAGGGGAGCAGGTTTATCCAAACCCAGAAGAGTACGACGACAGCCTGCCGCCAGAGGAGGCGCGGCCAGTGAGCATCAAGTTCAGGTTCGGCATGTAACGAAAGAAATATACTGTTGAAGACTCCAAATAGCGCGGTCGGAATAACAATAGTCTTCAAATCACTACGCGTGAAAAGCCAGATCGAGTAGGCATGATATAAGCAAGACCGACTGCAGAGAGCGGCGCCACTTTGACGCGACAGCTAGGTCAGAGATTATTAGCTACTTTGCAGCGGTATATCGACTGCGCAGAACTCGGGCAACGAACGTACTTTTACCTGCCATGGGGGAGGCATAATTCCTGATTGCTATGTACCTGTTCTATCGTGCTCACGGCGATAAGTTCTCATAACACTGCTTTTCGTATAAGCGGCACAAAGGTGTTTTAGAGTCTTTCATGCAACAGCAAAAGTCTATTGCCTAGTACAAGGTCCCTGACAAGTATCTAAGTTCATTCACTAAAGCATCATCCTCCGAGGCAACTTTCCTATAGTAATACGTCCTTGAGCCCTACCCTACGTAGGAAGATAGAGTCCTGGGGGAACTGAGGGGCGGGTAGTTGATGCGAGGGCGTCAGACCCTCTCCGTCTCGATCTCACGTTAGTAGCACACCTCCCAACTGCATCGTCAGGGCACGACGCAGTTAGCTCGACGTATACGCGTAACGCTCCCAAGCAGAAGGATTCTCTTGAAGCAGGCTGGCACATGTTGAACGGGGCTGATTGGTTATGTATCTCTTAAGGGGCTATTTCAACATCGTACATTTTTGATTGGGTCTTTTGGCCCACACTACCCCGTAACTCTGATAATTGTTAGGACACCTTGATTTTAATTGGTTATTTTACCCCTGCTAGTGCTTCCAGAAAGTCACGACGTTGAAATACCTAGCCCCTTAAGGGATACTGGCTCGGGGCCAGGGCCGCACAGTGCTCTTGTGACAGGCCGGGTACATTACTCCTGGAAACAGTGCGCACTGTGGGAGTGGACCCTGTATGGCACCTCTCAACAGTGTACCTAGGTACATAGTACATTCCCCACGCTCCGCCCGCTCGGGCTTGTTTCTATCCGCCTCCTCTTCAACTTCACCATCGATCTCATCAACCTCGAAGGCGCGTGTCCTTGATTGAGGATGCATCCAAAGGGCGGTGTCCAGGCCTGTGCCAGAATCGCAGGCTCGGCTGTTGTGCAACCACCTGATTTTAGTAGGCAGCAACTTTCTCAACGCCAGGTGTATAGCAGCAGCAGCAGTGAGAACACTGCTACCTGTTGACATGCAGGACAAACTTATGTTCGTACCTACGTAGGACTGTTAGGCTGAGCCGGCGTTGTTGGTCCCCCCCATGCTACTTACCTTTTACACATGCAGTCGGTATGTTGCACCGAATGTGAATGTGCCCAAGATTATCATGCGATATTGCTGCGTCCGTTGAAGAGACGCTGCGATTCCTTTCCGCATCTCCGCCTTCCCTCTGACTACCTGCCCTCTTTTACATTGCGCATCCCTCTCGCTCGATCCTTTTTGTTCAAGAAGCTCTGCTCTGAATCGTCCCCCCGGCCGTAGCTCTGTCTCAACTTGTCCTCGTCTGCTGATATTCCCGTAAGCCCTATCTTCTACTCATGGCTTCCCAACGCTCACCCGACTACATCATCATCGGTGGCGGCACTTCTGGTCTCGTCGTCGCGAACCGATTGTCTGAAGACCCTAATGTCGAAGTCTTGGTGCTCGAGGCCGGCAAGGACCTATCCCTCGATCCCCGCGTCAATATCCCAGCCCTATGGACTTCTCTCATGGGCTCTGATGCCGACTGGCAGTACAAGTCTACACCCCAGCAGGGACTCGAGGGCCGATCTATCCGACAACCCCTAGGCAAAGTCCTAGGTGGATCCTCTGCGATCAACGGTCAAGCCTTTATCGCCCCTGGCAAGGCCGAAATCGATGCCTGGGCTAAGCTGGGGAATCCTGGGTGGGACTGGGCTAGCTTGGTGCCTTCATACAGGAAATCATACACTCTCATTCCACCATCAGATGAGGCCACGCTCAAACATCTTGGCATTGACTGGATCAATGAAGAGTATCGTGGTTCCTCTGGTCCTATCAAGGTGTCCTTTCCCGGAGTCGTTCAGAACCCTCTATGCAAGGCATGGATTGAGAGCTTTCGGGGGTTGAACATGGTTACGAGTGCCGGTAAGTCTAGCCCTCAAGTGATGTTTCGTATAAGAACGATAGTCAGAAACGGTGCGTCTGTGTTATAGTTATGTACATTGAATAACAATCTTTCATTGTTGCTATTTAGATCCATTCTCGGGCAGTTCAACTGGTGGTTATAGCAACACGGCAACCGTCGATCCGGAAACAAAGGTTCGAAGTTTCGCTGGCTCGGCCTACGGCGGTCCTGCTCGCCAGAGACCCAACGTGCGCATCATTACGGATGCCCAAGTCCAGAGAATTACGTTTAAGGAGACGGACTCCGGCGCTGTCAAAGCAACGGGCGTACGGGCTTTGGTGGACGGCAAGACGGAAACGTTTGCCACTACCAAGGAGGTCATACTTGCAGCCGGCGTATATAATACACCTAAGCTCCTCGAGCTCTCGGGCATCGGCGATAAAAAACTACTCGATCGCCATGGAGTTCCGGTCCTCGTCGACCTTCCAGGAGTCGGCGAGAATCTTCAAGACCATCTGATGACAGGGCTCAGCTACGAGGTAGTGGATGGTGTCATCACGGGGGATCCGCTAATGCGCCAGGAGCCCGAAGCGCTCGCTCTGGCCCAAAAGCTCTACGTCGAAAACAAGGCTGGGCCTTTCACCATAGGTGGCATGCAATCGCACGCCTTCATGACGACTCCAGACGCCTCGGCGCTGCTGGACACGTTTCCCCGACTACAGCGGGTCACGGACACCCAGTACTATGACACGATACGCTCAATCATAGAGGCCCCAGATGGGACCTCGGGCGCATGGCTCATGTTTCTAGCACAGACAAACCTACACGAGGGTGGCAAGAGCTTCGTTGGTACGCAGCTACTCCCTGAGAATTTCGTGAGCTTGGGATGCGTGCAGTCGCACCCTTTCTCGCGAGGTACGACTCACATTTCGTCCGCTGACATCAACGCCGTGCCCGATATCAATCCGTCCTACTTCTCACACCCAGCTGACTTGGAGATCATGGCCCGACACCTACAAGCCCTCGACACGAAATTGCGCCCTTCGGAGCAGTTAGCGCGCTTTTTGAAGCCCGATGGGAAGCGCAACCACCCTGACGCCTTCCACGTTGGAGATCTTGAAGGAGCTAAAAAGTACGTGCTCGACACCGCCACCAGTGCATACCATAGCTGCGGGTCAGCTGCTATGCTACCCAGGGAAAGAGGCGGAGTAGTAGATCCGAAACTAGTTGTGTACGGCACGGAGAATCTTCGCATTGTCGATGCCAGTATCTTTCCGCTGATCCCACGCGGCAATATTCTGTCTTCGGTGTATGCCGTGGCTGAGAAGGCAGCGGATATCATCAGGGGTCATTAATTGGAGACTTATATATCTAGCAATTAAAAACATACAACTATTACGATTTAAATTCATAGAACTCATAAGCACTATGTAATCGAGGCTATATATAGCGATGATAAAGTCTCATCTGGTTTAATTGTGCAACGTGAGTAACAAGATAAAAGGTATTAATTAGTTTAGAACGTAAGTGTTAAAGTCCTAAGTTATTGTTTGGCTTTTGTAGCCTACTTTCTTCGAGCTTCATGAATCTAAATAAGGGCTAGTTATTGCATATTAAGTGTTCGCGATGAGAGTCTCTAGTAAAAGCCGGGTCTAGTAGGCTAATTAGTACCTGAAACTAAGCGTCACAGCTTTATTACCAACTATTCTTCACCATTCCGGATGCAATGTGGGCAAGAGTATGACTCCTTGGACTCGGAAGAAGGTGAAATGTCAGTAAATAAGCATCGACGACCGAATTAACGACAAATATTCCGTGTTACAAAGCTAAAATGAAGTTTTAATGCCTTTTTAGCTACACAGCGTTACGAGCAAAATATGTGCCTGGCTATAGCATTAATACTTTGGATTGCAACATCACACAAAACATGGGCAAAGGGATGGCAGACTGCAACACTATCTTACTGCCCCAAAAGTTTTTTCAAAATTTCAGGTGTTCTCGTATATATAATACAGGGTTACATCGAAGCGGATCTTCACGCCGTCTCGATCTAGATATTGACTGACAAAGCGATACCGTGGCGCAGTTTTCTGTGTAATATCTGTAGTGTCATGAGGCTCTCCCCAGAACCCGCACCACCAGGATTAGGGTCGTGATCCTCAAACCGCACAACAAAGGAAGCCTCATACCTGTCTTCTTGTATATACCTAGTAGGGTAGCCTCCATAGCCGCGCAGAAGGACTTAGATCCTCGCGCAACAACAACAACAGATGTCTACACTTAGCCCATATTAGTGTCCATGAAGGAGTCCTGACATGTAGTGTCGTTATGAACTAGTCGCAAGCGTAAATGGGTATCTGGATAGATGTCCTGCAGGACTATAAGCCGTATCTTGGAATCTGAGCAGCATGAAGTACACCGATAGTCTCCTTTGGCCTCATTGGTCTGCCGATAAGAACCAGTAACGGGGAAGTGGAGGGCAGTGGGTGGTCAGCGAGATGAGTACTTAGTATGTGGCTGTGGGGGCGAAAATCATGGCTCTACTTACCTAGGGAGCGGCAATTTATTTATTTATTTATTCTTGGTTTCTTAACAAGAATGACTCTTCACATGTCCCGATTTGGCTAAGGCATGGCGGCATGTGCCATTGGAGATTGACGTCGTTTATGGATGACAAGCACTTCACAATATCGTCGGAAACTAATGCAGCCGATATCGAGCAAATTCGCTCTCTACCTTAGTTATCGTTGTGAAGAACGGTAGAATTCCGTTTGTATGAAAGAATGGCATGTAATAAAACGATTTCAGATCAACAGGCATAAAAATAATCTGACTCTGTGTCCGGACTCAGCTCTTTACATTAATAGTGAAGTAGTGCGAAAGATAGTATGACATAAATTGACCAATAGGAAGTGGAAAAAAAAGGGGGAGGGGGGTGGCTTACATACCTAGGCTGGCGATTTTTTAGGGGGGACTACTCCAGACTTCACCACCTACTACTCTTTTACTCACTTAGCTATTTTGCTTCGCTTTTTTTTTAATCAACATAATGCGCTCTATTCTATACGATCGAAAAATTCCCCATATATTCGAGTCATTTCACCTAGTCCTAGATGCTTTACAGCTTAGCTTACCTCCTAAGCTCCAGCTCAAATCCATATTTCAGTTACCCAAGCCATTTCAATCGGTGGTGAGATTAACATGACTTCGCCGACCTCTCTCTCTGAGCTTTTCGCATACAATGCCAAGGCATACCAACCATTACTGCACTCCACATCTTTTCGTTTAGTCGAACTCATACCAGGCACTGGCAGCGATTTTTCGTGTCTAGTGCATACCATTGACGATGCAAAACAAGCACCAAAATATTCCGCCCTGAGTTACTGCTGGGGAACGGTCACAGAAGCACAACATCTTTGCTGCAATGAGCAAAATATTCTGATTACCAACAATTTGTACTCGGCTCTCAAAAGGCTACGAGATAGCCCAGAACACCGATTCATCTGGGTGGATGCCATTTGTATTAATCAGCATGATGATTCCGAAAGAAACCAACAAGTTTCCAACATGCGCAATATATATGCAGACGCATCTAGCGTTATTGTCTGGCTCGGTCCAGAGGATGAGCATTCAGAACTCGCTCTATCTTTGATGCGCAAAGTCGTCATCGGCCATGCTGCTGAGTTTCTACAAATGCCTACTTTATCAAAATGGCCCGAGGAGTTAAATGACCAGCACACATTGCGTAACTTTAGGAGATCTCTGTTAGAAAGCGGTTGGGGCGAACAATTCGATGGAAACAACACGAAATGGCAATCGTTATACGCCATCTATCATCGCCCTTGGTTCTCACGCGTGTGGATCGTGCAGGAGATCTGTACCGCGCAGAAAGCTGTAGTCTTCTGTGGACGAGAGGAAGAAGCTTGGTGGGTGGTTGGTTTGTGTGCGCACTGGCTCTACAACTCAACCACGGCAACGGCGGGAGCGATACGTAGGAACGTCATACAGATGGCCAAAGACACGGCAGGCGCCATTGGCCCGAGTCGTGCGGTATTCTTAACTGTTCTAAATCGCTCAACAATATATGAGTCTCCTTTTCTCCGATTACTTGATTCAAGTCTGCAGTTCAAGGCGACCGAGCCAAAGGACAAGATCTTTGCTTTGCTGCACCATCAAATCCACCGCAAAGAAAACAGCAATCAGTACGGATCGTGTCAGGGAATACCTCATCTGGCGTTGGGGATTGACTATAGCCTCACGATAAGCCAAGTCAATCGTGAAGTGGCTCTTCAGTCCATCCTTCAGTATAAAAGTTTAGAGGCGCTAAACTATGCCTGGCGCATTCGACTACCGAGATCACAAGGACCCTCTTGGGTGGCCGAATGGCATTCAGAGCTGCCGGATAGAAGACAACCATTGCGTCCATGTCTGTACAATGCGTCTGGTTTAACTTCTCCGCAAGATGTGCAACTAGTAGCGCCAAATGCATTGTCGTTAAAAGGTGTCTACATCGATACTGTTCTAGAAAGAGACCCTATAGTGGATATGCAAAAGTGGTTTCTCCGCAGCACCTGTCGCACGAATAATAATGCTTCCAACGACGTCCAACGTGCCAGAAAGCTTGAGAGCCTTTCGGCTCTGTTGGTTAGGGATGCCATTGACCCTTCCAACGAGATGCTTGCCAAAAGACTTGATCAGGCTGATCGAGTAAAATGCATGAAGAGTTTTGCAGCCTATTTGTCTGGCTTGTTTGCAGAGCACAAAGACGAGGCTTTTCTGATTGCTCTACAAGGCAACCGAATGTGTGACGCATGTATGGCGCCAGTCTCGCCTCCGGTAACGCAGATTCCACAGAATATTTACAATTGCCGCATATGTCGCCAAGGCAATTTCGACTTATGCCCACCTTGCTTCCAGCGAGGAGAGCGCTGTGCCAATAAAGACCATGTGATTACAAGCGGGGTGATGCCTGCTTTGAGATGGCGCTCTGACCATGAGTTTATGAACTACTTGCAGATGGTGGCAGAGGCCGAGTCGCCGTCATTCTTCGAACGGCATCAAAAGATTTCGGCAATCCGAAGAACTTTATTCACCTCAGCAGAAGGCCGGCTTGGGTATTGTCCCCTACACGTACAACCTGGAGACCGTATTGTTATTCTGTTTGGTGGCCGTACACCTTTCATCTTGCGTCAGACTGCAGAATCAAGATACACACTTGTCTCAGACTGCTACTTACACGGCATGATGGATGGGGAAGCATTACAAGACCTTGGAGGGTCAGCTCTAGTTTCAACAGCATTTCCTTTGTATTGCAATCAGAAAATTAACTCGAAAAGCCCAAGCGTAGCTCCAAAGAAATATTGTATGTAGTCGTAAGACTGCATTGAGAAGTATGTTGATCCCAGAACTACAATTAGTGTTATGGACACTATGAGACTAACTTATGAGCAGCATTAATATTTTGACCTCTTTGAATTTAATGAACGACACTGGCTATCCATACACCAAGAGCCACGGAAGTCATACATGGACAACACTGACAGATTAGTAACAAGATTCCCCCAAGACTCGCTAGAAAAGAGCGAGAAGGAAACCCCAACCATACGGATGGCAACATCAGGCGGTTGTTAAGTATACGCCGGAATCCTTGATTCCTACATCATTCCAGGAGCAAGGGAGGCACAACATTAGTACAGCATCTGTATTCAGAGAGAACCAATGGAGTCAGCGAACCCCCAGATCCAATTGATTGCAGGTCACAAGGAGAACACGTGACACTGAATAGGCACTGCCGTAGGTAGGTAGTAATTGAACGGTGTCTCTTCCGGCGGAAACACCGTAGATTAGCATACTCGGGAACGGAGCTTTTCAAAAAAGGATTATGTACGCCATGAATTCGTGAATTTGAACCCTAGTACTTATTATCTTGCTCTTTGCGTCTTGTCTCCTGTACTGACTTATGGCTTAGCAGCTAGTTTGATCTTCATAGTTGTTCCATCTACAGGCTTGGATGTCATTCTGCGAGTCTATTGCGATACAATCAAATTCAGCCATCATCATTCGTCAGGTTATAGAACGAGGAGGAGATGGAAATTGGACTAACATTATATAATTCTGACTTGACTCGGTATTGGCCCTTATCATTTAGTATAGGGAGACCTCCGGCGTCTAGCGCAATTTCACCTAAGCCAGTCTTCATAAAGTCGTATTTGCGAGCCACTATGGCGATAATAACGCGTGCCTCGAGATTTGCGAGCTCTAGTCCGATGCAATTTCTCGGGCCTCTTTCAAACGGCCGCCAGGCGCTAGGAGGAATGTTGTTGGGCGCTTCCCCGAGCCATCGTTCAGGCACCCAGTCATCTGCTGTCTCTCCGTAGACGTTTGGGTCACGCTGGATGATCCTCGCGCACGGATACATGACGAGACCGTCGAGAAGATAGGATTCACCAGTAGATGCTGTAACTGTGAAGCCGCTTCCGGGGTCCGTCATCCGGGCGGTGCTTGCTGGTGGATGTAAGCGTAGCGTTTCCTTGATGACAGCATTGACGTAGCTCATTTTGGGCAGAAGTTGTTCGCCCTTTTCCGCAAGTGTAGCACGGACGACCCGCGGATCCGATTCAGGACCAAGTATCTCGTCGAGCTCCTCGCGCACAGCCTTAAGCGCGCGAGGGGTACGGCTCAGTTCGTAGAAAGCCCACTGCAACATGCTGGTAATTGTGTCATGTCCCGCGAAGAGAAAGCTACGCACTTGGTCCGAGGTCTCTGATAGAAGCTGTGGTGTCAACGCTCCAGTGTCCTGAAAACTAAGTGCCAGAATACTCCACGATCTATTCCCTTCAGCTTCTTCTTTAACCTCGGTATACTTCTGCTGGATGGTTCTTCTGATCAGCTTATCGATGCGTTTAGCTAGTTGATTTCGCTTTATAGTAGTCAATGGCACGATCCACCAAGGGAGGTTGTTTTTGTCATCGTTGTACGTCTGGAGAAGCTCTCCAAATAATCGAATTACCTCGCCTTGCTTTGAACGGTCCATTTGTTGAGCATTGAGATCGACTTCCATCACTGCAGCACCAACAACGTCGAAAGTTAAGTTGGAAACGAGTTTTTCAAGAGAAAACTCCTTTTCTGTGACTGCAAACTCATCTATGTAGTTGCAAAATGGTTCCGTCTTCTCAAGCATAAGAGGCAACAGTCGCCACAAATGCTGGCTGGTGAAGCCTAGATTGAACCTTTTGCGGATATCCTTCCAATCAAGCCCCTGTAGGTGCTTGATGTTAGTGTGGATTTGCAAAACTAATGCCTCGCGCTCACCTCCTTGCCCAAAATCGACCTCTCCCCTATAATAGGAACCATGTGGGTCCAAGTCGGCGATTTGGTTGTGCTGAAAGGGAAGAGCTTGGTAGGCCTGGATATTTGCTCGGCGATGTCGTGACTGGACACGAGTACCATGGGAGCGTTGACGGGTCGCAGGTCCACAAGCATCACAGGAGGACGACCTAGGGACATCCACATCTCCTCGAATATTTGATCTATGTGGCTGTCAGAAAACGTGACTGTGAAACAGACAATGCGATTGTTAGGGGGATTTCTCATTTCATACCCGGATGGCGATCCTGAATCCCGCGATGCGTGAATTCGCCAAAAGTCTTGAGATGCCCCCAGAGTAGGTGGTTCGGCAATTGTGGGATATAAGCATATTGACTGGAGCGCACATATTTCAGCCTTGTGAAGAGATAGGATGCTAGCAGTGCGGCGACTGCGAGTAGAAAAAGCTGAAGCATCTTATTTGTAGCGATGCGGCGTGATGAATTACAGTGTTGAAGCAAGCTTGTAGGTATGAAAGTAGTGAAGACGATAGCGGGGTGAGTTGAAATTGAGTATTGTTGAGCCTGAAATAAATCATCAAAGCCGCCCTGTTTTTAGATTCTGGGCAATCACTGATATCACTTCGACCTGGCTGGAGACACGGTGCAAAGTTTTTGTTATAGCGCTGATTTTAATTCGAAAATTACCAATCTGGTGAGGAGGGAGGGGAGGTTCTGCAAGTTCTAGGTGGTCTCGGTTGTTCTGGGTGTGCTATGTAAGACCGTAGTGGACCGACGTGGCATTATGGTGCGCGGCCATTCGGGTTGGTTGGAGTAAATGAATCCTCAAATACGTTACATTTCTTTGTTTGAAACAGACAGCGATTTCCTGGCCCCCAAGTACCAACTGCATTCTTCTGTTGGAACTTGGCCCCATGCATCCTTGCCACGGCCGCCACACCCCATCTCTGGAAAGGTACGAGCGGGTACGATATGTTTTGTACCCCTCCGGATGCTGTATCATTTAGGTAGCCAACTTTTATCCGATAACGCCTCACCAGCATGCATCACTATTGTGTTTAGTATAGAGTCTGATTGGGTGTCACCGAATAGAACCGCGGCACCACACCATGGCACTTAGTACTAAAAGTAGAACGTAGTCAACTCGGGAGCTTGACCTGTCTGCAGCTATTATATACTGTCACAAGGTAAGGAGACAAAGAGACTTCCCGTATATAGCCGTAGATTAGCCACGAAGGTGTTTTAGGGTAATGCAACAATCATCCAACTAACATAAGAAACACTACGTTACTGAATTTGAGTATGAGGGACATTAGGCAGAGAGAGCCAATCAAAAGAATGTACAAGAACTGGTATCGATGGCCTTGTCGATTATATTATAAGCTTATAAATATAGGGGGCCCGATTGAAGAAAAAGAATAATTAGCGGTTGCATATTCCTTTTTATGCTCTATAGACCAACTCAAGACCTAGGTTTGGAACTTGAGCTGGAAAATAACGCTAAACCTCTTCTACAGAGACCAGAAATTTCTGGCATGACAACTAAGTACGCTTCTATAGACATCATCAACCGGAACGCATGTCACACCAAGACTCTGTTCCAGGCAAAGGATCAGAATACAGGATATTATTGGGGGCTTCCAGGTCACCAGGAGGCCTTGCATATGTACGAAGACCAACAATAAGGACCCAACTGCATAGAAGCCTAACTACCCATATTTTAAGGGGAAGACCCTCTGGAAATTCATGTATAAATAGAGGCCAGGTTTCCCGACTGAATAAGAGGAGGAACCATGGACCTTAAGACCTAAAGAGAATTATTAGTTGAATCTGAACTATATTCCAAGCCCTTGAAATCAAGCCCTTGTTATACTTTTCATGTTAGCTGCTTATCCCATCCTCGCGAAAGACTCTTACAATTTATTATTATAGCACGTCTTAATAGTTCTTTTTTTACCGATGCAAAACCCCCACCATGGAAGCAGCAAATTAGATACTTTCCTTGTTGTAAAACCGAGTTGCCAGTATCAATCAATAGACGACCTACATGTAGTGAAGAGGAACCACCTTGCTTAATTTCACCTGAAGGCCCCTAAAACATTCCCTAATTGAGTATATATAAAGTTTTCTTTATTTTGCAATTTCAGGACTCGTACAATTAGGGCTTAATTATTATAATTACACGTGCTGTTTATGAGAAAATGCTTCTTCGCACATTTAAGAGCCTAGTGACTGTAATTAGATACTGTCTGAAATCAGCGTCAGGAGCTCCTGTAGAATCTCAGTGTTCTCACGAGCTGGGGACTCTCAGATACCGTGTGAGACTGGGTGGCGTTCTTGTAGGCTACTATCCCCGAGCGCAATAGTACCCTAGTACCTTCACACGTCCATGTGTCATCGCAATATCTAAAGGTGTGGGCTGTACTGCAGGAACGAAGCGTAGTGAAACGCCCGAAGGTAGGTTACGCCCACGTGAACGTATCTGTGTCACAGGTACAGAGATTAGGTCCTGCGTATCCTATATATACAGTAGTCATATGGACGCAGGGCTTTGCGAGGGGTATATAAGGCTTCGGTTTTCAGTTTACTAGTATTTACATAATCTCGTAGGGTATAGCAAACCAGCGTAACAAGAGGGAAGCTAGGACTAAAATAATCAAGGAAAAGCAAGGCTATGCGGACATTTAATTAATCTATAATCCTCCGCCTGCCTAAGCAGGGGTTAAGTTTTTGGCCTCTTGGCGCCTCGGAGGATCATTAAGAGTTAAATATTTTTCCAAGCCCTTGATTTACCACTTATTACTGTCTTAGCCCGATGAGAGCAATAAATTGTCAAGTAGCAATATCGAAGGTTGCATCATGAATTACTGTACACGGGATCTCTCTCTTTCAGTGGTTAGTACCAAGGGATTTAAAGCAAGTCTACAGGTAGCGACAATAAGTTATAATTTCCATAACGAATAAATAAACGACAGTCAGTCAATGGTAGTAACCCCAACTTAGGCCTCACGAAATTTGATTCTTCTAACTTAGCTGTTCTTCTCTTAATAAACCATGTGCGGGATCTCTTTAAGGGGTCGACTGTCGGGTGGACTACCTCCATCATTGTTTCGCGAAGAGTCGAAAACACCTTCGTAGGCTGCCTCTGGCTCTATGAATACTGTTTTGAGTTCTATGGAAGGTGTCGTAACAGGTGAGAATGGATAGATCCGGCCGTCCTGGCTACCCGGGTAGAGCGGTGTTAAAGTCGCCACAAGGGTCAGTAACCCCCACCGCCAACGCGGAGGTCAAGCGGTAGGTTGGCTTGTAGATTTGGGGATAGTCCCGTAATATGGCCGTTGTGGGTTGCATTACGATCACGTATACGATGTTTGGTTGGCACTTTTAAATTTACCAGCCAATATCGGAATCATCCAATAGAACTAACTCTATGACAGCAACAGGGGAGAGAATGGCTAGCGGACGTAACGCAGCGTTGGCTTACTAAGGATACATGGTGTTGACTATGGTGAGCTAAATGTGTTTCAGATTTAACTTTATTATCTACTACAAATCTGTATTTCAGACGGAGTTAGTATATTTTTAAAATATATGTACGGGTAATTTGTGTTGCAATTTTTAATAGGCAGCCTACCTCAAGTGGCGTTTCTTGTTTCTTTCTTGTCTCAATATATTAGACCTAAATATAGTGCCGTTTTCATCTGATTTAAAGGCACAACTATCACTGCCAGCCTCGCTATCTATCATAAAACACGAATGATTTGTCGGGCGGCTATCTTTTGCCAGGGAGTAGTGGCTGGGTGGCTGGCGGCTTTCGATAGGTGAGCATGATTCAATAACTCATGTAGCCAAGCCTTAAATATAGAACATACCTAGGGAAGTAGTATCATGGCTCGGAGGGCCACCGTAACCTGACCGTAGGATGCAAAAAGTGTCATCTAGACCTTGTCCTGCATGAAAACAGGGTCTGTCTATGGTGACAATTATGCCGACCCCCGATCGGTAACAGCAAATCGCATGCATGTCACCCAATATTGATATTTGGGAGGGCAGAAGGGCCAGAGATCAATAAGTACCATAGCTGCTGGTTTCCAATCCAATAGCCCTCCAGACTCAACCTCTTTCTACACAGGCAGCTTAGCAGGCAGACCCACGCTTAAGCCGAAAAGTTGCCACTACGAGAGGCCTCGTTTCCTGCGGTGCCGTACGAACTTTCACTTATGCTCTGAAAACATGGCTTCACCACGGTGGTCTTCATGGTCCGCCTTGCCAACACTATCGCCCTATCCTAGCACCGTATATGACTCGGAGGAACAAAACCGCCGATACGACGGCGCCGGTGGATGCTTTCTGAAAGAGCAGCAAAGCAACACAGCTTTTGTGTCTTACGAAACTAACTATCACTCATCCATGCCGGGTCTGGGGAAGCCGACAAGAAAGACGAGGCTCAGCTTAATTGGCTTATCTGTGCTTCTGACATCGCTCATTAGCTTCAGCCTGGCTGTCTGGGTAGTGGCTAGCGAGAATGCGTCGTGGCACCTAGGGGTTGGCAATAACTAGTTGATCGTCATCGGCTTCCTGCTCAGCATAATGAACCTGTGCCTGGCTAGCGTCGCGCCGACGCTGTTCACGCTCCTCGAAGCGAAGCTGGGGCCCTCCACCCTCCAAAAATATGACGGTATTGTGCGTAATAGTCCCCTAGCCATCGGCCTTAGCCTTGCTCGTCCTCATGCTTGCGCTCCCTATCTTGCTCAGCGTCTCATACAAAGCCTTCCTAGGCGGCGAGAGTACTATCCAAATTAACAGCGCTGATTATATCTCTAACACGAGCTTCTACGGTTTTTGGCGTCCTCCCAGTATGGAGACAGAGTCCTTCAATGTAGGCCCTACACTCCTCACGAACGCAACACTCCCTTTCCGTATAGCAACAACTCCAGGGCTCGACGGCGTGGAGCCACCGTTACCAAACTTTCCTCAGCCCTACGGGCAGAATGTCCTATTGCTGAACAACGAGAGTACGGCGCTCTTGGACACCCTGCAGACGGACTACCTTGGCGCCGTGCAGAATCTTCTTCACGTTGGAGAGTCATGGACCATTTCCGCACCCGTCTCCGCTACCGTGGCCACCTTCGACAGGTCGAAAATCAATGACCCGGATGAGTTCAGCTCGACGTGGAGTCGTGCAAGAACGCAATAGAGGATCCGCACACCTGGGACTTCACGAGTGTCCCTTTATTCAACCAGTGGACCATCTCGCTGCTTAATCAGGGTAGGGATCACTCAAATCAGACCATACAATATGTCGGCCTAGCACCCTGGTACTACACGGGATGTGAAGAGCTGCCACCGTACGTCCAGCGGTACAATGTTGAACGATGGCAGTGCCAAGGCACGTGGCGGATCACCAGGGCCGGCTTCGATCTCGTGAGCGGCTCGTGCGAAGGCGGGAAGCTGCCGTGGACCAAGCAGCAGATTTTGGAATCGAATCAACTAGCTCTCGGAAATTGGTACATGCCTAGTCTGATCGAGGCTGTTGGGGGATTCTGCGGGGACCTCATACAGGGCAATCAGTCGAGCTGGGTAGTGCCAACGACGGCGACGGCGGTCGCGACGATGGTGTGGTCGAAAGTGGTGGCCCTCGATGGCTTCAGCTGGTTCCCCTTCGACTCGTCTGAGTTCAATATGAGCAGCCCTAGCTGGGAATTGAGAAATAAGTCACGGATCTCGTACGACGAGGCCGGCATTATCTACCCGGTTGAACAGAGCTTGCAGACCGTCCTGTACACCCGGCCGACGCTCCGCAAATCGCCCTCGCTGTACGTCGTCTTCGCTGTCCAGCCCCTGCTGATCCTCGTCTTCCTCGCGCTGAGGGCCCGACTTTACTCGGTGCCGGTCGGCAGGGGCTTCGGTCTCGTGTCAATCCTATCGGGCGTCAACCGTCAGACACTAGATTGCCTGGCCGGTGCGTCGCTCTCGGGAGAACTGACGCAACCCATCAAACTCGTCATCCACCCCGTGCAGCACGGCCAGAAAGCTGTGATAGAGTATCACATATTGCCGCTGTCTTCCACATCCGCGCACAAGGAGATAGACCCGAAACTGATCTATAATTAGTCATATAGTGTCACAGCCCAGGCGCTGTGTGTGGTCTATGCGTGGGCTGCAGTATTCACTGGTTGGCCGCTGTAGTGAATACTTACGAAGACTGTATATTTAGGTGTAGATTCCTGTACTTCTTACGCTTCTTTTCCTTTTCTTATTTATGTAGAATATTAACATATCATACACACGGGGTTAGTTAAACTACTTTTGTTAGAAATAAAACGGCACGGGTAATTAACCATTAAGCCACAGACTAACCGACCATACACCACACATATATGAGCCATCCCGGATATAGACTGGCTTGCCTGATGAGGTACCTCAAACCGACTCGCGCAACACAGATTAAGGAGACGTGACTTGTTCTTGACTTGGCTACCGACCCAGCCATGAAACGGCTACTCAAAATAATTTTCCTAGAGGGCAAATTGGTAACAATATACAATGGGTGGCATTGGTTATAAAACAGTGTAAAAATGCGGTGCGCAGCACGGGCGCCTGTAAAGGGCTGGTTTGACGGAAAGCATTAATAAACGGCTCTTGACCACTATATTTTCTTCTAGTTGCAGTCTACCAATATTTGCTAATCTTTTCAATGACGGTCGTCATGTTGGCAGGGTGTCCGGTGTCGAGGCCTGTTGCCATCTTCTCCAAGCATTGCTTGTACTCGTCTCGTCTTCTCTTCCTTCCAAAGCGACCTCCGCGGCCACGAGGGACTTGGCCCAGGGTAAATGCACGTCACTTAGTGCTAGTAGATGCCATTGGCGTGAAAAAGCCTCCTCCAAGGGTTCACGACTAGTCTCTCCTCGCGGTTCAGGACGAGTCATGATTAGCCGTTGCATCGCTAGAAATATTTTCGCCTCGAGGTTCTTGTATAGGTTAACTCCCAAATTTGGCGTTAGTGACAGATGTATCGGAACCACCCTAATAATAATTGAAACTGGCAAAGTTGTCCAGAGCCTTAAAGATTATAGCGGTCGCGGTCGCCCCATCAGCTTCGAAATCACACTCTGGGCGAGGTGTGTTATGCATCGCCCCTTGTATTTCTCGCATTCATCTTACCACATTGCCGCCACGGCGCAGCGTACGAGGTAGACGTGGTGCTCACTGCCTCATAACAGGCGCCAAATCCTTCCAGAACGAGCATCGCGCATCCTGATCATCAGGAACCCTCTCAACCGAGACGTTTCCCGTCCTTACGAGCAGTCTTCTCCCCCCGCGTCCCCAGCCCCGCCAGGTCGGGGTACCCGGGAACCGCAGCGTCGACGGATCCAGCGTGCGCACGAAGGAGATCCAGTAATCCATCACGACGGAGACCACGCCGGCATTATACGTATAGTAACCCCGCGGCCCTTGTCCTTCTCCAGCGAGGCTATCGGGCCCGAAGATCGCCCACGAGTCAAAAATGTGCGGGACCCCGAGCCCCGCGGCCTCGTTCTCGGCGTCGCGCACGTCATACCGGTAGCCCCAGGCCCGGGATGTGTTCGTGTATCGGGTGTAAGAGTTGAGGATATGCGACACGGGACACGTGAACGTCGCTTCCCCGTACGCTTTTGCTGTCGAGGGGAACCAAGTGTTGTGATTTGGCAGGCTCTCCATCTGCGGGTAGCGCTCGAGAATCGCGCTGACGTTTGATGCTGATAGGAGCGGGTAGTTACTCTGTAGGAACGTGGTCATGTCGCTGCGCGTTGACGCGTCTACGGCAAAGACTGTGCCTTCTGGACTCTTGTCAACGCACGTTCGAGATCGGTGTAATGAGATTAGACTAGGCTAGTCAGGAATGAGGGAACCTTACCGTCAGTCGTACTCCCCATGATGACGGGCACGTGGACGAACTCCCCCCTCTCGAAAAGGCGGTACGGTAGATCAGGCAAGAGCCCTCCGTCGACGCACGGCGTCCAGAAAAATAGTGGTTCCGGTGCGGCCGGAGCTCCAGGAAAAGCAGCCGGGATATTCGCCGCCTGCAGGACCTTGGTGGACTTACCCCGGAGACACGCCATCACCTCGTCGTTCTCGATACTATGGCTATCACAGCCTGTCCGTTCCAACACGAGGTCGAACTGCCACTCTAGCTCGTAGACGAAGGGCTGCGCGGGGAAGAAAACAGACTCGCCCACAGCGCCAACGAACAACCTCTCCTTCTCCACATTCGTGTCGTTGGCGACGAGGTGCAGCGCCACGGAGCCGGCGCCCGCCGACGCCCCATGAATAACAACGTGGTCCGGGTCGCCGCCGAACTGCGCGATGTGCCTCCGTACCCAGCGCATCGCCGCCCTCTGGTCGAGGAGGCCGACATTCAGATCACCATCGGCGTGCACCTAAAACTCCGAGTTAGTCACCGCCTATTTTGAGTGTGATTCGTAAAGATTTCAGTAAGGATTTTGGAGGAAATCTTCAAGACACTTTGCCAACCCAAACCAAAAAAAAAAACCCGAAAAAAAGACTGCGAGCTCCTTACGCGGCCGCTCGCCAGGAACCCCCACAACCCCACGCGGTAGTTGAAATTCACAAAAACGATACCGTGCCCCGAGCGCTCGATCACGGCCGTCCCGTTCCAGTTCGCGTTGCTGTTTGCCGTGTAGCCTGATTATTGATTGATTAGGTGATACACAAAATAAAACGAACTCAGGTACGATGTAATTGGTGCTTATGGTGCTCTGGTAAGTAGGTAATCAGGAATGGGGAATGAGCGTACCGCCGCCTTGGATGAACAGCCACACGGGCAATTTCGACCCGACCGTCGCGTTCGCGGGCGCCCAGACGTTTGCGAAGAGACAATCCTCGTCCTGGGCTGCGTTCGGATAAGGCTGGGAGATGCCCAGACATATGGGACCAAACTAATTGCGACGGGCGGAAATTACATTAGCTTTTGGCCTTGGATGTTTAACCGCGTCACTACACCTGAAGCTGCACAACAGAGAGCTTAGCTTAGATAAATTAGCCTTCGAGGGTTTCAGGGGACATGCGCGCAACAACAAGTGTCCGAGACCTACCTTAAGCACAGAGCTTCCGACAGACGGCGATGAAGCTAAACCAACTCACAGTATCCGCCCTCACTTCCCGTCCGTCCGATTCCGGGTCCACGGGCCGTCTGAACCTCCGTTCCTTGGTCGGCGGAGCGGCGTAGCGCAGCCCGAGATACTGCGCGACGCCGCCCCCGGCGCCGACAAGCGTCCCGCGATACACCGCATAGCCAAGATTCGCGCGGGGGATGCTCGGGTCCGAGTCCTTGGAAGATTCTCCGCCAGCCAGCAGACCGATCGTCAGCCCCAGGACGAGAGCCAAGACGATGGCCGCGACGCAGACTCCGACAAGCGCGCACCGATGGCGCGGGACGATGCGCCAAGGAGTGTTTCGGGATGTTTCCATGCTCCGTCCATTGGTGGTTTGCGAGACATGCGATCAAGATTGATATGGCTCGGGGGGGGAAGAACCCGAAACAGACCACGAATGAAATATCACGGTGCGACAGAATGGGAGAAACACTGAAAATAGAAATATGTCCCTTGGGTTTTGGTAAGAAAACAGCGCGAGCGGTGGCCTTGGCTAGATTAGTAAGATGATCAGCATCAAGGACGGTGAGGACCCTGTCACACCGACGATCACCAAAACATTTGTCTCTGGTTAGTCCAACATGGATTCGTTGGCGATGCGAGGGCGGCACACAATGACGTAGTTTGTACATATCCTTTATTGGTTGCAACAACAAGACATTCATGAAAAGAGCTATTCATCATATACGATATCCTCCGACTCGTATGTACTTCAACGACCTTCAGCACTTCTCCAAATGCTTGTCCCCTGGGCAATGCAACCACAACCACCTCGACCCATTCGTTCGTATCAAACAAGGTAATGCACAAACCCTGCAAGGAAAAGCCCAATACCACCAAACCGCCCTGGAAACCGTATACCAGATATCACGAACGCCATATCAGGAAAGAGGTCATCATCAAAGCGTCATCAAGGAAGATCCAGTCACTCCGTAGGCATCTACCAGGCCAGACCGGCCAAAATGCGAGTTTTTTTAAAAAGCAAAGTTGTTGAATGCAATGGAAATCCATATGCCTTTTTCAACCAAAACGCCGGCGCATGCAGTTGAAACATGACCCAGTCGTAGAGTCATCATCATGAGTAGCATTCCGCGGAGGGTATTAACAATCGATACGCAAGAAAGCACCAAGAGCGAATAGAACGGGTCGTTTTAGTCGGATTCCGGTGGCGAGCCACTAGTACTTCACATGGCCGAGACCTTGCGAACGGGCGAGTGGGCAGCGTTGACGCTACCGACTCGACCGCTTGTCTTGCGGACACCAGAGGACTCCTTTACACGGATAGAGTCATGGGTTCGCTTGCTGCTTCGAACCTTGGTCAAGACACCGGATGCGCTTGCTGAGCGGGTAGGTGAACCCAAGATGGTGTCTGTTACAGCCTTGGGCTTAGCGCTGCCAATGTTTTCGGCGTCGTGGGAAGCATCGTTATCGATGACTTGGTAGATGGTGGTTGTCGTGTGGCTGTACGAGCGACCCTTCTCGCTACGCTCCGGCGAATTGGATGCCTTCCGACGAGTACGCATGCGCAGCATCCATTCTTCTTCCGATTCGGCGTCGTTCGATTTCCTGTGGACCGCGACCATATCTGTCTCTGTATTGACAACCCCCTCTTCCTCAACTGTTTGGTGGATCTGGCTGCGTTGGTACGGGTGATGGCGATCGGCTCGTCCTGTCTTCCTCGGCTGGCCCGGTGTCGGAGCGGGGAGGTAGTCCTCCTGATTGACAGCATTCCGTCTCTCTTTGTCCATTTCACCAAGTGGAGTGCGGTTCGAAGGAGTTCGACTGGGTGGCGTCGCTGCGCGAGCGTTTCGACCCAACGACGTTTTCTGCATCGCCCGGATAGGTGTGCTGGGCTGCGTATTGGCAGCAAGCTCTTTCCTTAGCTTCCGCTCAATTCGCTCTTCAATCCACCACTCTCTGAAGACTCCCTGGTTGATGTGCAACCAGTGTTGCTGGGGGCCGACCACCATACCTGGTCGCATAAATCTCATGAAGGAGATGATCTCGTCAGCCGTAAATCCATGTCGATAGATTAAATATGCTCCAATCAGACAGCCAGTTCGCCCGAGGCCGGCCTTGCAGTGTACTGCAATACTCTTCTTCTTGACCGTGATTGTCTCGTGTGCGAGTCTGATGAATTTCCGAACGGTGCTGAGAGGAGGGCAGGTACCATCCTCGAAAATCATGTCGAGGTGACGAATACCCAAGGCCTCAAAAAATGAGGGAGAGTAAAGAGGGGAATTGAGGCGCACGACGAGGCCGATGTTGCGCTCTGAAAAGTGTCGCAGAACATTTTTAAACGGTTGAGGAAGTCCCGGATGAAGATCGACTTCCTTAAGGGTCTTCGGCAGCGCAGCGAAGGCCTCTGACGATTCCGGAACACGAGCCACAGGGCTGAACTGGGGGGACGCAAATGCCAGGAAATGGGGAGTAACCCAGTTGAAATCACCCTGGTCGACCCGCTCAAATCTCTCGTACTCGTCGAGATCAAAATTATCCAATGCGCAGCAACCCTCCTCCTTGGCCTTCCACACACCATAGACAACGTCCTGGACGGTGAGACCGTAATCTGCCTGGCTGTAGCCGGCGTCACGGAACGGCATCAGAGGTGGGTCAACCTGGGCGATGGGTGCAAGGGCTAAATGAGGTGCCCATGATTGGATCAAGACCATGTAGCATGCAAGCATGCAAGCAGCATTCGCTCGAGCTGAAAGTGGCGGTCAGTTCCGACTTGGGGCAGGCGGTCAAGGACTAGGAATACGTACACTTGGGGTCAGCACGGCTCCAGAAAACAATCGGCCTATCTTCATTCTCCTTTGCGCCGAGAACATCATGAAAGTGCAGTGCGAAGCGGTATAGATGGCCTATGTGTAGCGGGCCGAAGTCGTGGTGGAAGGCGTTGTAAAGGAGGATATCGTCGACGGAGAAGTAGTAAGGGGCCTGTCGCGGTTTGCTGGATGCCGCGGCCAATTGGCTATCGACAGCTCGCTGTGAGCGCTTGGTCGGCGATGCTCGAGTCCGAGGTTCGGGATATGGGAAGACGGTTTCGGACGTAGGGGGATGATTGTAGGATCCCAGATACAAGCGGTCTGCATATGTCAGCAGTGTTACTGGTAAGTCGATGGCCGGAGAAAGAAAGGGCGGGAAAGCGATGCTGGCTGAGCAGATGGAAGAGCTGGCACGCTCGGGTCCGTTGCACCCAACCATTTGTACGTGTACAGTATGCAAGTGAATAACCATGCGACAAAAAATAAAGAGCCCGAAGCTAAGCAGGCAATAGGCTGCTGAGAGCAGCTGTGTGTAATGGCGATGTAATGGCGATATGGGTATTGGACATGCAATGAAGACGGTGATACTAAGGGAACATACCTGGTATGTACTCAATGACAAGACCGGCATTCGATGCCCGTGAGGACGGCATAGCGACTGCTTCAACCTGCTGAAAGGTTGTATGGTTGTACGGGCGCAAGCGGGAGGATGGATGGGAGGCGCAATCCGTGGCCAAGGACCGTGGCTGTGATGTCCTCTGATATCCTGCTTGAATGGTCTAGTTCTACAATGCAGTCGCAACCCCCCGATCTGAAAGTCGAATGATATATCCTTCCTAATAGGCGGTAGAGAATATAATGCAACGTGCTTGTTATGGCTCCACTGGTTGCGTGCGCGTCAGTGCATTGAGAGGCTTGGGTATTGGATATGTTGAAGTATATATGCAAGCAACAAAGTGAGAAACCCGTCGACCAGAGCGCACTACTGGTGGGTGGATGAAGTGATGTGAGGGAGGTGGAAGGAGTGGAAGTGTTGGAACGGCGAAGTTGCAGGTGACGATGATTTTTGTATGTTGTAGGTATATTGTTGTTGTTGTTTTGCAGGCCAGGGTTTGGACGCTAGCTGTTGTCGACGTCTCATGTGGCCCACTTCTAGTTTTGTGTTAGCGCCTCTCCTCGCTGTTTATGGAACCCGTTGCTTAGCAACGGTCGGCGGCGCCACAGCGGACACGCCTGCATGCAACAGCAGGGTCTCGCCCCATTCCCTCAGCCAGAACCCGTGGACCTTAGCGCAAGACTTAGCCCATCCACCCCTGCGTGGCTGACGTGCACGTCCCCTCGTCCCACTTTCATTACCTGCGTACCGACGCCCTGTTTTATTATTTACTCAGGGCTGTCTTCCAAGTTTCTACTCCACCCATTCTATGCGTTATCTTATCAGCCTCTTTTTGGGGGAACCTTGGAAGCTTGAACACGACCTGTGCAAAATCACCCCGCCTCACCTGCATATCAAGCCATTGTCAACAAAGGACCGTATGTTGCTAGAACCTTGACCCAACACGTGCACTCCACATCCCGCAACTCCATCACCATGGCAGCAACCATAGATCCGGCCTTCCCTTGTTCATTGTACGTAGTATGTTTGTCCCTTTTTATAGGGACTTGGCACCGTTATTCACATCCCTGTGCTAATCGTCTCACCCCTCCACAGGACTATCGAGGCGCCATTCCCCACTTCGCGATTAGCCTCAACTGCTCTACAAGCTCTCCAAGTTGACAAGGAGCTGTCTCCCCTGGTGTCACGCACTTTTGCGCTCGCCCCCTCCGAAGATGCTATCGCCAATTCGGAGATAAGTGTGCTCCGAGTTGAGTACAAGGCCACCACCAACAGAATGCTGCGTGTGGCTGTCAACTCATTCATGGAAAGCCTAAGCCTCATTATTGAAATCATGGGAGAGCTCGATGAAGATGTCCTAGCCGCTAGTGACCAGGCTGAGACTCGGTCAGCTATTTAACTAGCAGACCTTACGTCATCTATTAGTACCTATTAGCTTTGGAATGTAGATGACAGAACACTTACCCACATGCTACCATCAAGGAACACTCCTGACGTCATCCATTATGTTCCTAATATGACACTCCATGAGCATTTCCCATAGTGGTCACTACAAAACAGCTTAAGCCCAATACATGTGCAGGGGACAACAGTTGCGGCTTAAAGAGGCATATGCTCTTTGTACTTGGTTCTGAGTTGAATGACAAGATGGTATAAACGAGAAGCACGAATTAGTATGACCTTATAATTACAGCTCATACAGCTTAGCCTCATGGCAATATTTTGGGTGATGGTGATTTACCAACTGGGTATCAAGAACACAGCACGAACATTGCTTAGGGATGAACATAGAAGTGTAGCAAAGAAATATCACTTGGAGGAAATGAAGCCTCTTTGAGCACAGCAAATTTAGTGCGGGCAAATAGGTGTAAAAAAATATATTATGAAAAAAGAACTGAGCCTACTTGTAGAAATAGAACTCGGGTTCATATTCAGTTCATGGCCAGGTAAAGGTAAACCTAGCTGTAGGGAATGTAGCACATAAGTCACCTTCATAAGTGGTGAATGCGCAGATTAGGTACTTAGGTAAGTAATAAAGCCACTAAGGTCATTAACCACAATCAGTCCAATACAAAAGCCCCTACTCATAGTTCCCTACAATATTTTGTTCAACTCCAGCTTTTCTTTCACTATGTTTTATTAAAGTGTTAACAATGCTATAAAAGTAATCTAGAATCTAGTGTAAGTTTGCACATAAGATGCTAAACTCCTATTATATAGTAAATAAGTAGTATAGCTAATACTAGCCATTGCTTTTATAAGAAGCATTATTAATGGCGAGGAATATAAAGGGTTTTTTAGTAAACTTTTCGGTTAACGTATTAATAAAGCATTAATAGTTAATCCTCTTTATTTCTTTATTCACGTGTATTATTTTTACTAGTGTTAAATGTTACAAATACTTATAAAGGTTTAAAGAGCTTTTTTCTTGTATTATATATTATATATAAAAGTAAGTAAGTTTACTAAACTAGCTAACTTAATCTACATATATATAGCTTTATAGCTTATCTAAGATTACGTAAAGCTTTATGTACGGGCTTATATATAGGCTTATATAATCTATATTTTTATAATATACCTTTAATCTTTTTACCTCGGGCTTGTTGCACTTGCATACCAATGAAGACAGGGCTCCAGCAATATATGCTATATTGTACTAAAATCTACAGATGAGGAGGAAAAAGGAAGCAAGGAATCTAGCTATAGAATATTTACACTAAGTAGGTTGTGTGTGTGGGGTGTGGGGTGTGGGGCAGCTGGCAGGCAGCTGGCAGCAACCACTAGTGAATGTGTTAGGTGCAGTGGCTAGTGCGGGGCAAAGCCACCAGCCAAAAGCCACCAAGCTGTAACTGGGCTAAAAAATCTATTTTTTATAAAGCTTTTTATAGAAAACTTGTTTAAAGCTAAAAATTACTTATTATTATATATTAAACGCGCTTTTTAAGCGCTTATATATACTGTTTAGCTTTTATTTTAACAGCGTTTTAAGTTTATAAAAAGTTTATAAAATAATATAATTTATAAATATATAAACGCTAGGCTTTTTTACGAACGTTTTTAATTAAAAACTGTATATTTTTTGAATTTTTTTAGTTTATTTACGTTAATTTTAACACGTAAAGCTTTTAATTAATTATTTTTTATTTGCTTTTTTATTTAAGTAGTTAATTTAATCCTATAAAAACTAGCTTTTAAAAACGCCCTTATAAAAATCCTTTTATTTATTGTTTTTATATTAATTATATATAGCGAACCTTTAACCGCTAGTAAATTAATTGTTCTTTTTATATTTTTTGCTAAAAAACGCGTAGCGTAATTTTTAATATATATAAAAAAGCTATAAATGCTTTTTACCTTTTTTATAAAAACAAAAGTAAAGCTTTTATAAACTAAATAATTTTTTACTTAAAGTTATATAAGTATTAAAAAATAAAAAATAGCGCTTGTGTTAATTTTTTATTTATTTTAGCTATATAATAAACTATTTATTATATTTTTTAAAAGTAAACAAGGATACTTTTAAAGCTTTGCCAAGTATTTTACTTTATAATAACTTATTTAAACGCGTATAAGCTTAATTTAAAAAAATCTTTACTTATAATATAAAAAAATAATTTTATATTTTTACATAGCTTTAAGCTTTTAAAATACTAAAAATATACGCTTTTATATAAACGTTAACCTATTACTTATACTACACTTTAAGTAAAATATTCCCGAAAATAACCCGCGTAATTACTTTTATATACTTTATATAAATAGCATTAAAAAAACTTTCCGTTAAAAAAGCTATACATTTTTTTAACGTTTTTATAATATTATATATAATTAGCTTATAATTAAAGTATATAAGTTAAAGCTTTATAAATATAAATAAAAAAAGCATAAAATTTATAGTTTAAGTAATCTAGCTTTAAAACGTAATATAGCTGTTTAATTAGCTTGTTTATTTTATAGTAAGCCTAAAATATTTTTTTTGTTTTAACTTGATTAAGGCCGCAATTTTTACGCCGGTAACTACTCTTGGTGTTTAAAGCTTTTGCTCGGGGTCCTTTGCGAGGTTTAAGAAAGCAGCTTACGTTTTATGCTGCGTTTTATATTTAGCTGTATAGCGTGTGTTTTTTTGTTTTTATATATGTTTATATATAAGCATTTTTAGCAGGCCGGTTATATATATATAAACGTTATTAAAAAGCGGCTTATTAACGTTTACGTAGCTTTTTAACCCTTTAAAACATATAATAATGTTTAATTAAATATATTAATTAATTTAACTAATTTAATTAATTATAAATTAAAGGCTTGTTATAGCTGTTATAATAAGCTTTATAAAATTTAAAGTTATAAATATATTAAATAAAAATATATAATAAATAAATAAGCTATATACTTGTTAATAATTATATAAATAATTAATTAATAAATTAATAGCTTTAAAAATATAATAACTAGTTTAAAGTATAAACTAGGCTTATAATTATTATAAATATTTATAAAAGTTTAAAAAGCTTTTTTTTTATATTGTATATTATATATAAAAGTAAGTAAGTCTACTAAACTAGCTAACCCGATTTATATATATATAGCCTTACGGCTTATGTAAGATTATGTAAAACCTTACGTACGGGCTTACGTACGGGCTTACGTAATCCATATCTCCGTGACACTAAATTGATTTAGTACTTCCGGTATAATACAAACAACAAACACAGCCGCGTTTAAGGGAGGTTAAGATAAATACCGGCGCAGTTATCTATTAGAAAACCCTTCTAAAGCGTACACTGTCCAATTGACACACAAGCTACGCCTGTTTATATATACGATCCATCTCTACAGTTGTAACAGCCTTTGCAGCCCTTGTTACGACACCTGTATAATAGCTGCAGAGAGGTTAAGTGCCTGACTCGACTACGTTCTGTTCCCTGACTGCCCTTCCTACTTTTACCCAACCTTTGAAGCTCCATTAACTTGTCTTTTACGCCAACACATCCTCCTTGCACTCATAGCAATGGACGCAACCCCGAACTTGAGTCTCACGCAACCCGCAGCGCCGCTTTTTGATCGGGTGCCGGACGAGCTTCTCCTAATGAGTAAGTAATATGCCAAACAGCCTCCTTTCTTCAAATAGCTGTTGTTTTCAAAAGTAGAGATGTGTGAAAGTCCTGATACCTGATGGTGTAATTAGTCCTCTCTTTTGCCATGGATACCACAACCCCTTGCCTCTTCGGGCGTAATGGATGCTTCAATCCTGAATACGACGGGGACGACGCCAAGAGTTGCCGAACCCTTTTTGGGGAGAACACCCAAGAAGCTCACCGTGCCGACTGGTTGGCTGTGAACAGCATCAGCAGCCGTTTCCGACGTGTGGGCATGGAAGCCTTCTTTGCGTCCAAGACCTTCATAATCACCGCAGGTACACTGGCAAGACTGCACGCGCATGTGACGGGGTCAGAACTACCCACGGATGGATTTTACTGGAATAGCAACTTCGACGAAGATTTTGAGTTCTACCCCTACATTGAAGACTGGAAAAGATCCAAGGAATTCAACTTCTATTTCGCCGAACGAGATCTGGAGTCAGTCCTACGAACTATTCGACACCTTTGTGTAATTTATGTCGAAATCGACTGGCCTTCGTGGTGGATCGAGCTGCCTACACGCTTGACGATCTTCCCCAATTTGCGCTACTTCGCCGGTTGTGAATCATTGGCATTCTGCCCATGTGGGATGGCCGTGATGGGTGACCCCGCGGAAACAGAGATCGATAGCCGGGACACCCAACTCATGCGCTCATTCCTGGTTAAAAACGGTATGTCTAAGGAGGTGGCATTCCATTGGGTTGATGTGCGGCCATGGTCTACTAAGTATACATGGGTTGTGGTTTATCGTTCCCAGGTTGAAAGCACTTTCGCGGCAGTCTTGGACCACTTCTATCAGTCGTCTCTCCACCAAACTGTGTATCAGCTGTCGAAGGACAGGGTCAGCTTTTGTAGTTTTTAAGACAAACTCATTTCGTAACATGGAAGATTGAATTGACTTTAAAGAATTTGATAAAATCAAAAACTTGCTCCGCCAATTCCTTTAGTAAGGCACTATTTCAACAGGGTTGGCTGTTGTTATCTCGGGCATCTTCTTAAATATGAATTTTGAGTTCTATATAGTTTAGATGAGCATCATACACAATTCTCCACCTCGCTACTACGAAATTCTAAACTACGTATTGCAGATAAATCCGACATGTGCGGGGACTAGGAAGAGTCATAAGGCATCGTCTAACAAAAGGGTTTTAGCTTGTAAATTAAAAAATTATGTAATAAATGAATTGTACAACATGCCGCTACTTCTTGTTCGCGTTCCATGGGGCCGTGATTCGGCCTAGAATTTTGACGTCTTCTGGAGTTTTCCGCACCTGTTCGATTCCGCCTGGCTTTGGCGCTTCTTCCCACGATTCAGGTCGACTCCTCGCAGCTGTGCAAGTTCCCGTGCTTCGCGGAGCTTCGGAGGAGGGGCCGTGAGCTCGAACCCAAGCAGCTCTCTCCTCTTGAAGAAGTCCCAACTTCGTTGGAAGATGGAGCTTTTTTCCCCCTCGAGTGGTCCTCGCTTCTCCAGGAATTGGATGATCTGACGGTGGCGCGGCCCTCCCAATGCTCGCATGAATTTGTCCATCGTCCAATGGCCCTTACGGACTAGAATCTTGATCATCGCGCGAATCTGATCGCAGTCTCTGTCAATGTTGCACTCGCTCGGCACTGACACGTCGTCGTCTTTCTGGACTAACACGCCGGGTCTCAGGACTGATAGCTTGATGCTCGTAAAGAAGGAAGAGTTTTTCTTTTCTGAATTCCTTTTCATGAGGGCTGTGAATCCTGGATTTGGGGCCAAGTTGACAGTGTCATCAATCATGTCAAGTAGCTCTTCTTCTTCCATAATACATTCTGCCTCTTGTGGAGCTATTTTCCTACTAGATTGAATCACTCGAACTGCTGCCGCACGATCGAATACCCCTTGGGAATGTCGTGACCTCTTAACCTTTGCTGGTCTGTGTTCTTCGGATTGACCTTCCATTTCCTCGACAGCTGCAGCGTATTGCTTGATCTGGGTATCAGTGAGGTCTGAAAACACTGCTTTCCGAACCAGCTCACACCGCTTCGGGTCGACATCGACAGAGGTAGAAAGCATTAGGCGGTCTCTGACATAGCAATGTGGGACATCGAAAAGGGTGTGTTCTGTTGTTGGTCCTAGTCGGCCGCCTATGACCTCAAACGTGCGCCACGCTATTGCACCCCAGGTTCCATTGCTGCGCTCACTGTCATGCCACACAATCATGCCGCGGATTCTGTCCAGTGTTTCGCGGTCCAGCTTCGATACCGATTTGAATTTCTTGAAAAGTGCGTCATTCGTTATACGGGAGTCGGGCGGCTGCATCCGAGTTAGAATGAAGCAATTTGAAATATGCGCCTGAAAATCTCACGGCCTTGGATTCTGAAAACGGCGTCCGAGGCGTCGCACGCGGGTTGTCCAGCTGACGATCCCATTTGGGGGTTTGCTTGATGCCGTGAACACCCTCGACGACCTTCTTGTACACTTCTGTGCGGCGATGCTCGGGAACATATGCCTGAATGTGTTCCTCTACTGCATTGACAAGCGATTTCAATGGGACGTCAGCCAGCGTAAATTCAGACCCATCGTGTTTGAAACACTTCGCGCCACAATCTAGCTCGTCACTGTCGCTACTATCGCTGCTGCTGAAGCTGTCGTTGTCGATTCTTTGGTTATAATGTTCACACGCAATAATGACATCTCGGAAAAGCTCGAGCTGGTCGCCGGGCAGCCTAGAGTATTGTTGGAAACGACCATATAGCTCATCCTGTTTCTGGTAGGAGGAATGTAAGCATCTTGCCGCCGTTCGCCCGCGTTAACACCTTTTATCATCACGTACCTTGTTGGCGGAAGTCATGGTGAGCGGTGTTCATGGCGGCGTGGTGAATGGTATTCTGAACTTGGGGACTAATATTGTATTAGGAGCTTAACCATAAGATAAGTTGCCCGAAAGGGTATAGTTCCACAATCTACGTCATTCTTTAACCTTGACCTAGACTAAAACAGCATAATCCAATCTAACACACTTTAGATACCTACAGGTCAACAGGATGATAATCAATAGCGCGGCGCTAAATTCTAGGAAAGCAAGAGTACTGTTAATCCGCAAGGCTGTTATATAATTTAGGTAAAGATTTAGCTGTTGATCAGTCTCGGAGCGTTTTTGCCACCAGACTGCCCCTTGTTCGTCAAGTAGCTTTGGTAGATTCCTCACCAAAAAAGCCCTGCCAGTACAAGCCTCTAGCGCGGCGCTATTGATTATCATCCTGTTGGCCTGTACCTAAGGCACATCCAATGAAATGCTGGAGGCTCCACCAAATTGCTGTTGCGCCCATTGGACAGTGTGTGGACGTCCGGCCCCACCCAAGCCACGTTTCCCGGCGCTATAAATTCCACGCCATTTCCACACCCTATTTCTCTCCACTCTCGTCTTACCTGTTGGTCACTGTATATCCAACCTTGTCATTATCATATCATCAACCCTACTTTTGGATATAACACCTTCAATTATTTTCTTCCTTTCTTTCTCGTCCTTCCTAGTACATGTAATACATGTGTTGTAATACGAGCAAATTTGGTCAGTCAGTCCTCAGGAAACTGTCACACGAAAGTGGACAATCCGCGCCGCCCGCTGGACCGCGTTGCTTGCAATGCTCAACGTCACCGTTGCAACCGAGACCGTTATAAAATGCCGACTTCTACCCACTTGAGTACGCTCTTTGGAAGAACCGGGGACTCGGGGAAGCGCCTCTCGTCTCAACAGGCTACCGATAACACGCGCAAGCGGTTGTCGTGGCTCTCGAGACGATGTGGTGGCTCGTCTGCAGGTACTGAGCTGCTCGCAACTGTGGTCTGGTGGTGGTGGCGGCGGGCATCAGTAATGACATGACCGCTACTCAAGTCGCCCTCTCGGCTCGTCCTCCTTCTTCCTGCCTCTGGTTGACTAGCTTAAGCCCGAGTCTTCTTGCTATGTCTTGCCCCAGCTTTCGTACCACAGTATAGTTGTGGCTAAACAGACACTGATGCTTTTGGGCTACCCTAGGTTTCTCTTATGGACGTTTCGACAGCCTCAGACTCGGACACGAACGAAGACCTCACCGTACAATCCTCGAATGACAGCATCCATCTCAAGAGCGTGCCAGCTTGCGTCGCGTGGCCAAATCCCTGCGGCGAAAATCGCTTTCTGTCAGACCTAAGTCTTGCCCTCGACTATAACGCCGATACCAATAATGCCCTTGTCAAATTACAGGCTACTACAAGACTGAAGAAGGGGCCCGCCAAACCCAGCATCTTCCTATTCATCAAACCGGAGCAGATATGCGCCTTAGCGTACACCAGCAGTGAGGAGGATTTAGGTCACGATGAGGAGCTGCACAGGCACGCGCGGGAGAAGCTGAATACGAGCACACATGTCTTGCGGTTTGAGCTGCGAAGCCCACCAACCTTCGTTGTCCCAAGTGAACATCCTTTCAAGTTTTTTAGGGCTGGATCGCAGGCTGTGTGGAGGTCATGGATGGCCTTCGCTAGGGACACGCATTGCTTCTTTCTTCACTTCCCCATGAAGAGCCTGTCTAAGGCACGGTTAATATCGTTCTGTCAAGCTGCGTCGACTCGCGAGGCCCTCACGTCGCTAGACACCAATATTGTCAGTCTCTATGGGGGCAAGGGCGGCAAGGTTGTTGATCCTCATACCCATGTTGAGGATGACATTGCTTTGGCCGGAGTAAGGGCTGCGGTTTTGAGCGATGAGAACAATGCTCCCCCGGCCTACGAGGAGCGTGCTACCGCAGGATCCAGTGTATCTGCCACAGTGCCCCCTCTCTGTCTATCTCCAGGTATGTAACCGTGCTTTCGCCTTTTCAGCATGTTCGTGCCAGCAAGGACTCCGGCTAATATCGACGGAACAGGCCCTGATCTACCAAGGCCCCGCAAGCGCCGTCGCGAAGATAGTGATAGTATAGATTATGAGGGCATGGCCACTGAGGAAAAGGGCAACCAGGTTGACGACAAGATATTGCATGCAATTCTCAGTTTACAGCAGACTGTAGAGGCGGCAAAGGTGGCACAAGAAGCCAGCCTGTCTAGAATCATGGTCAAGGTAGAAGAGATGGAAGGGCGGTTCAAGCAGCTCGAGGAATCTCAGCGAGACTTGGTGGATGAAGTAAGGACGCATTTGGCACCGCTCTGGGACGAATTAGACGGGCGGCTCCAGAGTCAGGAGGATAGAGAGCACGTGTACGTCAGGGATGTAATCGAAGAGGTCGTCGACGAGAATATAAAAGAGAAGATGGTCGACGCAGTTGATGAGTACTTCAAGAATGATGACGAGGGCCAGGGTTTAATTCGTGAAGTGGTTGGCGAGATGATACACGAGGAAACAAGAGATTTTCTCCAGAGTCAGCGTTTTACTGCGAATTTTACCATTAATAGAGAATCGCCTCCAATATGATTAAAAAGGGATTATAAACAAGTATAGCTGAACCTAGCGTTGTATAGCCGGCATACTTCCTCTGCGCTGGTGAGAGTAGTGCTGTTGGCACATGGGTAGTGGCAGCCAATAAAGGGCTAACCCACAGATGTAATATGGATATGAAACGACATTTCAGGCCGTGCTTGGTGGTGGACAGAGGACAAGAGGTATTACGCAACTTTCGAGTTTTTTCAACATGACTTTACATGTAGGACTTTAGACGGGTTTGTAGGCCTAAAATGAATAAAATTACATAGTCATCACGAAGCATGGCAGATTCTCAACAAGCTGTGCAGACTTGGTATACCTATCGTCCTCTTCTAACACTAGACATTGATGGGTAAGTTTTGGAAACCGATGGATATAGTTATAGAAGTGGTTCTTCGTTGGCCATGATTGATATTGTAGACGCAAACAATCCGTGCAAAAAAAAAAAGGGAAAAAGGTTGTACTTCGTTTGAGTCGAATCACCAACACATAGACAGCGGCGAAAGGTGTCAACGTTCAGTAAGTAGCCTCCCGTCGTTTTTTATTCACTGTGGCCGGGGGGGCTGCGTCGTACTACCTTTTGTCAAAATTGCTCGAGATCTTGCTTTCCATGTAACGTCGCAACCGCATCATGTTCCGACAGACGTTAAACTGAATAGATGCCTACGAAGTTGATCCACCAAACGTGCGTCCATACAACTTTCGCCGTGCTCTAGCAACCCTATCATCACTACACATCCGCATGGTGAATACTAGCTTACCGAGTTTCTCGCTGCTCGCTGTGCCCTCCATAGCTCCAACAATAGCAAACTGGCTACTATGTATGACACTCCAGCGAAAATCTGAGAATAGGTATAAGACCGTGCCCCGAAGTCTTGGCGTCTTAGCTCGAGTGCTATGGCCGCGGCAACTATGAACTATGTTGAGTTGATGCAAAGTGTGAAGCAGAGTGATTACCTTTCTTACAGGCACTTGGCAATACTATGGAGAGCCATACAATACTCAAAAAGGCGGGTAACTGTTGCAAACCAACAACATCTGCCGCTAGTGGCGCAATAGCCTACAGGTTTGTTAATCATATGGAAATAAAGGACTTCAATAAGAGCGCTTACAGCCCAGAATATTCCAAGAATTGACCCACTCACGAGAGCGAATGTAGTCAGTGCGCCATAATTCGTGGTTGGCAGCCAAATGGCAAAAACAAGAATGCCGCAACTGAACGTTGCAATCCCAGCTACCTCTACACGGCCGTATTTATCGCTAAGATATCCAATGAAGGGCCGTCCTATGGCAGCTCCTCCATTCAAGATCGCAGCTACGGTTGCCGAGTCTTGCTGCGATCCACCGATAACCATAGCATAATCAGACAATGTGAACATCAAGGTAATATAACCAAACATAATGATGATGCCCCATCCCAGTAATAGACCGGCTGGATATGAGCTAAAAAGGCGAAAGTTAAAGATACATAAGTTTGGTTTGATATCGTCGTTCCGTGATCGGATAAGAACTGTTGCGACCAGATTCACGAAGAAGACTATAACTGCTGTCACTCGCAATGACCATGCCAATCCAACAGTCTCGAGTAGCCCCTGAGTTGCGAAGCAGATGATGAGACCACCTATTCCTGATCCAGCCGCGCAGATCCCATTCGCCAAGCTGCGCTTTTTGGTGAACCACTGAGGGACAACCGTAGTCGCTGGGACATAGATGAGGCCTATCCCGGAGCCCACACAGACACCTTGTGACAAATAAAGATGCCAGACTCGAGTTGCGAAAGATGCAGAAACAAGGCCGATGGCGAGTAAGATAACGCCAAGGAACATTGGAGTCTTGACACCATGGAGTCGCATGAGCAGTGTTGCAAGCGGTGCAACCAAGAGTGCGAAGGCGAAGTTGAAACCCCCAATGAAGGCATAGTCAATGGGTTTACCTTCGATAAAAAGGTCATTGGAGAGATAGTAGGCGAGGTAGACACTATAGCTCTACATTTCGCATTAGCGTGCTCACTCTACTAGTTGAAATCAAGAAGCTCACTGCTGCTACGCCCCAGGTAAAGCCGTTGATCAAGAACTGGGCCAGCACACAAACCCAACCATATCCTCCGTCGGGTGTTAATAGGGGCGCAACGTCGTCCTGTTGGGCATCTTGAGGAGGCGTAGGCGATAAGGTAGACGAAGCTTCGATTCGGAAAGCTCCCCTTTGGAACATTCTAATCCGAGCGTACGAAGAGGCAGACGGAAGAATATTTATATGACTGAGGATTATTTCAATTTTCTAAGATAACTAGGAGCATATCGAATTGAAAAAGTGTTAGAACTTCACATGGACCAAAGAATATGTATGTAATTATTTGACATATTTATAGGCGTAATCTTCGAGTGAGTGATTAAATATTCTTGTATATAAGACGTATGATGAGTCAGTAAAGGTGATAGATCAACGTGACTTGTGATTCTGGCGATCATCATAACCACTTACGTAGGTGTCTGGCCTTGGAAAGTTTGTCAAAACTCCTGTCTCCCACTGTTTTTCAACTGTATTTGAATTTCTACCAGAAACATCGGAGTTAACCGGCGGTGATCTTCCAACCAATCAAAAGTCGGCGGTGACAGTATCGTGGTCCTTTTTTGAGGTTAGCCTACAGCTGTAGTAATGCTCCCCAGAAGTCAGCGTGGGCATGATTGGTCCAGGTAATTAGATTTTGTACCTCATAGGTCGCTTAAGAACTCATTTGTATCCTGTTCAATCTAGCTTGTGCGTCGTGGGGTTTAATCCTTTAAGTTGGTGTGTGTCACAAGGGCTTGTATCAAGGGCTTGAGATGTGTTCTGATTCAACTAATAATCATCTATGGGCTCAAGGGGGCTCTGGATCTCTAGTCCTTCTGTCCAGCCAGGTGGGCAACCCCTAGGCTATATGAATAGCTTCATCTGGGTCAGCCGCCTGGCTTCCTCGCTTCCACTTGCCCTCGCGCCCTCTCGTATTGCTGTCTCGGATAGATCAGAACATACAGGAGGCAACGGGACGAGACGGGAAGCCCTAGATAATCCATAGGCTATACCACCCGATCATATGACTATTTACATGATCACGAATATGTAGAGGTAGGTTGGTGGTGGTAAATAGATAGTGTTAGTTTCTGGTATTGTTCGTCCTGTATCACCATTAATGAGCTATCTCCGCGATGCCGCTGCTCATCCCGCTTAGAATGCTCCCATGCTAGATGCATGTGCGAACTAGGACCGCATGTATCTAAGTGATTGTAATCTTGCTCCGATTTAGAGAATTATCCGAATACAAGAGACTCCGCAAGGTAACACATCCTCGACTAGAGTTGTGCTTCATACATAGTACATGTTTCCCAGGTCAAGAAATCCGGGAATACCCCAATCTTCTTCTGGCGGCAAGTCGAGGTCATCACGGCGTTGTGTATCATTAATTACCAAATGTGAAGTGTCTCCTATTGCTTCTCCGAACCCATAATCACCTCCATGAAGAAGCTGGACTGGGGCCTAGTTTTCAGGTTAGCCGAAGTTGCGATAATGGTGGCGATCAGATAGGTCTGCGACGTACATCTAAACCAAAAATATCCTGAATACTGCCGAAGTCCGCAAGCCAATTGTTGAAATTCAACTCCCGAGGTGGATTAGATGAGACCTCTAAGGGCGCTGGATTGCTCACGAAGGGGAGTTCCTCGAGTGGCTCCTGAGGGTGAGACTGCGGGGCATTGGACATAGTGTGACTATGTGAACCGAGCGCAACAAGGTCGGTGCCTGTCATCATAGGGTATCTTGAAGAAGGTTGAAGGTCCGGCGACTGTGTCTCCTTTCCCTCGGTCTTCTGAACTAGAGCAGTAGCCTCTTGGATGGCCATGTCGTCCAAGCCTATTTTATGCAACAAGGCGCGGAGTAGTTTATTTTCTTCTTGAAGCTTGCGAGCCTCCTTTTGCATCTCGACGCTGGCCTGTGCGCCTAATTTAACGCACGCATTCCACCGCTGTTCCAGGTCCTGAACGTATGCCTGTTTTCTAGCCCGAGAGTTCCGCTGGTTGCGACGTAGTCGAGCGCGCTAGAAAGTCAGCGTGCACTCACCCGTCGCTATTCATACAGAGAGTAGTGGCTAACCTCATCCTCGGCGGTGGTTGTGCTTGCATTGCCAGTGGCAGACGGCCCTTGGTTATTCATGTTGGGCTGAATTGTTGGTCAGTGACAGATACTCGAAAGTGAGCGTTTGATATTCTGTCAATCAGCTCTTACGAGGAATAAAAACATTCAAAGGCTTTGGGTGGAGGTGTGATATGGACCAAGTTATAGACGGTGGTTTGCCCTTATATTACGGAAGTATGTTTTGCTACGTACAAATGATGGGTAGTGAGTATGAAAGCGTTTAGGATAAATTATGGCTCATGGGTCCAAGAATAGAACTACTACTTTAGAACTACTAATATATTCATATTAAACTCAGTTGAAATAAAACAACCGAAGCGCCGATAACTTGTTCGCTAGTAGCAAGGGGAGAGACTATGGTGTAAGTGTGGCGGTGAAACGGTGATATTCGGTTTAACAATTTCTAAGTTACGTTTAATCTATTGCCGTTTGGGGAGAGTAAGATTTGTGTGTTCTACTCACAAGCGTTGCATCTGCAGCAAACTTCAGGGCACTTGGTGGTAGTAGTAGTGCCTATTTAGGGGAGCGTGAGCTGTAATAAGGGCTAGTCTACGTACCTGGGTCGCTGCTTTAGCAAGCTGTGGCCGGAGGTTTTCTGCTTACGGAGTATTCGTTTGTTAGCAACTAATCTTTGATACTATTTAATTCGAAGCTTGTGGCTTGCGGAATTATGGCATCATGGCAACTCCCAACTATCGTACTGCGCACCCCCAGCTACCGCTTCGATTTTATTTCATCTTCGTCGACAACAAAAACCCCAAACTGGCTCACTCCAGCTTCATTCTCCCCACCGCGTAGTCTTCCCTCCTCATCCGGTAGATTGCCCCATCCAAGCCAAAACTGCGCCCCTGGACCTCCTAACGCCTCAACGATGTCCTCAAGAGATTGCGCATCGGCGGGCACTTGAGCAATAAGATTTCCGCCTGCTATTAGTGCCGCGATGGATGCGATAGTCGTGGGGCTGCGCGGCAACACGTCAGTGCCTGGGTTACCGGCCCACCCTACGATAGAGAGCACGAGCGTAAGGGCCAGTAGTGCTACAAGGACATGAGTCGACGCTGCGTCCTGGATAACACGACGTCGGCCCGTAGGGTCTGTTACGGTGGCATTATAGCGAGGCTGGGCGTCGTTGTCGCCAGGGCTTATAGGCTCTGCAATGGTCGCATTCGTTTTGTTTGCGGGAGCAAGCGTTTGTGCAAGTCCTTGTGCGTTGATGATGCTATGCTGAAATTTGATGGCGGCTATAACACTAGTACTTTGAGAAGGATCCCCTAAAGCTGATATAGGTATAGCTCGAGGAGAAGTAACGAGTGTAGAAAAAAAGGGGTCCAAAAGCTGCGGATCAACATCGATTTGGGCGAGATCGCCATAACTCACGAGTTGGAGATTTGGGTTATTAATTGTTGTGTTTCGTGCCGTGCTATTTAGCGGTCGCGGCGGGCTTTGAATATCAATATTAAGGTCGGTACCAATGAAGGTGGTGTTAACATCAACAACCTCGAATGTCATGTTACAACCCATAACATTGATGTGTTGTACGATTGGATTAGCGCCGTAATCAATCTTGCCCCAGAGGTAGACAAAATCGCTGCAGGTCTCAGCGTAATCACTATCATTATAGGGTGCTGTTGCACCAAAATATGTGGCATTGGAATTAGTCCAAATCCGAAATTCGTAAGGGTCGGAAACACCGTCCCACCATAGGTCGTAGCTCTCCCCGTCAACCGATACGTCGAGAACATCACCAACGCCAGAGCCGGTGTCATAATTCAGCCTGAGATTTGTATGGATACGGGCTGGTTCATATAAGCGGCAATCCATTCGCCCGCGTACTGCGGGTATCACTGTTGATATGGAAACAATCGAGTCATCGAGATAAGTATCTGAAAGATTTGGAGTGGCCACGAGTTGTGGGAAGGCCAGATCATTAAATGTAAAGCGGGGAAAAGAAAAGTTGCTTTCGAGAATTAAAGAGGATATTTCGGCAGAGTTGAACTCATAATAGTCCCCTTCAGACGGGAGAAAGGATTGGTTGGCTTGAAGTAGAATAGATGTCGCGCTCGGTACCGATAACTCTTGAAATAGTGATGCCGATAAAGTGGTAAATAATGATGCGAAAAGGAGGGCCGTAGTTGTAGCAAGAGCCCAGAAGTTCCTTAACTTGAATTCTCTATATATAGCCATGGGGATAGCCATATCTAGAAGCTCGAGTTGCGTAAAAGCACCTTTTGAAACATATCCCCTAAGGGCCATATAGGGGGCCAGCGTCCGGATTTGGAAGTCTATAGTAGAATATGTCATTGATATAGCCCCAAAAACGAGTGCCGGAATTACGGTCCAAGTGTAGTGTATATATATATTGTGGTTGTCATTGATATCTCCAAGGCCACCTTCAAGGTTGGATTTGCGTAATAACAGCTCTAAAGCAATGATTAGGCCTACCACACCTAAACCGAGTACCAAGCGGAATGCAGGGTGAAGCACGATAGGATGGACAATTTTTGAGCTGATCTGAGGAAACGGGTGACTTCTCTCGCTCTGGTCCGTATCTTTCATATCGATATTGACACAAAACTGGGCTTGGCCGGAAACGACGTCGTAAGCAAGTTCCGATGTAAACGTGGATGGCCCAAGCCACCGAGTAAGGTAGTCGTCATCTGATGCTCCAGAATAACGCAAACGGGCTAATAGGTCACGGCTATAAAGGAACAGCGAAATTGAACCTAACAAATTACTTGGGTTGTGCGGTAGAAAGCCGTCGGTCGGGACGATGAAAAATGCAACCATGGTAAAAAGGACACAGATAATAAGTAACCCGATCATCGACTGCGCAACCGAAGGATGTATAGTGAGACGGTTCTCACTAACCGTTGCATAACCTAAGACGTTCTCTGACGCCGGCTCCATCAAGGATTGCCTGGAAATAATTGCACTGATTTGTCGATAATAAGCCTCAGCAGTACCCTGCAAGACGACGGGGTCGAAAAGAGTTGTGGCCTGTAAGCCCGGCGGAAAGAAATATTTGAGCGCAGTGCTCATATACGCATCCACGTCCACATGGACCATTGAGACGTTCATTGTCAAACCGTGACCCACAGGGCCCTCTCCGGCCGCGAATTGTGCATCCATGATATCCCATGCAGTGACGGAGTTGAGAGTGTGGCTAGATACACCCTGTATAGGCACTATATCTTCCAAATGTGTGCCGTTGTGGATGACTTCGACCCTATCGATAGCGTAAGTTGGCACGCACAATAACTGCGTCGACCTGTTAAGAACTGCACCCGTGGCGTATATTAATTCATCTTCCACGATCTCGGAAGCGTCGTCGGTGTAGTAGGTTAGATTTCCGAAGAGAACGAGAAGGCGTCTTCCGTCATCGCCTTCAACTGCATCGCATTGAACTTGCTCGAACCTTGCAAATAACGTTGAGTTGTCTGCCATAACCTCCCCGAGTTTTCCCGGGAGGACTACTTGGTGGAAACTGGTTTTTCTCGGGAGAACTCCGTCGTCGAAACTCGCAAGCGCCACATTACAACCAGGAGATGATATAGTGACATTCAAGTTCTGCGTGCCGGAGAGCTCTCCCTCGATTTGGGCTCCTGCTAAACTCAACTCGACAGCGTCGCATTGAAGTGAGCTCCTTAGCCCATCAGTAATCACTCGGGTCTTTAATACATTATCGGGCAAGTTTGCTCGCAAAGACTGAAACGCGTATTCGCTGGATATGCCTTCGGGCAACGTCAAATTTTGAGTTCCTAGACCCGTTATAACGTACCATGCCAGGTTACCTGTCGTAGCAAGCCTAGCGGTGCTATCGACGAATTTGCTTTCGAGTACCATGGGATAAGAACTTCGGGTGACATTCGTCAAATTAAGGGAGATCAGGCCACTTGATAGAACAATTAAGACCTTGATAATAATTGATACTGTAAGGGTGATAGATACTGTAAAATCCCTGTTGCGTAAAGAAGTGACGATGGCAAATATAGAAAACTGAGAGATGTAATCCAGTAGTAATGTGCGAGAGGCAGGAACTCCATGATTTGATCGTTGATTCTGCGATAGGCGAACCCATGGGGCTACTAATTTGCTCTGATATTCGGTGCGAGCCCTATTCAAGTATCCGGAGTCAATAATCGAGATTCGGGGTAAAATTTGTCAATAGTTTCGGGAGCCTGCAGGAGAAGCAGGAGTAGAAAAGCTCCTGGAAAGGGGAGACAAGAAACTCCAGAGTACTAACCACACTGCAGCAACCGCTGTAAGAAAGGCCGTCGGTCCATAGGTCCATAAATAGTGCTCGGTAGACATGCCAGTAGCTATCCCATTGTTCTTATTTGAAATGACAACAAGGCTTTCGATTGTAACGATAATTAAAATGAAGACGATAGCAAATCCCAGCAGAACAACTCGTCGTAAGTAAAAGGGTCTCCAGGGTAACGACCCCTCGTTCGAATATGGACCCGGTTCGTCAGAAGCCCGGGGGGCCAAGAAATCCGATTGTAGGTCTTCAGAAAGGGCTGATTGGAACTGATGGTAGTTTGCAGGACGCAAGGCCGTTTGTTTCAGTGCCGTCATTCTCATTGTTGATGGCTCTGCTTCACCCTCCATCCTCTGTGCAACTTCCCGTTGGACGGTGCCGGATCTGCACTTACGGAGGTTGGTTATAGTCCTTATGTTGCCTTGTCCCGTGTGAGAGTTATATTAGATCCCTGGACGAACGGAATACTCTGTGTTGCAACCTTTGGAGAAAATCTACTCTTAACAGCTGGTAAATACATAGAGGCGCACAAATGCTATATTTAGATGTAGGCAATAATTATTTTGTATCACAGACTGTTTTAAAGTAATAAGACTGCTTGTCTTGGCAGGCGTTTTTTAAAGGGGGTGGCGTTGGGGGCTAACAGCAGCTTATCTGAGGTAATTCTAGATACATCTTTGTAGCAGCTACAGAGCCCATCTTCTCGCCTCGGAGGCGCTCAATTTCATGACTCCGCGCCCACTCCTCTTAGGACTTAACATGCCTCAGCGTTCGGTTTGTCCCATGAGGACTAGATGGGGGCCTCTCTATTAGCGGTTGGGAGGGGATGTGTCACACTAAGCTAGAGAATAACCCCCGGAGACCGGGGGTATCGGGCATGGGCATATGGCCGGCGTATATACTAGTTGGGCAGTCTCTGCCACATATATATGGGTATTCCTCGTGCAATAACAATAAGTCAATACTAGACCTACCAGCAGTCAGGACTGTGACAGGATGTGGGTGTGGGATCTTCTGGTACGACAGCGTATCCAGGCCCCCTTTGCTCAGCAAGTGCACTGCTAAGCTCTGGGGGACTGTGCGTCAGGGCGTCTAGTCCTGCATGCTCGGCAAGTGCACTGCCAGGCTACGGAGGTCAGGTTTTGCGGGTCAACCTGTCATTCTGATGGAGGCCGTGAGCTGCTATAGAAGGACGGGTCAACACATGAAACAACTGTTGTACAGGTCCAACCAACTTCCTACTCTTCCTTTGCTATCCACCTCCCACGGCTAGATTGTTCTTGTGATCGGTCAGAAAAAAACCAACTTTCTTTTTCTTGTGATCGGTCAGGGAAAAACCAACTTCCTTTCGAAAGCTTGTGATAGGTAAGGGTATTTTCGTGCTGAGTATCCCCAGATTTTGCCTTTGTCATGTCGGCGGCGGGAAGTAGTCGAGCAGTAGCACTATGTTTCTCCGCTGAAGACGCAGGAGACGTCGATTCATTCATGTTCGCGACATCCGCATCCACATACCCCTTGAGTAGTTCAAGCAATTTATCGTGACCGTTGTCAACAGTCGATCCGGACTCGGAATAGATATACTCACCATCTCTATCGCCCATTCCATCAATTTGCCTTAAAACAGATGACCCTCGTGCAAACGTACGCTCTTGGTCTTCTTTGAGTTTTGATTGCATTCCAGTTAGATGGCGCATCTGTCCAGTTACAATGCTCTCGGCCGCAACACAAGCTTTCCTACGACATGTTGAAGCTTTCCCGCCAGCTCTTCTAGCTGAGTGAGCCTGGAGCATACCATAACGGAGCATTGGCCCTCGATGCAGATTTTTTGTTGTACCAGTTCTAGCACCATGAGAAAATCGGTAGACATACTCTCGCTATGGCGGAGTCGAACTATAATCGGATGCGAAGGACAATTGGGAGTTGTTGTTGTCGATACAATCATGGCCTGATCTTGGTGCCAGCAAGACCGAGGTAAAACGTCAACCAGATCTAGATTTAACTCGGCAAATTCTTCATCGTCGTACAGCCAGTATAATTGATTCTCGCTTTCCGATTTCGTTGCTGGGCTATCATTCTTGATGTGGATAAGCCTGGAAAGAGTGTTTGGTGTGGTAGATTGTGTTAACACTGAGTGGTGGCCCTTTGGTCTGAAGTACTCGCCAGGTGAGCCCGACGTTACTTCGTAAAGGGGTATTCCAACTACTTGTTGTGGGTTATGCTCGGGGCCGCAGCTAAGTAGTCCCAGAAACTTTTCGAGAGGCGAGTGGAGAAGGGGTAGGTGCATTCGAAGACTGCCACTAGAAATGTCAAATGGGTTCAGCGACGTTGTGGGCTGGTGGCGGGAAATAATCTGTCCAGAATGAGCAAAATCTGACGGAGCGGCCGCCAAAATTCTCCCTGGTATAACTTGAACTGATTCGTCTCCAGGATATTCATTTTCAACGCCAAGGTTCCATGCTAGGATGGAATCATCTCTCGTTTTCTTCATAATCTGTTCCTGCAGCCTGAAGAAAGCCTGGTCGCCACCCTCTCCATATATCATTGGCATTGTCACATCGAAGATCCCCAGGAGACAATAGGCAAGATCTTCCTTCCTTTTTGTGTCTCTTTGAGCAGCCCATGCCATACGCTGTGCGACGCTCGCAGCGTGTAACTCGGCTATGCCCAACAAAAACTGACGGGGTACGCCAGTTATTTCCCCGAGGACGGCCCACAATCTGCCCTTAGTCCCTATGGTACACCACTCCGAATCGTAGAATCGTAAGCTTTTAGGTGCAAGGAGCTCTTGCAAAGTCCATCCTCTCCTAAACCAACGGCTCGCCCGGAACTTCGATGCATGGTCCCGTCGTATGTCGTTACTGGGAACATCTGACAGATAGGCATAGCAAACGGAAGCACCCCTATACCATCGAAACATAGAGTTTATAGCCTCTCCTAACTCCACTGCATTAGCTTTATCAATGCAGCAGGTGTCGATCCAAACGTATCCGAGGCCATCTTCCTCGGCTTGTCGGCAGCTTCCCCTGAACTTGACCGACCCGGCGCCAGGTTTGTCAATTCTGCCATCTTGGACTTCGGCCAATGTGAGCTCTTCACGGTCGTCCCCCCAAGTATGCGACAATATAGCGTAGGGAGGGGCCTCGTAGTCGAGGAATTCCTCCAGCTTGAGTGTCTTGACGTTGATCAAGCGCATTGCCAAGTCTTGCGGGAGAACTCTATTCGGCGGGGGTAGAAGCGGGAGGGGAGCGGGAAGAGATCGACGTCCACAGTTGACTGGCCTAGTTCAGGTTAGCTTGAAGACACTGCCCCGATCTGGGATAGGCGCCTCACCGTGCGCGAATCCGTAGACGTGGTAGGAGATAAATGGAGCACCCGAGACAGTGAATCAGCAATGCTGGAACAAGAGGGCACGCGGCGACGCGTAGCTGACGCTGGAAACTAGGCGGCTTACTTGACACGTGCTGCCGGAAATAAGAACTGATAAGGGGAAAGTCAGCCGCCTGTTTTGTGTTTTGAGCCCGCCCAATCAGGGGAGGCCGACCCTATCACGCCGCATGAAAATACACTCAGCTCTCTATCATGCATAATTATCCCCTGCTCGCACAGGTTTGGAGCCCTGTTTCCCCGCATAGTGTAGGTGTGCCGGCATGGTAGGCATGGTTCGGTCAATTAGGCGCGTTGGAAGCAGGGAATATTCATTAAAATGCGGGCAATATGCTGCATATGAACTTATCGTAAATACTTTTTCAGCATCGAGTAGGAACGCAGAGCCTCAGTGACGTCAATTTACAGGCACCATCTTGAACTGGACGTGTTATCCTGGCTCATGTTTCTAGTTTGGCCCCCAAAGCGCCTTCGTAAAACTAGACGAATGGAAACGAGATACCTTGGGTTGGAAGTAACAGTCAGGCCATTGTAGTCATGAAGGCTGCGTGGCTTAATATTTCAGATTACCATTGTTGCGTCAAACGCGTTTGGAGACTGTCATTGGCTAAATTTGCTTGCGGGTATTATCTGGAGTATTTTGTTCTGCGGATCTACATATGTAACCCGGCTCGCGAACCCCTTGCATACAACGGATTTGGGAGTTTGCGTCTTCCCTTCCAGTCCTAAGCTAGGTTGGATGGCCTGGCATTCGTTGCGCTATTCCCGACCCTCCAGTAATTTGTCAATTCCTATTCCCCACTACACTGCTAGTCGAGCATTTCGTGGTCTTTCGGGTAGTAATAATGCATGAGGGGGTGTCAGAAGACACAGGTTCCTGCAGCATACACCAACTGTGTCGAGGAATGTCCTGGCCGCCTCCGTTCATGGCTTTCTCTCTCTCGTAAAAAGGGTGTCTAATTCCGAGCCTGGCCGATTGAGCAAGTACGAGGACGAACTGGCGGTGATCTGTGGCGCATATTAGTTTGTTCTATATTATTGTTCCGTTGTATCACTCACTTTGGCTTGTGTTTGACGGGTGGGCACTTGCCGCACTCGGGATGATCGCATATGCTCCAAGGATGATGCCCACAGATGAGGCAGTCCGTGTCCCAGGCATCAAGCATTTCTGTCTGGCAATGATTGCACTTGCTCACTTTCATGGTTGCCAATATTGGGTGTGGTGATGGAGTATTACTCGAACTGCCCGACTTCACGGAGGGTGCGAATAAATTGGCGTGCGATCTCAGAAATCGATCATCTAGAACCGGAATGTGCTCAATTCTTATATCCGCTACCAAGTTTCTTCGACCCGACACAAGGTTATCACGTATCTGGTGTATCTACTTGGGTGCTGCAAGGGGTGATCGGGCGCTTGATAATCGGCTGGTGTGTTGATGGTGTTTGAAGAATGAGCGTCTGCCATCCCCCCTCATTTGTTCCCAGGTTGCACCAACCTAGAATACTTATAGTATCCCCATATGATTGCGCAAACATTGGCAAGGGACGACGGAGGATATTCCCAGCGCAAGGCCACCTACTGCAATGCCTATTCGATGGGTTGTAATAAGGTTCGCGATTTCGGGATGGCCCCGAGAATCGGGGATTTCTGGCAACAAATGGTATGTCCAAGTATCCGCGGACCTCGAATAGACTCCGGGCATGCAACATAGTGAGCGTGTATTATGTGGGATTTACAAATACACCGGCAATCTCATCCATTACAGCCGGGTGCGATCCACAGCGTGTGAGCCACGTTACATGTGATGCACCCGCTAGCAGTGTCAGGCGTGAGTCTAGACTGGTTGTAAGACCCCCTTAGGCCATTTTATAAGAGTCTAGGTAGGATACCGACGTGCTGGACGAGAGGTCCGAGATGCTTTCTCTGTTTCTCTGTGTTATACAAACCAGTAGAATAGTAGCATCTCGAATCTGGCCGGCTTGAGTAACGTATAATTCTTCAGGCCAAGACCTTATTTCCATACTTTGCCTCTGAAGGTCTTTGGTCATCCAAACACCATCAACTGCAGGGTATCCACGTGGATGGCGGGGGGCAACGTCCAAGAACGGTTATAGAATGTAGGAACAATAATGCTCGGCCAAGCAATTTGGCTGATCAAAACGTCTAGCCCTCCAAGACGTCATTTTGTTTCACTGCTGAAGTATCGGCGAACGGTGATTGCACTACCTAGGTAGCCTCGGAAACCTGCATAAACTATCTTAGACAAGGAAAGCCTTCTGAAGCAAGGTTGCACCACCTGGGCACCTGGGCAATGCCTCCGGTCACGGAATAACCTTGTTTGTCTGATAAACTGGTGGGACACGTGATACTCGAAGCAGCATTAATAATATGCGACAGATGGTGTGACTCACCGAAGTCGGCCAGCTTTCCGTACCTAACAACCGCTCTCACCCAATAATTCCATGAAATAAATCCCCCCTTTGTGCCAGTATCCCTGTAGGCGAATAGGCCATTAATTTGAGTAGCACAAGAAAACAATAGAGCAATCAATGATGATACTCCAATGCGCTAGCTGCCTGGTTATGTCACGGCCGCTGAAAAAAACTGAACACTGGTCCAATTAGAACACACCAGATTAATAACGTCGGCACATTCTCCCTATGCACCAATCGAAAATACGGGTACTGAACAGGTAGGTTATTAATGGTTGGTCAATAAATTCCTTTTTTGACTGCTACCAGCCAGTCAAGTTATTGGTCAATGCAAACTTTCTTGCAACCCAGAGAAAATATGCCTTCTGGTTATAGTCCTATCATCAATGTTGATCAATTGTTAGGGATAAACGTCCGATCCGCCTGGAATTATCGTCAAGACGGCCCTAATTCTGATAAAGTGAAGATGAAGTGGGTGTTTCAACAACTGGATTAAAGCACCCCGAGGTCACCGTGAGGAGTTGTCAAATAGCTCAACAACTGCGAAAGGTAGCCCCACTTCTCCTCATCTTCCCTTTGACGAGGGCCATTTCCAGTCGGTTTGCCCAATAGAACCATAGCCAGAATTAATACCACAGCCAAAACTTTGATTAATGTTGTACGGAGGAGTTACTACGACGATTATCGAGAAATCAAACGGAGACGAGAGCGAAGATAATATTTGAGGACGCCAGAATATCAGCCGCCAATGATAATACAGAGAAATGATGGGTTAGGGTAGTACACGTGGGAGTTTCGAGCGGTAACACCAAGCAAGGCCAATGAACTAACAAATAAGCGGCTAATCGGGCCCTTTATGAAACATCCCATTCGAGCATCTCTGGAAAGCTCTTATAAACCGCTTAGTAAGATACGACATGTAATATTGGCGTGATGGTTCCTATAGATCCCGCTTTTCACTCCTGATCCATCGCAACAATCAGACGAATGCGAAAGTATAATGAAGTATTATTCTACATTGGTCATTATTTAGACTGGTATAAATACAAGGTGGAATCAAGTTCCAAGATTCATCCTGCCTACCAAATTGTCTTAACCAGACACCAAAGCTTACCCTCCAGCTTCTCCCAATATTATGAGGTAGGTAGCACGTTAGGTAGAAAATGGTCGCACAGCATGTGAACTACATACACGTAGACTAGGTTAGGTACTAGATACTATCGAGGAAAAGGTATATATAGTACAGGAAAGTTACGTAGTACCTCTACAATGAATAGCAGATGTGTGTGGGACGAAGTACTCGGCCACTGGTTCATACGAGTCTCCCTGATTTCAACCCGCAACAGCGGTTGGCGAGTGATATCATCACATGTGAGATAGGATGGTTACACTATTTCCCAAGGGACAGATTATACGTACGAATGATGCTCAAAACACTATCAAATACGGATGATTCCCCCTTGGTTTCGATTAATTCTACCGTCCTTGTCCACTACTTACGTGCCTCGTGCTCTTAGTTCGTCCTCTAGACAAAATGCGGGTCCCCTCCAGCGGTCGGGAGGGATGTGGGTGTGGGACGAGCGTACTTAGCCTTCTTCCTCGCTCAGCAAGTGCACTGCTAGGCAAGGAAGGGCAAAAATTTGCGGTGAGTGCGGATCGAACGCACGGCCTTCAGATTAATGATGAAGTGTTACTTCAGTCTGACGTTCTCCCAACTGAACTATCCCCGCTGATTAATGACTGTGTGGTGTTATAGACGAATGATATGAGGCGACTCGAAAGAGAGGAAGGAATCGACCTTTGTTTCTTCCACTGATACAATCGATAAGGATCTCCGACTGGCGCTAAGAGGAGAACTTCGCGCACAAGCTATTATCAAAGACCTCGAAACTGGCGGTAGTGGCCTCAATAAGGGCAACATTGGGCGGGCATGGAGAAATGTCAGTTTATTAAACAGCCTAAAAATCTACAACAGAGATGTACGGGCAGAGAATTTCATGAACCGCAGAATTGTAGACTTCGAATCGTCTTGGACTGAGCCTCATGTTATCTTAGACTCCGCCGATGTCGATGAGGCCAAAGAACAGAGACTAAACAATTGTTCTAAGTTTAACGAGGTGACGGAGAAGAAAGGAATAAAGACAACCTTGAAAACACCAACATCTAGGCATAATTTACGGCTTCGGAAGTAATGACTAGGCATAGTTAAAGATAATCTAAGTCGTGCGTACTCTTCTGTATCTGATAGGTTGTTCCGTAGCGAAATAGATATCTTACTTCCTCTGCCCCTTTGCTCATTTCGAGTCCGAGGTATAAACGCCAAACTTGAGGTCGCATGGCTCTGGCGGCTCGTTGGCGAGAAGTAGATGTTCCTTATTCGATAGCGTGGGACTGGATTCCTCGCGAGCAGAGCACCATCGCAGCCATTTCCCTTTATATTTGATTGATTCCATCACGACAGTAAGTTTCGCTACGTTGTAAATGAATAAATGTCACCTTGCTACTTGTTATGCTATTTTATTGTAGATAATTTCCTTCCCCGAAGCAGGTGGCCGAAACCGATCTCAAAATGTCTCACTTATACAGCATGTTCATCACCACGACTCAGTAGATAGTTGCAGGAGCTTAGGAACTTAGAAAATAAAGGAAATCCAAGCCTTCGAATAAAGTATTATACTTGTATAGTATGTATAGCGGGGAAAGTACCTCATAGGGTTCTCTAGGGGGTACGTACCTAGGTAGCTAACGTAGTCCTGTGAAATCTTCACACGTTCCATTTTTAGTAGTGCTAGAGTTACAGAAGACATTGCTAGAAGCATCACAGAAAATAATGTTAAAGGCCTACGATCACAGAAGGAACAGGACACCAGGTGGCCGATGAAGGATACGAAGACCGAGGGAGACATTGTCATTCCTACAATAATGATGAAGCTGAAGTGAAGATGGGACTTCTCAGTTCTGGATGAGGTATTGAGTAGCCGTTGTGTGAATGATGTCGAAGCGGGCCTAGAACGGCAGAAATGATCAAGGGCTGGAATAGCGAGATCGTGACCCCGAGTCTTTAGTATGCTATGAACATGAGCGTCCGGTGAAATGGCGCTTCTCCAAAGCCTGTACCGTAAACGAGTAACCATTGATGACCAATATAGGGTATATCGAAGACGGGAAACCAGTAGGTATTCTCCTCTTCGGCCCATCCAACTCGGTAATCATGCAAAGTATGTACTTCAATGGATAGTCGTGTGCTCTCCGTAACAATCACTACATCGGTCTTCTGAGGTAGTTGCAGGCTTCACCAATTTGCTCTTCAAATTAGCAAGTAGGTATATTGACCCTTCGAGCCCTAGTGATATTACAAGTCGCTAGCTTTCCGTTTTAATATTCGTTGTCTCGCCCTCGTTGTCTAGTTCGTCGTCTTCGCGAAAGTTCCTTATCTCTTGCTGTCGGAGTGAACGTAGCATCTCCTTTTCAATGCGCCACTTCCGAGATATCGCCTGGGGAGCGTCGCGTGAGTAGCGAAGGAGACTTGAAGCAACTAGCTTGTAGCCGGGAGCGTTTCTCGATGCGAACCTACACATGCCTCTATGATCCGCTCGCAGGCCAGCTCTATCCGTATTATCTAGAATAGGAGCTGCGGAGCTTTCGGTGACAACCTGAAAACAATTAGATAAAACTATGAGAGGGTTGATGTTGGAGGTTACGTCATGTGCTTACATAGTCGAGCTTGTAGCCTAGGTCTGTTTTTTCTTGCTCCCAGAAGAAGTAGATCCTGAGATCTTTCATCAAGGGGGCAAAGTTGTCTGTGATTTCTTGTAGGACTTCCGAGCCTTCTCTGAGCGCATCTAGGAGCTGTGCTTGTGTATCGACCAGTTTTGACGGGAGAAGAACATCTACTATACGCTGAGCAAATGTGGCAAGATTCGCTGTACCACTGCCTTGATGTGGAGTCCCAAAAAAGAGTATACCGTAGGTTGAGATGTAGATCGAATGTAGGTGGTTGATGTGACGGCCTGTCCGGCTCGCGGAGTAAATGAGGGCCTATTGTAACCTTAGTATAGTTGTCAGGTAACAGCGACAACGGCACTCCAACGGCTCTTACTCGCTTCACTATTATGCCCCCTAGAGAATGGCAGATGAAGATTATCGGTCGTTCGGTAGCGTTCTCTAACTGAAGGGATCAATCAGCCAAGGAGCAACGATCGTAAGTGGGAGTATTGTCTTGACCTCTCGATCCGCAACGAGCTCCGCAATCATAGTCTGCGCATGCTGCAGGATGCGATCTGACGACGTGCCACCGAGCACTGTTGCTACAGAAGCCGGATATCTATACGTCATGATGCGCGAATTCTTGACATCTTGTGGAAGCATATCGTGGTCACCAAGCCAGAACCGATTGTTGCTCTTTGACGAGAAGGTGTTGAAGGCATCTCCATTGATCCCATGGACGGCTACAATGCTGTTGCATCGCGGGCATGAATGCAAGTTTCTCTTTATGATTACTGAGGACTATGACTAGCAACAGCGTGTACTCACTCTATTTCTGGGTTCTCGCCTCGATAGACCTCTGTTAGGGCTGCGCCCTCGTCGTTGTTGGCTTCCCCTATCGGTATGGTGATGTCGCTGTTTGATCGAAGACGCACCCTCTGCAAGCTTTTGAACAAACTCGACGACCGGCGCATGATTGTAGAGGTGCACAAATATGGCCGTTGACGTTCCAAAGCTGAACCAACAACAATTCACATCAAACATCTCAGCTTCATTGCGAGATGGAGGGTAAAGGGGTGCCTGTGTGGCCGGGGTGCGATCAGGCAGGTCGCTGCAAGCCGAAACCAACAATGGCAACCAAAAGTACAATGATACGACAAGCTGTGAGACAGCAGACCAATCATCGGCACGGGCCGCGTGAGACAGTCCCAAATTAGTGTGTTTGGGGGCGCTAACGAGCACGCTGGGACAACATTACAACATTGTGATCATCCCCACAACCTATCACAATATATTCTCCACCACTGATGCTTGTGCGGCTAGCTGCGGAGGCATCCAACAGCTAAGAGGCCGAGCTTGTACACCGTGTCAAGAAAAGAAAACAGCACACGGCTCACTATAGCCACGCATCTTGTATACCTGTAGAGCAATCAGGAGCAAGCATCTAGGTGGCTTTGGCTTGGACAGTGTGCGTACAAAAGTCCCTATAAAAGTACACACCTACCCATAGCACCCCGATTCTTGGCATTAACAAGCATGATCGACAACAGCCCACGATAAGTCCTAGAAAGTGTAGTTTGGTCACTGATACCAGCTAGCCAATTCGCATTCTTTCGCTGTTCGTCGTATGTGTTAAAGGTGCCAGACCCATCTGAATCGTTGTTTAATTGCTTGATAGCACCGAAGCGGCGTTCTTCGGTCTGCCTCTGCGTTCCGCCTCTGCGTTCCGAGTTCATTCCAAACAGAATGCAGTACCTTTCCTTACTAGGGCTTCTACTTGGGTCCTTCTTAATACATCGTTACCTCAAGGCAAGGCGTGAACAGAATGTTAGCAGTCCCGACATCGTTTCTCCCAAGTCTTACTATTTAAAGAAACTGATGCGCACTCAGGCACTTGACGCAATAGCTCGCGAGCATGGCTGCCTCCCTCCCCCATTACTTCAGAATCAACGGCCTTTCGGCGTTGACCGGCTTGAGCAGATATTCAGAGCCGAGGCGGAAACTCGGTTGATGGAGCTGTTTTTGTTCCATTTCCGACAGACTGGATACACTTTGAAGCAGGTGTTCCTCATGACTCCGGCCTATGGAACTGTCGACCCGGCCAATCTTGAGGCCATGTTCTCCACCAACTTCTCGGGTATAGTCTGCCCCGATGTCATGCAGCGCTGCTGATAGACATGAGAAATATCATGCTAATTCAAACCTCTCTTGAAGACTGGTCTTTCGGCCCAAGGAGAGACATCACCTTTCCCATGTTCGGCGATGGGATCTTGACCCAAGAAGGCGATGCAGTAAGTTCTGTGCTCTTTTTCACCTCTGCCAGCAAGAACTATGGAAGAATGCTGATTTTGATGCTTCAGTGGAAACATTCACGTGAAATGCTTCGTCCTCAATTAGTTCATAGACAATACGAAAATCTTGAGCTCTTTCGAGAACCCATCGAGGACCTGCTCCAGGTATTGCCCAAGGCTGGTGGCGTGGTCGATCTTCAGCCCCTATTCTTCAGGCTGACTCTCGACGTGACAACCGCCTTCCTGTTTGGGAAATCTATTCATAGTCTGTTGACTCCCGAAAACTCCCAGGAGCAGACATTTGCTCAGGCTTTTGATACTGCTCAGAGCTATGTCGCGAGTCGCTTCCGTCTATTAGACTTGTACTGGTTGATCGGCGGGAAGAAATGGCGGGATGCGTGTGCGAAAGTACACATGTTCGCAGATCAGATCATAGACCAGAATCTTTCGAACAGTGAAACGGAAGAAGGGCAGAACGATGGGAGATATGTGTTTTTGAAATCCGTCGCCAAGGCATCTCCGGACAGAGCCTCCCTTAGGGGACAGATTATCAATATCCTCGCGGCTGGCCGTGATACTACTGCCTGTTTATGTTCGTGGACATTGTATGCCATGTCAGCCATTATATTTTACTAGGCCAAGCTAACATCGGTTGATAGCTTTCTTCTCGTTAGACACCCGAGGGTCATGGAGAAATTACGGTCCGAAATTAGCGCGTTGCCCGTAAAGGAGGAAGACATGAGAAGGACGGACTTGCGCAACTTAAATTACCTCCAGAACATATTGAAAGAGAGTAAGTCATTAAGAAGCGTTTCAGCCAGCATAGTGGGATCTTAACGTTTTCAGCGCTTCGATTATACCCCTCAGTACCTGTCAATACGCGCACATCGACCAAAACAACGATACTCCCTACTGGTGGAGGCCCCGATCGTAGGTCGCCGGTGTTGATTCCCAAAGGGACTGCGGTAGCATACAGTGTCTACACTCTTCACCGACGACCAGATCTTTATGGCATGGACGCGGAGTGCTTCCGCCCAGAACGTTGGGACGAAGACCTGCCCCTATTTCGGGACCGGACGAAACAGAACTACGGTTACTTACCTTTCAGTGGTGGACCTCGTATATGCTTAGGGAGTGAGTACCTATGGAAGCTTCTCTTGAAACTACAGGCTAATGATTGACAAGTGGATTTCGCTCTTACTGAGGCTGCATACATCGTCATGCGTATTCTCCAAAGATACCCTAAAATCGGGCTACCGGAGGGAGAGAAGGTCGAACTAGTAGGCGTTGAAAAGCAAACCACAACATTGGTATTGCAAATTGCGGAGGGCTGTAAGGTAGAGTTGGGTTGATTAGTATGTACTCGCCGTCGCCGCCTAGTGTTCGGGGTGCATCTCGATAGTGATGAGATCAGTCTACACACTGGGATTAACAACGCTGGGGATGTAGACATGTCCAGGCTCGATTGGGAGCGGTACCGATATTCAGATCAAAATGGCCAGCGCTATCTGGAGATGAATGGGCCGGTGTCACTTGTCAGAATAGAAAGCACTATGCGGTTGATAATTTAATTTCTTCCAACATAAAAATATCGACAATACTGTGTATTTGAACCATTGCGACGATTGTGAACGCCCGCACTTGCTTTCTGATATTTATAACCTAAGCCTAGTGGCGACTTGTGAAAGCCTTCATTTGAATATGATGATCGAAGCCTACACCACGGCCTACACAAGCTTTGGGGCGGGGAAATCAGGGAAGACACCCAGGCAGACAGCTAGATGTCCCGGCCAGGCCTATCTCCCGGGTTGATTGACGAAAACTACCCTTGATGACACGGTTTCAGCCCCAATGCACGTGTCCAGTAATATACTGCGCAACTGAACACTGTGTAAGCCAGCGATGTGCCACAGCTTACTGTGGGCAGCAGGGGGCCATCTGCATGTTGCATGTTGCATGTTGCCCAACTACTACGTACACTATTACCAGTCAGGATTCCCCGCTCCCAGTTTGCTTCGCCGAGTGATCGCCCCTACCCGATACAACATCTTTCATCTCAAGAGTCCATGAGCCGCACGAGTCGCACACCCGCTGGAGCCCCCTGGCCTAAACCAGGAGGACTGAGTTCTATCTAGAAGCAGCCCTAGTAACATGCAAATGGTGATATTATTGTTTTCCAGGAGGCTACCTTGGCGCCATGGGTATCGTTGATCTGAATGAATCTGATGAGGAAGCGTCACCAACGCCAGGCATTGCAGTCGAGTAAGCACAAGAGGCTCTCCGTATATGCAACAGATACTTAACACTTTCCATAGCCTCGTTTTCGTGCACGGTTTGCATGAGCCTGGTAGGGATGCATGGGTCGATCCGGCGTCGGGGGTTATGTGGATGAGAGATCTCTTTCCCCATGATAAACATAAGGCTCGGTTGTTGCTATATGAGTACGATGCCGATAGATTAGTTGCACCTGGAGGGCCCGATGTTAACGGCGTTTTCGACGAGGCAGTTTCGCTCGTCAATCATCTCATCGCGAGCCGAGAACTACAGCAAGCCGAACGACGCCCTATCATTTTTGTATGTCATGAATTCGGTGGTCTCCTAGTGAAGAGGGCTCTTGCCTATTCCCATTCTCGAAAGGATTTCAGAGTTGAGCATATTAGATCGATATTTCGCTCTACAATTGCTATTCTATTCATGGCGACACCTCACCAGGGCTTTAGAAAAGATGCGATCCTTTACGCGAATCGCTCACGCCATCCAGAACCGAGCAATTTCATGCTAAGCTTACTCGAAGGTTCCGAAACATTGCAAGAGATTACTGACCAATTTGCCCCTATTATGAAACACTTCTTCGTCTACAATTTCTGGGAACAGTTACGGACAACCATTGGCAAGCGTAAAATCTACATTGTTGAGAGAGCCTCGGCTAGCCCGAGCTGGAATGAGGTTGACCAATGTGGCATAAGTGCTACGCATTCCGGAATGGTAAAATTCAGCGGTTCTGTTTCTCCAGGTTACAAACTGGTATTAGCAGCACTGGACAAGTATATCAGGTCGGCATCTACAACCGTCGCGAGAAGATGGGAACATGATTTCGAGATAATACGGAGAGAACGCCAAAATGAGATTGAAAACCTGTTGCCAGAGACCGTACCTAATGCCAGGTCCTCGGTGAGAAGCTTTGCGTTTGGATCAACAGCATTTGAAGTTACACGGTCCACATCATCAGTCGCCAGTCCAGAAAGCAGTAGAGAGTTAGTTACGTGTGTGAGCGAGGCGTTAGAATCACCTGCGACGCCGTGCGTCAATATTCATTATCTTGTCAATCGCCGATCAGAGTATTATGTTGGAAGACAAAAACAGACGGAATACCTTCGGCAGCAATTTGGAAGTACAAACACAAGAAAGGGACGCAAACCGAAAATATTTGTGATATATGGTCTCCCCCCTGACCACGCGGATTGGGTGCACGCCGAATGGGGCTACGCCTACTATGTCCTCCACCACGAAGACGATGCCGACACTGCAGAGAAGTGTTGTAAAACCATCATGTCCAAAGTATTTGAAACGAAGCTTCTCAGCCCTAGCAATTCTCGGGTGATTGCGACGGCGGAAGTTTTACTGCGTATATACGAGGAGCAAGGAAGGACTAATGAGATTGACGAGTTGAAAGAGAGGTTTCCTGACGTGGGCAGCAACAAGGCGAGGGCATCTATTGACAACTTACCATTGCCACGATGGAGACTTCAGCACCCGCGATAATAGTACTAAATATTTCTGAAATAGGTCCAGAAGCGATACGTTAAATATCTTGAGTCGGAGCGACGTACAGTGAAAATTGAGACGAGGAACGACCTCAGGAGGTTCTTTTGAAAAAGAGGCTAATCAGCAGCAAATGAAGCTTTAGTCAACTCTCCCAAGATTGCCCTTCCATGCCACATTTTGGCCTCCAGTTTGACCAATTATTATCTGACGCTTTCAAACATACCACAATTGGCAATAAACCGACATACAGCACAGCAGTGTGTGCGAATCACCATGACCTTAGTTAGGATCATGCACTTTGAATTATTATATAACAGCATATACATCAATCACTCCAAGAGATAGCTAGCCTCCGTAAAGCAAGTAGAAGCACAAGCTGCTTAGCAAGTACTAGAACTCCAAGCCCTCTAAGAAGTTTAGCAGTTTATAAACAATTATTGTGTATAAGTTCTAAGGCTCGAGGTCAGGCTTGGGATGCTGAAACATCTTTTCGCAACTTTCTCCTGAATACGGTGGTTGAAGGAGATGAAGCAGACTGGTAGACAGGAGCTTCAGCGTCGCATTGAGAAGAAGGGCAACACAGAAGGTCTCGACTTTTCGAGCAACTATTATCCGCCAGACGTACCGTTCCTAGTAGATAGTTTTTTTCTTATACCGCGGCTTACGGAGTGCATTTAATAGCACTAGCAGCGACGGCCCTATTACATGTAGGATAAGTTTGAATGGATCTGTGGCGCTTTAGCGTTTGTGGCTCTCGTGCGAATGTACACGCGAGGTCCGAATTAGCAGATTTTAGTATCAATTCACGACGGCCAGTAACTATTAGATCTGTGTCGAGAACTCCCGTGGCCTGTCTTAGACTCCCAACGTTAGGCTACGCGAAACATGAGACCTTACATTAAGGCTGAAATCTTTGATTCACACCCTCTAGGCCCCAAAGCTCTTGCAGTTTCGGGCTGACTTTTATCCCTGGCCACCCTAGGTGCATTTCGGCTTTGGACACGATTTCAAGAAGCTGGGCTGTCTCGGACCCGTCTTTGAAGAGTTCACCGGCCATTCCAATCACCAAGCCAGCCAGTATCCTCGCCGCTGTATACTCTGGGTTAGATAACGAAACCCCGCAAACAACTCGCACCGCTTGCCGAATTTTTTCTTCTTGGATTTGTATCGACTTTGTGCGACCTAGACCAAGAGATGGCGTCCGGGGATCATGTGCCAGTAGAAGGATTTTGCAGAGCTGCAGGTATTGATTTCCAGCAAGGGGGCAGTCACTTAAGTAATAAATCTCGGGGAAAATCCGAGTGCCATCGACCGACTGATTGCAGTTTTCTGAGGAAAGGACATCTAAAGAGCTTTCGAGATTAAAATGGTTTAAAGAGTTGAACGAAGATGGCCGTGCTCGATTCCAATCTTCGAGATACACCCAAAGTTGATCCCAGAGGGTCCGAGAGCGACAGTCAATACCATATGCATAGTTTGTAACTCGTGCCGCGTGGGACATTATTCGAAAGGTCCACATGAAGTCGGGTGCAGGTGTAAGGGATCCGTCGATGCCACAATTACGGCCCTCTAGTTCAATTGGGCGTTTCAGCCTGTTTGCAATGTAAATTTCCTGTCTCAAGGCCACAGCCATTGCTGCATTGCTGAAGTCAGAGGGATTTTTGTTGTGCAGATTTATTCGCAGTAAAAGTGACGCAGACACAGTATGTGTTATTGCAGAGTGGTGGTCATCCGTGCCTTCAAATACAAGTTAGCAGATAATAGTCATTAACACTTGAAGAGTGATCAAACGAACGTGTCATCTCCTCTAGGCATCTCAACAGCAGTGCTGACACAAGGAGGCTGTCGTCTGGCTCTTGCATGGGATACTTATCGTTGAGCATAGGTATCATTATCCCAAGACACTCGCGTTCGTACTCATTAGAGTTATAGTACTCTTCTCCTACGGCTTCAAGATGCCTTGCGGATACTGCCAAAATACCAAAGAGGGTGCAGGGATCACTTCTCATAGTCGCTTGTATATACGAACGGAAATGCGCCTGGGGATCACAGTAGTCAAACTGGGCTAAGTCAGCGTTGATACATATTACAGCGATTGCGAGCTCTTATCATACCCAGGGCAGCAGCACCGCCCAGAAATGCTTCATGAGCTGAGCCTCCTTGTTCGCAAGGGGGAACGGCGACCGTACTTCACACTCAGTACTGGCCCTATGCCCTGAAACAGGCGTTGAGTCATGCTCGGGAGAACACGAGTCGTCGAGGGAAATTACATTTCTATGTTGAGATGCATCATCTACCTGTACATGGTGCTGATAAGGTGAAGCGGAACCGAGGGCTATATATTGGGGTTCTGGCTGTATTAGGCCGGGAGTCGAGCCTTCAGAAAGATGAACCGGCCCTAACGACTCGGGGCTCTGCGATACGGACCCAGATGGTGACTTTTCAAGACTAGTGTCGATGAAGTGACTAGAAGCCTGTGTCGCGTTGGGCGATCGTTGCTCTAGCTTGGGTGTTGTTGGTGATGAGCCTTGGCTCAAACCACTAAAGCGAAATCGCAGTTCTTGATTGCCGCCGCCTCTGCACAAGACATCGGCACGCTTGCAATTTGAACATGTTACACCTTTAGAGCTAATATCGCCTACGATTAATCAGCCTCTGTCAAAGTGCAACGTAGTAGTGAGCAACGACATTTCTTGTGGAGAGATTGGCATCTGCAACTGATTGCTTGATTAGCAGATACCATGTAGTGGCAGGGTTCAGACCCTTACCAAGCACGGGAAGGAATGCGGAGCTTGGAACCTCCCTTATCTCCGCGAGCAGAGGCCGGCTTGAACTGTTTAATTATGACCATTTGGCTTTGCAACGCGAGAGGCGATGAATCGTGAGAAGGGTTCGTTTGGGGGGTGTTCAACTGGGCGGAGCGGACAAATCTTCCTTATATGGTAATCAAGCTATCAACTCGGTCGTCATAGCCTAGCCCAATCTAGCAATAGCGTCCGCTCGGCTCCTCATGTACCTTGCAGATGGATGTCTCCACACCGAGTCACGATGTATGGTCACGGGTCACGATGGTCAGAATTGCTTCATTCTCACATTCCGACTCTACACACATCTCCTCAATTTTCGGATAACACTGCCCTGGCCAATTCTGCCATGTCACCTGTGCGTTTGCGATTACGTTACACTTCACTTTGAGATTGGATCAATAGAATAAACAAGGCATTGTTTATTGCGTCTTGGACTGCATGTTGTACCCTATCTCCACAGTACTTCCTGCACGCAAGACAGCTTCCTCTCACTGTGCAGTATAACCCCCATCAACCGACAAACTTGTTCCCGTGATCCACCGCGCGTCATCACTCGCGAGGAACACGGCTGCTCCCACAATGTCATCGGGAACACCAAGACCCATGGGGTGCTTGGCTTTGAGCTCGTCGTAGCTGCTCATCTTCTCGATCGTCTTTTTGAAAATTGCAGTCTGGGTATCTACCCGGCACATTAGCATCGGTTGCTGTTGGCGTACGATTGCACTTACATCCGGGGCAGATAACATTGCAGTGGATCTTATGCGCCGCATAGTCCAGCGCGACTTGTCTGGTCAGATTCACCACGGCAGCTTTCGATGCCGCGTATGATGCTGGGGTCGGTCAACACAGTTCGATTATATAAGTGAAGAAGAGTAATCTTACGGCATGCAAGGCCGGCGACGAGCCCGTGAGCGGATGCAATATTGACAATCCATCCGCGATGTCCAGACTCGTGGCTTTCTTGCTGCAGCATCTGGTTGATTGCATACTTTGACCCGAGGAATACTGACTTGGCATTAACAGCCATCGTAGTATCCCATACTGATTCGGGAGTCTCATGCACTCCAGTCGGGGCACGACCGGATTCTATGGAGATGCCAGCATTATTGACGAGTCTGTGTCACAAGTCAGGGTTAGTATCGTTTACGAGGCAACGAAATAACAGTGAGACGCTGGGGATGGTTAGTCTCTTACATGTCTAACCGACTAAACGCCTTGACAGCCTCCTCCACCAGCTCCTCAAAGTCTCGGGCTATGCTGACGTTTGTTTTGACAAAGACAGCCCGTCCTCCCTCGAGCTTAATCGCATCGTCGGTACAGAGGCGGGCCTCCTCGGGGATCTCGGCTCGAGCCTCCCGGTTCAAATCAGCACAAACAACGGCAGCTCCTTCGCGGGCATAGGCAAGAGCTATAGCCCTACCCAGCCCCGAGGATGATCCTGTGACGATTGCCACTTTCTGAGAGAGTCGAGAACTCATGTTGCCGCGTTGTAGGGGTCGATTAGTTCCGGCGTTCTTGCTAGGCAAAGATCAAAACATGCTTTGAATCTCCTAAATCAGGCCGGAATCAAAGGGGATAACGCAGGCATTTATATCTTCGTTATCCGCTATCTTGTTCATATTCTCAGAACACATGGGCCTTTGTCATCAAAATGGATAGCGGATCAAACATGGGGTAGAACTCGAAATCTAGAACATGCGACTTGATACTGTACCGCAGCTTGCGAAATGCATAACCCCCATCTAGGAAATTTCCGGAGTATCGCCATGCACAGGTTTAGTCTGAAACCCCCTAATTGGCCGTTGACAAAAGGTCCTTAAAAGGCTACCAGCGCTCTAGATACTTGAAAGGTAATTTTCTCCGACTATGAATGATTGCACCACGTTGAACTCGACCAAAGTTTCTTCTATGCGGTTACAATGTAATAGACCACCTTTTGCAGTTTGTATTGTAGATGCCAGAGTTTCGTGCCAATAGCGATCTAGCGGAGCGGGGAACACTTCTCCTTCTGGTAATAATGGTGTCGGACAATCCTTCTGTTTTCGGTGTTGCGGTGTCGGAAGCCCGTGGACTTGTAGCCCATGCTTAACTCAACATACCAACACGGATACAAACTAGCGAGATTGGTTTACATCGTATTTAGAGGTCATGGCTACTGCCAAATAACTTCTCATACTCATTTCCCTCCAACACAACCCCTCTTCTTATTCCCATCTGTATCTGATCGAGCAGTGATTGCCAAGTCTTGTCAGGATGTCCGTGAATTCACAAACTCTCTTGGATTTACTCCGCACCTTATCAACGGTTGATTGTGATTCCCTAGACGTCGAAGGTTTGTTGGACTTGCAGCGAGCTGCTTCTCTATGTCGTGTCGTCTAGTGTAGCTAACCGATTGTAGTCGCCAAGCAGTTGGGCCCATTTGTGGATTGCACTTCCAACCAGGTGAGTGAGCGAGGTCTCTGCTGTCTCGCACTCTAGTCCGAATATTGAGGGAGTATTGATGCTAACTAGAGATCAAGGCCATCGTGCATAATGAGCTCAGCAAGACTGATGCCGAAGGCAAACTGATAAACCATCAACTCATCCTAGATTCTATTGCCTATTCAAAGTCAAAGACGAGCGAATTTCCCGACACCGGTGTTACAGAAGTGGCTGTCGAGGCAATGACGGTGAAACTAGCACATCGCATTGCCCCGTACCTGACGGGGTATTCCCATTTTCAGACAAATCCAAAGTACTCGTTTGATACGCAGAGGACTGTTTCCAATGCTCGAAGTAAGTTCTCTCGACAATTTGCAGCTGAAACACATCCAGATCTAATGGGAGATAGGGTTCGTCGCCATATCTAAGGATCTCGATCCGAATTTCGACGTCACAAAGCTTTGTATCAAGATCCCTGCAACATGGGAAGGTATTCAGGCTTGCAAAGAACTGGAAAACCAGGGAATCACCGCTCTCGCAACTGCTGTCAACTCTATGCAACAAGCTATGCTAATTTCGCATATTGGGTGCACCTACATCGGCCTCTACATCAACGAACTTAGGGTGCACTTTGATCAGTCGTACGTCTTGGCGTAAAGATTTTCTGAAATGTCGAAACTAATTTTTTGTAGATATGTGGATGAGAACAAAGCTTTCCATGTTTGCGACTTGTCTCAGAGGTATATTACCCAATAGGAATTCTGAGAATGAAAGAAAAAGGTATCGAACTGACCAGAACTTGCCAGGTTTTCCAAAAAGCATGGGCATCGTACGCAAGTCATAGCGGCTAGCCTCATCTCCATTGATGAAGTTATGATGCTCGCGGGTGCTGACCATATAACCGTGGCCCCGTCACTGCTCCACGAGCTTGCCAAGACGCCCGCGGATTCTTGGAAAGGGGCCGTCGGCTCGGTTTTCAAAACCGCATCTTCAGAAGCACAGGATGTGGATATTGCTAGCATTGAGGATGAAAAAGCCTGGCGTCTGGCTTTCAGCAGGGATGAAGGCGGCAAGAGCGAAGCAAAGTTGAATGACGCAATTAAGCTGTTCGGTCAAAAACAGGATGCTCTTGAAGACCTTGTTCGTTTACATCTTTGAACTCACTTCATGTACTGTACAAGGCAAGGGGCATGTAGGGCCAGTTGTCCTGTTCATGTATATATTGAGGTCTTCTCACCATACTTATGAAGTAGTCAACCTGAATGCAACGCTCATATACCTACCATTACACTGTTTTGAACTGTATCGAGGGAACTCGCCATCTGTTCTTCATGTTCTTAACTTTTCTTTCCATATTTTACAGCTCCGCGAATAGAACAAATCGCTCCAACATAAGGAATACAAGATCAATAGCAGGCACTGCCGAACTCAGCGGGCCACAGCATAACGAAGTCGCAGTATATTACCATTGTTAACGGCGTTGGGTTGGGGCTAACCGTTTGAACAGAAGCCCCTCTTTCGACGGTTTCCTATCGGCCATCCCCCTCTCACCTCTAATTTTTGAACAAGACTTTTCTCATCCCGCTTGCAACTTAAAGTCTACAGCACACCTCAGGGCACATGGTAATAGTAGTGGTACGTATATTAGGGGAGCGTGAGCTGTAAAAGCCAGTCTACGCACCTAGGTCGCTGCGCCGTATACGGTGTGTCAAAGCGCATCGCTTGTGCCTCGAGGAAGTGTGTTGTAGATGGGAGGTTGTGTGGTGGAGCCCTGTAGGTCTGCAGAACCACTTATGGAAATCCGTCTTAGTTGAAGGCATTAAACAGGTCGGATTCGCGGACATGAGCTTTTGATAATTGAACATGAAACTAGCCTTTTCTAGCACCCATGCCAGCCAAGCTCCTAGCCGCTCCGAACTACACTTAATTTGTATATGGATCAGAGCAGACCCCAGCCTACCACCCATAACAGGAAGAAATCAATTTACACACACGGTTATTCATGTAATTTACAGCGCTTTACACCTACCTGCACCGAATTCAATCGAATTAACTACAATCGAACTATATTCGATAGAATTGACTAGTTAACTAAATCTAGTGATCTAAATCTATTAGTACCTTTATTTTGGTAGCTACTACTACTAATTTGTTATACCTACAGATCACTTATACGTATACTTGCGACCGCTTGACCGTAACTTACCTAGCTAGACTGTTGATTTTTGGGCTCTCTACCACACCCATGGCCCCTGCTGCAATTCCCATACAAATTGGGTTAGGATCGAAGCAGCTATCATGGGTGTGGTGGAGATGGCCAGAAAAGGCTAGTTTCATGTTCAATTATCAAAAGCTCATGTCCGCGAATCCGACTTGGGCATTAAATGATAGAAATGGGCTAATCATCCCGGGGAACCGATGGATATTTCCTAATGCGGAAGGTTGGTCCGCTCCTCTGTGGGCCATCATAGTGTCATAGGTTATTAAGCCAAATCGGGGGAATTTAAGGCCTGTGAGCACGTAAACTTTTCCTATGTCGTAGTCCATGATACGATTCTTGAATTGTCCCTCGTGTCGTAGTTGCTGAATTGTATAGAATATTCAGTGAGCCACGCTCGATTTGTAATCTCCCAGATATTGATTGACGTCGGCCACCTGAGTTACAACCTATAAAGTACCCCAGGGACTAGGTTCCTTTCTGTCTAGACCTCATCATCAATCCATATATCCAAAAGCCGCGTTTCTTATCATCTCATGTCCATTAGGTCATCCGTTCCTAGATTCCTTCGAATTCCGGGATTGTTTCATCGCGCGACACCTCGTCTCTACACAACTATGACTACCAAGGCCGTTGTTTTCGTAGAAAAGGGCAAAGCAGCCATTGAGGAAGTGCCTATGCCAAAGCTCCGTGACGACTATGTTCTCGTCAAGGTCAATGCCGTTGGTATAAACCCTACGGATTGGAAGCACGTTGACTTTGGTATTACCGACGCTGGATCAAGAATTGGCTGCGACTACGCCGGTATTGTTGAAGCTGTCGGCAGCAAGGTTACCAAGCCATTCAAGAAGGGCGATCGAATCAGCGGCGTCGTCCATGGAGCGTGAGTACCCTTTCTAAGATGATTTCCATTTTTCCGGTGTGAAGTTTCTAACGTTCTCTAAGTGATCGAACTCAGCACGAGAACGGAGCATTTGCCAACTACATTGTCGCGAAGGGCGATGTACAGATCAAAACCCCGGGTAACGTTAGCGATGAGGAGGCTGCTACGCTTGGTATCTCCATCGCGACAGTCGTAAGCACCTATCCATGCCATCAATCACGTGTAGTTAGTTAATATTCAGATAGGGCCAAGGCTTGTATCGTACTCTCGGCTTGCCGCTACCTATTGAGGCTACCGAGGGTAATCAGTATATCCTGATCTATGGAGGTAGTACTGCGACTGGAATTTTCGGTATCCAGTTCGCTAGACTATCTGGATTGAAAGTCATCGCGACCGCCTCGCCCCATAATTTCGAATATCTCATGTCCCTTGGTGCCGACACAGTTTTCGACTATAAATCGCCGACTGTGGCCGATGATATTCGCAAGTATACTAACAATACTCTGAAGCTTGCATGGGACTGCACTGGCTTCGGCGGGCGCATTGTTGCCGGATCTCTCAGCAGTGAGGGTGGTAAGTACGCGACCATTATGCCCATTGCAAAGGAAGAGGTGGCCGCTGTCAACCCCAATGTCGATGGACCGCATGCCACTCTTATGTACTCGATATTTGGCGAGCGATTCGTCAAGGGCGATGAGACGCCAGCTAAACCTGAAGAGTTTGAGTTTGCCAAGACTTTCTGGGAGATTGCGCGACAGCTCCTAGAAGAGGGCAAGTTGAAGGTGCCACGGACTATTGTAAACAGAGGTGGTAATGGTTTGGAGGGGATTCTGAAGGGGCTTGATGAACTGAGGGCCAACAATGTTAGTGGTGGGAAGCTGGTTTATACCTTGTAGCTGTAAACCCAGCAATTCATGGTAAACACATGCAGAAACACCATAAATGACAAAGAAGTAATACAGGACATTCATCAAAATCAATGGCGACGGCAGTGCTATGGCGTAGTAGACGTGGACACCTTGCACAAGATTCATCAGAACACTTGGCGTGATGCCTAAGCTAACTTCAGAATAGCTAGCTAAGGAGCTGCTCGTGTCGTTGCAACTTCTGCGTTCACATGCAGCGATGATACCCTTACTCACACATTGTGAGTCAGCAACATTGTTCCAAGGGTTCATTGATTCGTAGCCCGCTGGGCAACAATTGTTGGTTAGGGCTTTGCAACAGCTTGCGTGCATGTATTCCAGGAAATAGGGGTGACGGTGGCTAGCCCCCGACCCAAGCCAATCAAATCACAGTTTCAAGATGACATCAAATATGGCCTAAGCTAGGACATCTCGAAGTCGCACGGCGTCAGAGTAAAAACCAACATAAGGAAACGCAGGCGGATGGACGAGGCTCCGGTTTTGGGGTCGGGAGTGTTGCTCAGCAAAGGGGTCTGACCCCACGATAGCTGTCGTTTGCACCAAGTTGTTATGGGTGGGTTGCGAGATATGGAAGTGTTGGTATACTGCATTGGTCGATGAGGTTTGAGAGGCGCCTGTCCCATACACTAATGATCGTGCATGTGGGAGTGGTCGGTGTCTAAGAGAATATGATTAGCTAGGCACCATGGGACGAGAAGGAGAGCTGCATGTAATGTTGCATGTTATAAGGGCCTTGATGGAATGATACTTCCAGGCAATGGTTAGGTGATACACTTTAACACAAATTCTGTTAACTATAATCTTGAAAATAAGTTTATAACTAACTAATACAAGTGTATTATGCTACTCCAGAAACTTCCAATGACTATAGCCACCCTGGAGAGTCCTCTAACCTACTCACCTCGCAAGGTGACTTTTTATATACAGCGGCGCGTACCTGAGGCCATCGCACCTAGCCAACAAAATAAGCATGCTACCATGAACACATCATCAACCCGTTGCGATTCATTTGATGAACATTTGCTAAATACAGGGGGTTTCAGTTGACAGAAGGCTCTCCCATTACGTAACATTCGAATCACTTCCATTAACATGTAAGTGCGAGAAATTAAGCCCAAACCAGCCAAGTCTGCCAACCCAAGTCTAACCCGTAATAGTTAGTTTAGAGCAAGGCGACAGCACCAAGAAGGCCGCCAATGGCCGCCGCGCCAACAAGGGCACCGGTGGGCCGGGCAGCAGCGGCAGTGGGAATCAGGGTAGCCGAGCCGGTAGAGGTGGGATAACTGGAACCCGTGCCGGTCGGGTATGTGCCGTTAGGCGAGCCGGTGGGTGTAGCCATAGCTACGGCCGGGCAGCGGAGTCCGCCCGTACCCTCGAGCATCTCATGAAGTTCGCTGATAATGGTGGAGGCCGCTTCTCCCGTGGTAATGCAGTTCGTGACGTAAGCGTCGTAGGAGCTGAGATGGACGCTACCGTAGCTGAGAAGTGCAGAGCCGTAGCTGGCGAAATCGGGCAAAATCGACGCGGGAATTTCACCGGCTATGCTGCAGAGCAAATTCTGGTAGCCAGTAGGATCCTCCAGGGTAAAATCGGGCAGCGCGGTAGTTTCACCGGGAGCAGTCACGGGGCCGTTGTTGAAGACTTCGTCCATGTACTTAGCCAACGCGGCATCGGGCGAGGGAGCATTGGTGAAACTGGTCAAGCTTGCGGCGCAAGCTGCGTTCGTACTAGCAGTAGGAGTAGCAGTCTGGGCTAGCGAGGTACCCGTAAGGGCGGCCACAGACAGAAGGACCTTGGCGTTGTACATGATTCTTGCTGGATCGAGCAGTTTCAAGAAGGAGAATTTGCTTGATATGAGGAGGTGTAGAGCGTGAAATCAGGAGTACAGACTCGATAGATGTACAAGAAAAGCGAATACTTTTATAGTCGGGGTTTGGACTGTTATCAATCAAAATTTTGATCAACAAATATACTAATCGAATAAGGATGCTAGATGGAGACATCCGTGGATCTCTTGGCTTTCAGGGAGAACCCTGCCTTGCTTTAACTTAGCCGTCTAAGCCTACGTGTACCTGGACGTTCACCATTCGCAAGGCGTCCCTTTTCCCGTAGAGGATTTGTGAAACATGCTTATGACGCGCTCGGCGGGGACTTTGAGCAGTTCTTAGCGATGCATTAGTTTTCATACTGTTCGGTTTACTTGCTGTTATGGCTGAAGTTGGTGACAGTGAGATGGGGGAGTGGGAAAGACTTGTCAGTTGGCCCAAGACTGCACTAAAACCGACCCCTTGCTAGCTGTCAGAGTTACTACGTAGTCATTTTTGTCAACAAGGGATCCACTCAATCCGTTCATCCCATGAAAGGATGAAATTACTTATCATGCCAGGGCCATGGTAGGTTAATAACCCGGGCTGTGCCGGAGAAATATTTGAACCTTTAAACGGGGCCGGGCGGGATTCGGGTACTTACACGACACGCGTACTCGTATTGGATTGTTAGGTAATACATGGGAACCCGATGCTCTAACCTTAGCGGACTCGGGAGCACCCGCAGCTACGGGTTTCCGGCACACGCGGACTCCGCACGTACTGTAACCAACCAGCAATGTCATTACACTAAATTCCGCCGAAATAGTCGCAACAGCGATTATCTAGTATATACAATCGTATAGGACTAGCCAATCAAAGGTTGCACATCATTTAGCAGTCAATCGAGTCAAAGTACAGTAGGAGTTTTGACCATTTGACGGATTACGCAGTCTATAATATGGGCCTCGTGGGGAATTTGGAATGATATTGTCGGCTAGCTACTACGCCACTAGTTCAACGTAGTAGCTCTCAAATACAGTCCACTCGTGGTTTGACGGCGGTCAATACCTATTGCATCTCTGTACAGTCTCTCAGATAAGACAGCTCTTTGTTCCGCCTATGACCAACTGCACCAGGCCTACAACTGCACCAGTTGTTGACAAGGTCTAGGGCCGTACTTCAACCGTGTCAATCGGCCATCGTCGTAGAGTGCCTACCGTTGTTCTTGGTGCATTGGGAAGATATCCTCCGCAGTTCGTCATCCTACCCCTTGTAAATCGTTTCTTGCACTATAGTCACAACTCGTCAATGTCTCTTCCGACAACACATGTACTACAGCCTCAATCGTGATTCCTTCTTGGTCTCCGAGTTATCTCCTTTGAGTCATTCATCTCCTGGCTCATCAAAAGAAACTATCCCCCCTCCCCCTCTTGTCTTCTTCACTTGTTACATATGCATCCAGCACAATAATATCCTATATACTATAATTGCACGGACTTTAGACAGAGCTGTATAGGCCTTCGGCCTCACTTTTACAAATTAGACATATCTATGTGCGAGATCAAAGAAGGTAATAGAAGGTAATGGAAAGAAGGAATGTGAATCAAACCAACAGCGGTCCTAGGGCAATTTGGTATTAAGCTGTAGCTCTCCTACCAAGACCAAAAAGGATTAAGATCTCCAAGGCTGCCCGTGCTTCCATAGCAAATTTTAGAGTCGATTCCCCTCCGGAAATCTCATAGCTTGTCCCGTATTACTACTACACAAAGCCTCATAGACCGAACGCGATGAGTGTCAAGCGAATCCCTAACGGAGTGTCCGAAAGAGTAGTGTGTAGTGTGTAGAGTGGAATTGAACCAGTCCTTGTAGGTGTAAGCTTCCCAGTGTTATTGAAAGGCGTACTTCTTAGCTATTTTACTCACAGCCTATAGAGAATTTCTCTTCATATACATGTGTGCGCTCCGGATTCTCATCGGATCGTGCTCTAGTTCGTGGGGCCTTCGGCTGCTCCGGATGACTCCGAGGTATGGTGCGGGCGCTCCGTCACAGAGTGAATTTAGTGCAATATCCTACATAAAAAACCTCCGACCACGACTAAAAACCACCCCCTTCGTGGGAGGTGGAAAAATAAAAATCCCTCACATGAGAGGAGCGCCCTTTATAAGGGCCGGCCAGTTTGCCAGGGGTCCGTGCGGGTGCTAGGCCTGTTGGGTCATAGTATAAGTGAAGCTCCGAAGGGTGCGCAGTAAATCACGTCGTTAACTCCGGAGGCGAGGTATGTTTGAAACGCGAAGCAACGCAACGACCAGTGAAGCACGCAGTTAATACCAAGCGGAGCGCCACTCCTTTCCACTCTATTCAGAAAAAAGCACTCAAGGTGTTCTATTGTTAGCGATTCACTCCAATTCGTTATACTAGGAGCCATTCGCTCACACTCATGGTTTATTGAACGTTCCTAGATTTGCTCATTGATTGCTAAGTGAGCATTCCACCCGTGTCTCACTTATTAGCAGAACAATCTCCGCTCCTCCGCGACCAGAAGGCATGAATGTGAATATAAAAGAGGGCAAAGGGCGAGGTTGCATTGACTATTTAGAAGAAGACACCAAGGACCCTTTGACCCCAAAAGAATTATTAGTTGAATATGAATCCCCGTTCCAAGCCCTTGTCACCCCAAATTTTATACAATGTTGGCTAGATCCTCGAGCCATGGCGAACCGATGCCAGAGGGGAGTTGCCGAGGCTAAAACGGAGCAACCGGCGGCTAGCGACTGGCGCACCTGGATAGGGTTTTAGTTAGCGTAAGTAGACACCCACCCGTGCCTGATACTGTAGGTAGCAATCCGCACTAGACTAGATCTTGCGCCTGTCCCGACCGATCTTTCCGGCCGCCCACACCGCCAAGCGACAAGTTAACCTTACCTTGTAACCTTAGGATTTACAATAGGATAGTGAAGATGCATAGGGGTACTGAAAATAGAATACTTCAACTATGGTCGTGATCATCGTATATACGAAAGACCATCCTCTAAACAGTTATAAGTCAAATAATGCAATCGTTGCTGCTGTGTGACCATACACCACTACCATTTTCCACTGTATTCCATGAAGCTACCCACGAATCATAACGGGCAGGGGCAACATCTCTTCTCTTAGTAGTCGTGAGAAAAAACTCGGCTGCTAAGCTTTGGCTGAGGTGTGTCGCCGGTAGGGATCTTGTTGTTAGGGAGTGCCGAGAGAGGTCCATTCAAGCCGACTTGCTCATTAGGAGCAGCAAACTCCGGCGTCTGGTTTGAAGCATACCCAGGGGTCCCATCAGAGCCGACATTGAGAGAGCATGTCGGCGCGTTAACACGTTGAGCGCCCGTGCATGTGCGGTGAGCATCAGCTAGTCTCTGCTGATCTGTCCATCCGTTGATGAAATCGCCGTGAAACCCGTACCCAGTCTTGTCTCCCTGAGCAAAGACGAAGTTGCGGTCAGTGTACTTCGTCGTGTCGAAGTCGAATTCGTAGAACAGTTGCATGATGGCTTTGGGGTGCGACTTGGGGCAGACGCCCCCGTTGTATTCACCGATAGCGGGGAATGCCATCTGTTCCGAGTGTTAGATTAGATTTGAAGGAGTCAGATGGAGTTAGCGACTACTGACATGACTTCTGTGATCATCTGAGTCGACGTTGACGCCGTCCCAGCAAGGGGGGAAGGTGACCTGTGCCCGGATGGTGTCACAATGAACCAAAGGAAGACTGTTGGTTTCCTGATCGGTCGAACCTACGCAGTGGTGGTTGATGGCACGCTGCGTGATATCGCTTTGGTTGAAGGTTCGGAGGTCCTTGTTCCCTGAGATCATCCTCAAGCCTGCGGGAGGTGGTGCAGCAAAATTTGTCTCGATGCTCGGGCAGCTGGTACGGCCATCCTGATAGTCACAGGCACGGTTCTGGTAGTAGACGGCCTATAGAACCTGAGCAACTCGACATTTATAGATAGGACATGAAAGAATAACTTACACTTCCCTTGAATGTAACGAGTTCGTATTTGCCGTCGCTGTTGATGTGATACAGCGTCGGAACCCAATAGATAGAGTGATCCAATATCTTGTCGCATGTAGTAGCCTTTGAATTAATTGCATCCTGGTTAGTAGTATCGGCTTTGAATGCAGTACCGCCAATTACCGCATGCACGTGGTCCGATGTGTCGCTGCCGAAGCTGAGAACGGGGTCACGGCGTTGGATACTCAGAGGTTGGCAGTTCACGGTAAAAGTATCGCCAACATCTTGAGCAGAGACTGATGAAGCTGACAGCAGTACAGCTGCCAAAAGGGCTTTTGAGACAGGCATTCTGAAACTTTGAACGATACGTCAAGCGAGCCAGCAAAGTTCTGCGAGTGGCTGGAAAGGGATGAACCGCGTGGTGATCGTGGATGCCAGGAGAACAGGGAATCAAGCAATCACGGCGGATATGAAGCTATTTTATCTTCCATCGCTGTCTGCGCAAACGGTGAGTGCTCTGGCCGTAGCATGTATCCGGGTACTGGTTTGCTGGACCCATCGTGCCCCTTAGTCGCCTGACACTATCACAACAGGATTACCGCCGGCCAAAGTGGCATCGATGGAACCTGGCAGCTTTCAAAAACAACAAACAAGATATAGAAAAGCTCCGTTTCTATGGCTGGCCTAACCTCAGGGGTCTCACCAGACATCTTGAAAGGGGAAGTGGCATGGTCTGTTTACTGCAGTCCCATGCTCGCGGCGTATCTCTCGGCCTTATGCCTGCATCAAAGGACTGTTGAATGCAATTTCCGTATCAACATGGAATTATGTTTAAGACGTATGCGGGTTTAAAAATTGCAGCAGCACCAAAGGTTTGTGTTTTGCAGCTCGTGTAGCCGGCTTCAATATCAAGGGGACTAACAAGATTTGCTCTAATCTGCCTCGAATACCGGCGTCTCCGTTGTGTTGTAAATCGAAAAAGGAATTTTATGATCCTGGGCGTTTATGAAACTACGCTTTGTCGACCCCTTGATCCGGAAACAGTCCGGCGTAGTTAATAATCTTAGCCATTCCAGAAAATAACAGGGAATCTCTTCATGCTACCCGCCAGCCAATCAATTACCTTCCCTACTGGGTTGGGTCCTCAAGTCGTTAGTAAGCGATCGGCAGTTAACAGACCTAAAACGGACTAATCTCGTCGATACGTGCACGACCTTACGGGGCAGAATCTGGGGTAAAAGCGTCTACCATCTACCTACTCCCACTTTATCCTTTACCAAGAAAAATATTGTTACATAAGATACTGGCGCTTTCTGCTTAGACTTCTGTCTCCTTGATGAGTTTTCCATTTTAACAACAGTCCCATGCCCATTGCGCCACTGAACTACAGGATCTAGTAATTCTTGAATCACAGAGGCAGTCGGTCGGACTTGGAATATCAAAATCTCTAGAGGTATGGTGCGCGGTTAATCGTGTTCAAAACCAAGCATGCGAGAGGATAAATCTGCATGGCACTAAAGGGTCGCTGGTCGCTGGTAGGTCACTAGTGCATATGCTGCGCAGTTATGTAAGGATTAAAGGCTTCACAATCCGAATTCCCGTACTTATAAGCTAGGCCGAAGGACTCCAGGCCCTATATCCCCTTAATATCTACCTAGGTAGGAATCACACCCGTGGCCCCTATAGGCATGGCTCCTAGCAAAGTAGAATATCTAGCCGTTGTGGACTCCCACCCTCTGCGTCCGACCTCCCTAATTTTGGCGGCGCAGGGACCCTTCCATTGTGTCACAAGGCACACAACAAAGAGGCTCCTGTATACAGCCAGATTAGTTCCACGAAAGTGATTTAGCGACCTTCGCGCTACAACAAGTGTCTATTACCTGCCTTAAGTACAAGGTTCCTGACACACCGTAATTTCTCTTATGGTCTTGATTGGCGGTGTGGATGGGCTTTTGGTAACTAGAGTCTACGTCAATACTTGGACTTCTGTATCCAATTATGACCGAAAATAGATCACCTCCTTATTGTTGGCTGGGCAGTCAAGAGATATCTGGGGTAACAGAAATGACTACTCAGCCCTAAGCTCTTGCCCAGAGATTCTCCACGTAGCTAGTCTCGGGTCTAGACTTACATGGAGAATGCTCCACCACGATCATACCTAGTGCCCCATTTTCGGGAGTGAAATGAAGAGATACTTAGGGCGTGCCAAGGCACCTTTTTTTCGATGCCTTTAAGAAGGACACAGCTAGCCAGCAATTAACTAGCCAGTCGCAAAAGTGACTGGCTTAGGTACAGCGCCAACGAGTATTTGGGGTGCCCATATGGCCATTGATGCAGTAGAGGTAATGACGTAGGTAGCACGCCGTACAGTTGCTCTGAAGGTGCGTTCGGCATGGCTCAGGGTCCTTACTTACGTCTTAGGGCTAGACCTTAGGCTATAAAAATAAGATCGAGGGTGTTTATCCCTCCTACAGAAAGCACATCATCAATATCAAAATTTCGCCTCAGTCTATCCTAGGGTTGGAGTTGAAGACGTTCAGGCAGTCTTCCCCAAGGCTTCTGATATCATCCGCTGAATGCGTGGAAAGGTGCACTGATATAAAGAACACAGATTTCAAGTGCCGTTCAGAATCTATGATCTATTGCAATATACGTAGTATTAAACATGTAACCGTCGATTTCCACGAATTTTCCCAACTTATCCCACGATCTAGCTGGGACAATAATTCCGCTTGACTCGCACCTCGAATACAGTAGCGACGCATGTTTAACTCCAAAGGATGTATTTCGGAGGTCGCTAACTGTCAGGGACCTTGTACTAGGCAATAGACTTTTGTTGTCGCACGAAGGACTCTAAAATGGTATCGTGACCATTCCCTAGCTATATACAAATGGCCTCTTTGTTCCTAGTGTCTCGTACCTTCCGGAGACCAGTCTCATCGATGTTACAGTACACTGAAGGAATCCCATCCTGTGAACTATCAGTCCGTCGTGATGAGGACTACGTCAATCATGCATCATCATGTCATACTTCAGGAATATCTTCCCAAGGCAGCAGTCTTAATTTTGCAGTCAAACCCCATGTTCGTGCCCTCTCCAAAGGCCGCCACAGCCCTGTAAAGTTCAAAACACACCACTTTCTTGCAACGGGACGCTTAGGATGTCAGTATAGCTTCACAAAACCACGTCATTGTATATAAACTCTTATAGATCGCACATATAAGTATCTAGTATTATTTATTGAATATTAACTGCTTCGTTATCATGGTATTAATAGTCATTATGCCCAACTTATGGTCCCAATGTCGATATCACATTTTAGCGGTGAGTTGGTTACCAATGCGAATCGGCACAGTTTATGAAAACGTAAAGCATGGCTCTTTCAGTTCACCCGAGATCTAATTGCTAGACTATATTTCACTTTTCCAAGTTGTGATCTCCTACAAGGCCCCATGTGAAAAGCTCACCGCCAGTGATGAAACGATACGTTGTTTTTCGGACCTTTAGCGGACCTCCTGTGACGCGTACTTATGAATACAATCTCCACAAGCTCTGGAGTGGATGAATCAAGAAAGCAAAAGCTTATTTTCTACATTGACGTATTGTGACAGGACAAAGAGACTTTCTGTATTTAGCCAGGATTAGCCACGAAGGTGTTTTAAACTCCTTCGTGCAACGACAAATTCTATTGCCCAGTACAGGGTCCCTAACACGTATATCTTCGTAATTGATTGTTGTACGCAGGTCCTAAGCTCCATCCTGCGGATTGTTCTTTGTTACCCAAGTCATATCGCACACACGTTTGAGTTTGTTTTGAATTCCTCTAAGAACTTCAAATACGTATGGGCTGCATATCGCGTTACTATCTGACATGTCACACAGAGTTTCGAGACGCGTTGCTAGGCAGGTTGCTCTGGTCACCAAACTGAGATTGCCCGGGCTAGCAAACAGTCAAAGGGTCACGCACATATTGTAGATAAATAGCTCAGCTTCGTAATTTCAACGTTTCTCATCTTCATAACCAATTTTCTCATCTATTGAGTGCGTGCTTGTTGATGAATCATTTCCTGTCATAATAAACGTTGTTATTCACAACCACCAGCCACAATCAACATGGATGCAGCCCCTGAATGCCCCCACGGCCATGGACCCATGGAGGCCATTTCGCCTATGATTGCTGCTGAGTCTTTGCACCAATTCGTGTCCGCAGCCAACAAGTACCTCCGCGGCCCAAGCAGCATCTTCTCTGCCGATGTGTTAGAGGAAGCAATCAAAAAGCACGACATCGCCAAACACAAGATCGACCTGTTGTTGAGAATTGAAGAGAAGCGAACCACCCGGTTTGCTAACGAGTACGAGGCGGAGCGAGCACGATTCTGGGGCTATATCCAGGGCGCAACTACACGTTTGCGCACACAGCAACAAGATCAAGGCGTCAACAAGGATGCGAAAGATGAAACCACTGATAGCGTTGTCATTGAGGATGATGACGCGATAAACAAGCAAGGCACGTCTGGCAAAGACGAACGACCGCCCCCTGATCCCGTCGTCATCCGCAATGCCAAAAGAGCTATAGTGAAGTATACGAAAATCTGTAAACGAGAGATTCGCGAGAGGGATGACAGCTGGTATACTATCGAATGTTCTCTCGAGGTGATCGACGAAAAGTATAAGAAAGCCCGGGATGTCGTCAAGAAAGCCATTGACGCAGCCACCAATGCCGAAGACGATCAAACCGAGAAGGTCGATAAAGCGCAGGCCGAGAGACTCCTGCAGCATCTGCGCACGGTCTGGGTCGATGCACGGCACTACTTTCTTGAGGCATCTGATGATATCGATTATAGCGATATGGAGGAGGAGTACGAACTGGGGCTTCTCTGATGTTGAGAGGCCATGGAGTGTACCCATCTTGTCTGGGATGCACAATGGTATCTGGAGCTCTCCCAGACATGGGTAAATGAAGGATGGCACAGAATGAATGTCTTGGGAGCCGACGTTTTCCAGAGACACAAATCACAACCTAAGCTGTTACCCCTTAAATTTCATGAGAAGTTTCATGAGACCTAGGCATAAGTACTATGGTCTTGTAGTAGATAGTTAGTATATTCCCAGAATAGATAGTAGACACAGGATATAATTATCTCGTATTAATTATGAGTCTGATTCTTGATGCGCCAAGTTTTGAACGGTCAAATCTCCTTGTTCCTATGTCACATCGTATGCTGACCAGGAATTTGCGACAGCGAACATATCCTCTAGTTCTGGGTACCTAGGTAGTCACCTGTGTTGTATCTGAAGTTGGAGGTGTCCTTCAGAACGTGTTAACTTGCACTGTCAGGGATCTCGATAAATGGGGTACATGGCCATGGTTCAAGAGCTATGCCACGTCTTCACTAATTACTTGGTGGGGTGCGGGACACCCAGATTTATCTATCCTTCTACGACATTTCAGCTTTTAGGATAGTCTACAGATCATCCTGAAACCATGCATAACGACCAAACCTTTCATATTGGCTGAACCCTTTTCGCCTGCGTGGGTAGACCTCGTGAGTATCGGCATACAGCTTCACGCAGAGGAGAATATAATTAATCTCACAGTCACCACTAGCGACTTACACAGTTCTGTTCCGATAATTCCAAGTTTTATACGTACAAGGAAAATCCATGAAATAAAATATAGTGCCAAGCTCCCCGAAATAGGTTACGCCCCTCTCGTGGCTATAGTAGAGTTTTGTATCCCCTTGCATTTGGATCTTCCGGAGATGAAATGAATCTGACAGGCAGGGATTAGATCCTCTAACCTTGTAGATCTTAGCAGCTTTGCTATTAATGCTAGAAACCAAGCGTCTGGGGCTCATCGTCTAAATCCACCAACATTAGTGGGTCTTCGAATATTTGAGGCGCTGTATTCTTTGCTTCAGCTCACTAACCTAGGTACTTAGATAGCCACTGCCCTCGGTCAAGATACGGAATCGGATTTTAAATACGCCAAAATTATACAAATTTCCATGTGCCCCATTCGCCGAAAAGGAAACAGTGATCAACAACTGGTCAGGGGTGAGGTCAGGGCCACCTTCCAGCCCTACGGGTGCTAAATTAGCGCAGCGCCTCATGTACCTAGTGTACCATACTAGGCTATTTGGTAAGTAAATAGTTTCAACCAACACTCGAAGTTCTAAGGCCGTATTGCCCGTTTACGATTATAATTTTATAGCGTTGCTATTCAAAGTAGAAACTTATATCCCTATTACTTATCTTAGTGGGCGACAATGTATGGCCGTTAGCATTTATTATTGCGGTTGACAACCCTACTCCTTTAACGCTCTCAAAACCATACCAATCTGGCAACTCAAACCTCCTTGTATTTCACCTAGCCAACTACGGCACTTAGATAGGATAGACCAGCAATCAGCTGTTGTGGCGTTGCTGACAGCAGCGGTTTAGTGATTCCGGTGTGTATAAGTCCCTACCCCATTTCCCCCAAACCCTGCCTGTCCCTGCGAAATCCGGACAATCCGGCGCGGGATGGAATACGTCCGGGTAACACATAGATAGTGTAACTTCCACCCACTCACTACGTGCACGGCAGATGCATGAGTACATCATATCGTGACCTACTACGCCACTACTCATACTCATGCTTCCTTAGTATTCCAACCCGCCCATCTCTGTCCTCTCCCACCACAACAAGAAGAGACACAGCGTGCTCGGACCTGCCGACAAAGCTCACTTCGGCGACCTGGCCAATTCTGGTTGATGCAAGTGAGCGGCTTTGCAGAGAGACGACGTATCAGTTGGTCTGGCCATGGCTGATCGGCAAATAAACTGCATGCGTTGGGGCACTTATTTCCTAATCGGGTTGTGTGAAGCCAGCTGAACCAGCTGAAGGAGGGTATGGCGCAGGAGCAAAAAGTCCTCAAATCTCAGGACGTTTCCAAAACCAACGAGTTGATAAAGTGATAAACATTTGTTGTGCACCACCAAAGTACAGTCGGCCACGGCGGTTATGTCGCTTAATTGCTAGTGTCCTGGATTGTTGCAGAAGGAATGTACTCACGCCAGCGGCCCTAGTACGGCGCTGCTATTTTGCGATAGTAAGCTGTTGTCCTCTGGGTTCAGCGAAGCGGCTATGATCCCCGTCGTTGTATAAGATATCGCATCTCGAATCATCAAGCCATATGAGGACAGCTCACTCAGCTAGGCTTGTTGGCTTTGCTCCCCGCGCTGCCGGTATAACCACGCTTACTCCGGTGATGGTACAGCCCGCGCGTTATTACTCCAGAGTTGTCTGCAGACGTGGGATGCGATACGACTCAATGAAATTAATTACCCTAGTCTAGTCTAGTCTATGCATTTCAGCTTGGTTCGGTAATCAAGGAGCTACCCGAAACAACGGACAATGACCGTTTTTGGCTCAATAGTTGGCACAGCCATGCTGGGTAGAAGGTAGACAACATAGGGTTTGGAGCCAAAGACGGCATATAGTATCGTATAAGTGTCCGCGTTCATGCCTCCAGTCCTCGAAAATCCAGGACTTTCCATCCCATCGCCATCCATTATTATCACTATTATCAGTTCTAGAAGAACTGGTACTGCCCAAGCTGAAGCACCGCAGTAGTTTTTGTTGTGGTTTAGTCCCGCGTCTGCGAGCCATGCTGGGTTTGCGAGGTATATCGGCCGGTAAGAAGAGACCTTTATATAGCACTCTCTCAAAACGCGAGACTAATGTGCCAAATCGTTAATATTAGGTCAGAGCCAGCCATCTACGAAGACGGACAAACAGAATGGCCAGCCCACTCCTCCTCTGGGGAACGGCAACTCGAAGGAGAATGGGCGTGAGGTCCCCAGCCGTACAAATTCCCCTACCATTCAAAGTCATCCGACAGCTCTATTATCGCCAGCCTCGATGAGCGGTAGTATTCATGTAGCGAAGCGTGCTTCTCCATACCCAAGACGCTCGAACTTGGTGCGCGTTGCGAGCGGGCAACAAACCAGTATACACTTTGTCAAAGAGCAATATGTCTCAGTTCGTCAGCGATGCCAGCGAGAACTGGGTGCCAATGTCGGGCTCTCAGCCTTCGACACGTCTCATTCTGGCCTGACGGACTGGATAAAACATGAGCGCATGGCTAGACTTCCTCACAAGGGCGGCTTGTGGGACCGGGTTCTCATTTCCGCCACTTATTTCGCGGGACAAGTCAACCGACTTAGCGAGGCAATTGAGTCCTTTACCCCTGAATGTGAAGCAGCATCGAACCTTCTTTATGGACAGTGCTTGATCCTACTCGAGGTAAGCCACTATTCATAGGAACTCATATGGTCGCACGTTATTAACGATGACAATGATAACAGCTTGGCCATGAGAATGCAGAAGCTCTACAAACAGCCTTCGACTTGTTTTATCAACTTGGACTAGAGCTTTCACCACTTCTGAGAGCCGAGAATGCCCTTCGCCTGGCTCCTTCGATAATGGAAGATGTTGCCAGAGCTTTCTCGGAGCTACTCAACATTGTATCAGGTATTGCAGTTGGTTACTACACTGCCGTCCATAGCACCCGTCATGTGACAACTCGATTGGACATCTATGCAACCTTTGGTGCGTCTATTCACACCTATCGTTCGCGAGTGCAACATTGCGAGCACGAGATATGGAACTTCGAGCTCCGAACACAAGGGTACGATGAGTCTGTCCAGATCGGAACCCTACAGGAATGGTTGGCGCCCCAAGACCTGGTCCTTGCATCTCTCGCTTCCAACCACATCAGTCTGGCAACCCGGCCTGAAGAATACACTTGCATCTGGTTCCAGTCGCACTTGAACCAGTTCTTCAAATCTGCCGACAAGGTCCTGCTCGTAGAAGGCAAATCTGGCTCTGGGAAGACGACACTGGCAAACTGGGTTGTTAGTCGATTACAACGACCAATTTCCGGTCGAGTTATACCTACCCTGAGTTTCTTTTTCAGTAAGTCAGATATACCTAGGCTATCTCACCTGTCCACTTTAACTAATTTGCTTTAGACACAAGCATTACTGCACAGGCCTCTTGTGTCTCTATGTTGAAAACGTTGTTATTCCAACTGTTGTCGGTGCGAATAGCCGACCTAGATCTTTTCGTTGCCGTATTCCAAGCTTTCACCGAGTCCAAGGCACTATCCTCGGCCGCGGCCCAAGAAGAAAGGCTGTGGGGAGCGCTCCGACAGGCGCTAAGTAGCGTTGGAAGTGATGATGAAGAAATCGCCATCGTCATCGACGGTCTGGATGAAATGGAAGGTCTCAAGCCTGTCGCCAAGAAAGTGAGCGACAAGCTCCAGGCAATCGCGCACGAGCTTCCTAATTTGCGGGTTCTTTTGTTTTCCCAACCCCTGGGTGTCCGCTCGGAAAGGTATACTGAAATCGAATTGTCATTCGACTACGTGTACGATGACCTCCAGACCATCCTCCAGCAAGGTCTGTCGCGACATCCTCATTTTACGGACAGAGACTTCGCCGAGCAGGCCAATATTGTCGATGGTCTCTTAGGCATTACAGACGGCTCAATGCTACTAGCATCTCTTTTCGTTTCGTATTTGACGCAACAGAAAACGCCCGCTGATTTCGGGAAAGCCTATGATAGTCTTGTGAAATCACCACCGAAAAGCGTGGGGGAGCTTGTCCAGAGACTACTTGGAGTCGTGAAGCTTGATGGCGATAGCAGAATCGTGATCTCTTTCCTAGTGGCAGCTAAGAGACCTCTATTCATCAGCGAGATCGAGCTTTTGCTTCGGACGGATCCCAAAGGTGCCAACGCTACAAGACCCGTCCAGCTGGGCCAAATCACCAAGTCGATCTCTGCGTTCACCGTTACAGTAGAGGGGCTAATTACATTGCGACACGATGCTTTCAAGCAGGCTCTCCTCAATATCCCGGATACATCCGATGTGTCTCTGCATCTGAAAGATAGACACAAGGATTTGCTGGTTCGCCTTCTGGCATCCGCAGGAAAATACCTACGAGACATGGATGAGCCACGTCTGGGTTACCTGACTTCCGCTGAGGTAGACAAGAGAATTGCGTCTCACCGTCTTCTCGAATACACTATCCGCTACTGGGTTATTCATTTCAAGCTGTCTTCTCTCTTCAAGGTTCAGGGTGACCTCCAATTCCCTCCTGAGTTCGCTTCGGTCTTCCCTAGCTCAGTAAGCTTCGCCTTGCTGGAGGCCAACCGTTGGAGATCTCAGTACCTGCCGGACGAAGTTGCGGAGCTGTTCACCATCGCTTATCGCGTTCGAAAGCAACTATTCGGCGTCGAACATGTAAGCGTTCTGCAATCTGCCATTACATGCGCCATCTTTTACGAGACTGTCCTTGCCAGTTATCACAGAGCTACGGAATGGTACGCTTTAGTTGTTAGAATTGGCAAGACTGTGCTCGGACTCCAGTCAGAAATCGTTATTACCTGCTGTAACACGCTTCTTCAAATCTCAGAAACCCTTGTATCCACAAAGCGTACCGAGATTATGACATATCGAGAAGAGGTATTGCAGGTGCTAGTCTCTTCTTATACGCATCAATACGGAGCTCTATCGGACGAAGTACTCCGAATCTATGAGGCGCTAGCCGAGCTGTACATTTCAATCAGCGAAGAGACTAAAGCGACAGAGATCCGAGTCAAAATCCGAGAGGGCCGCGTCGCATTCCACGGGCATGAAGAGTCTTCTGGACGTGACACTGTTTCTAGACATCTCGACGTCGTGCTGAAGAAGCACAGTCACGAGGAACAAGTAGAGGGTTTCGAGAGCCTTTTATTCGGCTACGATGAAGAAGCCGAAGAGTCTTGGACCATCCTTCATGTCGAGAGCATGATCAAATTTGCCTTGGATCTCGTCAAGCGCGGGAAATTTAGCAGCGCTGAGGAGATTTTCGTAGAGCTATGGCTGAAACTCAGTGACTATTGCCTAACCACCCAGGTTTTGGAGTGGCACGAGAAGAGAATAGAGGTAATGCTCAAGTACGCCTCCTTCCTCCACTCGCAGGTACGGGTGGAAGAAGCCTCAGCAGTCTTGATCAGCTGCTGGAACGAGTACTCGACCCACCAAGTCTCCATGTTTGAGTCGATCATACTTCTCATGAAGGAAATCGCCGTCTGTATGAAGACCGTGGGCATGGTTTCACTTTCGCTCACGGTTTTCCAAAGGTGCTGGTCATGGTTCAAGTCCACACACAAAGAGGAGAGCACCGTCTTCAAGGAGATCGTTGAACTTATTGCGACCACTTCAAGCGAGGTTGTCAAGAAGTCGTCTACAACTACTACCACGACAACTTCATCAAGCGAGTCTGTGATTCGAGAGGTCTTTGAGTCGTCTTCCTCAGAGGAAACACAGGTCACCACCACGACTGTTGAGTTGTGCAACTCATTGACCTCCATCTATATCGAGCAAGAGAATTGGTCTGAGGCAGTGTCCGTGATCAGAAGCACGTTGAAGAGAACCTGGGCTTCGTTTTTCGCCGAGTCCATTGAGAGCGTCAGTCTTGCGTCCTCGTTCTCCTCGGAAAGCACACTGCTAGTTCTTCACCTGGCCCAGTGCTACATTAATCAGAAGCGTTACGACAAGGCCGAGTTCCTCTACATACGTCTGTATCGGGTTTACTGCAAGGCGCGCAAGTTTGATGATGCCGATGTCGTCAGGTTCGGGGAGCTCTACATCGAGTTTCTTACAAAGTATGAGATGCATAGCGTTCTCATCAGCTTCTATCAGGAGCTTCTTGTCGAGTACCGCTCCTTCTACGGACCGGATCATGCGAAAACCATTGCCATCTTGTACGCTTTGGGCGATGTCTGTCGAAGTCACCATCTGACGCACGGATATTGGATTGAATATTACTCGGACATCATTGTCGCATTAAACAAGGGCTCACGCATCTGCCATGAGGATGCACTGCGGGCTCTTATCGTCGTAGCCGAGTATTACTACGAACTTCAGCGATACTCTGAATCTTTGGTATATCTTAAGTCCATCATCGCCACGTTCTGCCAGTTTGGAACCAAATACAAGATTTTTCAAGACACGGTCTTCGTCCAAAAGACTCTTGAGCGGTATTACCGAGTGATTGAGGAGACTCAAGTTGAAATACATGAACACGTCAAGATTCTGAAGGAGATTCGTGAGGCGTGCTCGAAGTTCTTCGGGGAATCTTCCGAGATCTCGGTTAATGTTACCGTGACGCTGGCCGAGGTATGCACCAAGAGCGAGAAGTACCAGTACGAAGCTATGTCGTACTACGAACACATCCTCAAATACTCGAAGACAGTCTCGACAACAGTCGTAAAGCGCAGTCAGAGTACCCTGCGTTCCCTTTATGTGAAGCAGATCACTTCTACGAGCTCATCTACCGAAGTGACGAAGGAGACGCTTGAGAAGGCCACATCCATGACATACGACCGCTATCTCGAAGTCAAGAAGACCCATTCTATCACTCACGAGACGACTCTTACAACGCTGAAAGAGCTCGTCACCCTTTATCAGAAGCAGAAGAGAATCGACCTCGCCGTAAAGGAACTCCAAGGCCTAGTTGTGGAATGCGTTATCAGCACGAAATCTACAAAGACGCTGATCGAAACAGCCCGATATGTCGCCTCCATCTTCGCCGAGTCCTATATCTCCCAGGGCGTCCAGCTCATCCGCGAACTGAAGCTACAGGTCATTTACAGGACTCACTCGAAAACAGCCGGCTTCGACGTCACCAAGTCCGGGCGATCTTGCTTTGCTTTCATCGCGTCCTTCGAGTACCACCTCCATGCAAGGAACTCTGGAAGTATCGCTACCTACATGGCCGAGATCCTAGCCGAGTACCTCTCCTACGAGCGCTTGGTGTCTTCGATCAAGCTTAAGGCCAAGAGCGGAGTCGTCATCCTTCTCGGCGCGCGTCTCCGCAACATTCACTTCCGGAGTAACCGCGCCGAGGACTTCGAGTTCGTGGAGCGCCAGGTCCTAGATTACTTCACCGCCACTGAGGTCAGCGTGGTCAAGGGCTCGGCGAAGGCCTCCGTCCGCGGCTTCGTGCGGATCCTGCTTGGTTTTTTCTCAGGGCGCAATCAGCCGAAGAACTTTGTCGCCTCAGCTGCTCGTGCCGCGGTCTCGGAACTGAAGGTCTACTTGACCAACTTGAAGTACAGAGAAGCAGTGGGGCTGGCGCAGGTCGTCTACAAGTTCCTCATGGCCCACGAGGGCCTGGATGACCCCACCGAGATCACTCTCGGCTTCCAGCTGTGCCTCATGATGGCCGGCCGGGGCGAGTTCAAGCGAACCTCGCCGGCCGACGAGGAGACGAACAAGGCCATGCTGGCGCTCTCACAGGCCATCCTGGGCGAGGTCTTCGACATCTGCAAGAACAACAAGATCGATTTGGTGCGCTGCCCGCTCCACGAACTTGACGAGCTCATCTCGCTCCTCGGTAACCAGAAGGACACTCGACGTCTACTCTGGCTATTGGAGAGCCTCTGGGAGAGGAGAGGAGCGCAGACCTGGGGCTCGGAGGTGAAGCTGACGCTGGGCGTCCGCCTCGTGCAAGCCCGCTTCCAGGCCGGCGACCACCAGATCGTACCGGCGATCCAGCTCGCCGAAGACATCGTGTACAATCTGCGCAGGACGCACGGACCCCGACACAAGCAGACACTGGCCGTATACGAGATCCTCGCGAGCATCTACACGAGCGCCGGACACTACTACACGGCGAAGAGCAACGCCGAGAACGCCAATGCCGTGGTCAAGAAGCGGGACGTCGCCCTTGCCAAGACGTACTTCAAGAAGGCGATCACGGCGAACGAAGACCTGCTCAAACTCCTCGTCGACACCGACGCGGACGACAGCGAGGACGATGACGACGACGGGTTCTCGGTCGGGGGCAGCCACGTCGGCTCTATCAGGGGGCGTAGCAGCGCCTACGGACTGGGAAGGCGGATCTCGTCCAAGGTGAGCATCCCGTCTCTGCAGCCGAAGTACGAGTCCACGGGGCTCACGGCGGAGAGCGAGCTCGCACAACGACATCGCGAGGCGCCGAGGGAGGTGCTCGTCGAGGTTGCGAGGAAGCATCTGCGCCTGGCCAAGTTGGCCGTCCAGCGGTATGGCGGCTGGGAGAGGCTCACCGGTCGTCGCTTCGAGAGCCTCACGACGAAGATCTGGAAGGAGTTTGGGCTCGAGTTGAAGATGAAGGAGGACCAGGTCCTCAGTGCTAAGTGGAAGGTTTCTGGGTACGGTAATGGAAAGGCCGAGGGTGGCTTCGAGGAGGATGGCTTCGTGGCCCCGGGTAATTGGTCGATTTCTTAAAACTGATGGGATGTAATGTAATGGGTATGGTATTTAATATATCTTCTAACTATGTTCAACAGCGCAGCTTGGTAATGGCATACGAGTGTTGTGATATTAAACGCTAGGCCGTTATTTTTCTCTGGACAAGGAATGTTATTTAATTTTATTTTATAGTCCAGCAGACTGTTGTAAGTGGTAGGTCCGGTATCTCATGTCTCCGTTGGGCTTCCGTGGTAGCTTCGTGAGAGAGATTATGCAGATGTATATACATAATGCCACCATGCAGCCTGATCTGGGCCGCGATCCGTTTGCCGTCGACGATGGCCTCTTCCATGGCGGTACCCAACAGCACGATCTCGACATCAATCGTGCGCTTAAGTTCTCTGCAGATTCGCTCGCACACGACTTGCTCATCGTCGACATTAAGTGGACGTCGGTGCACGTATGCGAAAACCGTTAGCCTATTATATGCCGAGGCCCATTCCAAGTGGATGTCGGCTGCTGAGACGCTCGGCAGTTCAACGGCGATCTCGCACCGGAGTTTGTTGACGACTATGTCTATGGTTGGTTCGGATATGGAAAACACCCGGGGTTTGTTTCGTTCATCTTTCGCGTTCGCCCTTAGCCTATTTATCTGCCCTAACGGAAGCACACCCAGCGAAGTGACCGGCAGCACTCGAGTTGAGTCGTCAGACAGATGCGAATATCCAGGGGGGTCGTCTGCGTTAGGCTTAGGCAGATGCGAATATCCAGGGGGGTCGTCTGCGTTAGGCTTAGGCAGATGTGAATATCCAGGGGGGTCGTCTGCGTTAGGCTTAGGCAGATGCGAATATCCAGGGGGGTCGTCTGCGTTAGGCTTAGGCATATATTCCAGTCTCATTCTGGTGACGGTATGGGGCAAGCCCATAGTGGATGAGAGTGGATGAGAATGGATAAGAATGGATGAGACTGGATAAGAATGGATGAGACTGGATAAGAATGGATGAGACTGGATGAGAATGGATGAGAATGGATGAGAATGGATGAGAATGGATAAGAATGAATGAGAATGGATAAGAATGGATGAGAATGGCTGGATAGAAAGTTCGCGTAACGTTGGAAAGACTTGGGGTGTGTCTTGTGGGGATGGAAAAGGGTCGCTGGGGGGAGGGAATTATGTGACAGTCGACTTACTTTAATACTCAGCAAAAGACCACTGTCGTCTCCCACTTTACCAGATTTCGGAGGCTGGTCAACCTAAATCCCAACCAAGTAGGAGCTAGAACTGAACTGGGTTTTAAAGATCGCCATGATCCTGAAGCAAAAATTCATCACTAGGTAAACGTCGTCGTACCACGATTACGAGGTATAAGGTTTTCGGGGACCAGAAGCGACTAACTTAGCTCTCCAATATCCGGGCAGTCAAGGTGATCCAGGAAATAAGTTACATAGTTTTCAGGTCGGACTGCTTGTTAGGATATTTGATTCTCGCCGGCATTAGCTGCATGTGCGCGGGGATGGTATATAACCAACTCTCTTAGCAGTGAAGCTAGGTTCGTTCATGGGAATTACCACGTTTTACGACGCGCGCTGGAAGTTAGATGGCCTGACTGATACCAGTCGCCTTGTTGGGCACTAACTTTATGGTAGGTAGGTAGGCAAAAGAATGGCTAGGTTGTAGATACGTGCTTGCTTCGTAGCATGCCGCACACCTGATGGCTACATAGTAAACAGACACCGATGGCAAAAGTACGGGTCTTACCTACAATCGAATATCTGATTGGTCATGGTGTGATGTCGATACCTGTGCTATGGCGTTTCGTTTTCGGGTCTACCCGAGAATCTGGCCTCATGTGGGTGGGTTCGACTCCTGACTCTGCATCCTGTCCGAGGAACGAACCAAGAATGCCGTCCTGCACCACCATGCATGCCGCATACCACATGTCGCCCGCATGCCGCCAGCCCGGCATGATACTGGTACTGCAAGCTTCGCTAGAGTGAGGACCAACCTAGAAAGTTTAATTTATAATTTCGAGTTGAATTTAAAAAGTTCCGAGTGTTGCAGCGGAGCGGTCCAATACCCACAGCATAAGTACACTCCGATAGTCGATCCCGGGAATCCATCGTGGATCTGGATCTGGATCGCTTTTGGTATGTACCTGTGGCCATACTTACTCGCCATAGCTTGGCTGAGAGAGGGAATGCATGCTTCTCCTGATGAGAGGAGATAATACGACATCACCGTAGATACCCGAAGACTACCTAGGTAGCATCGATCAGTTCAGCATAGTAATAGGCAGAAATGCGCATATTGGAACCTATACTGGTACGCGAGAACGAAACATACCTACGTTAGGCGCCCAATCAGTGCTTTTATCTGCTTTTGGAATACACGACCAATCATTTTCCAGGGTGCAGTGTGCGCGGCTCGGGCCATCATGTCCCATCATATGGTATGCGCATCGTCGCGGGCTCACGGATGTGATGATGCTCTGATCTAAAGAAAGCGAGAAAGGGAGAGAGAGAAGAGAGAGAGCCGAGAGCCGAGAGCCGAGAGCCGTGTTCCACTAACCTTAGATATGCATGGCCATTCCCAGCTTTTCTTTGGCTAGGTATTGGGCGGCGCTTCAACGTCAAGTTTGCTTCGTACATATTTTCCCCAGCCTAAGCGCCTGCTGTCCACGGGCCAATCATGGGGCCTGTCATGTGCGCTGCCAAGCGGCGAAGACCAGCTGGTGATAGACCGACCCGCCTCGACCCCTGGTCAAACTGCCACTGCCCACTGCCCTGGTCCGGTCGTTGTTCCCCGCGCATCTCGCTCAATGCATGCATGCTCTGCTCTGTTCTGCTCCATATCGAGATAACCGCTTGTGATGCGGGCGGCCACCATGCTGCATATTCCCATCTCTCAACCGTATTATTTTCCCTCGCGTTCCCCCTTAGGCTTTTCGTTTCAACTACTTTCGTATGTACCACTCATATTAGCATATTAGCCCTCGAGACAACTTGCGACAGATTTGTTAGTAGAGCTGGCGCAAAGCAGACGCTGTTCGCTTTAATAGTGCAAGAGGCCTCACTTTGCCCAACCTTGTACCCCACCAGGTCGCGATAAGGCCGGCCTGTCTACCGGCCACCATCCAACAACCGCGAGAGCGGAAGCTCCTATTATTAGCACTTCTCACTGTGCGTCATCGCACGCCTGTCCAAGGTATCCGGCGCGCTTGGGAACCGTTCGTCTGCCTATCGCTCGCTTTGGGCGAGGCTACATGAAACAGACATGGACCGCCATGGTCGGCCCGAAGAGGAGATGTTCCTCAACAAACCCGCCGAGGATTGCGACAGCCCGACGGTCGAGCCCCTGAGGATATTCAAGCCTCAGAGCCCCAAGCCCCAAGCCGACAAGGCTTCGGATCGCTTCAAGTACCCCGCCCCGGTAGCCTCCAAGCCCAGCTTTCCGCTGCCGCCGGGCGCTTCGAGCTCGGCTGCACCGCTGCCTTACCCTGATGACGACGACCTCCGGATCGGCCAGTCTACCCAATCCAGCCGACCGCCGTACCATAGCGACGATCGAAAGCCGTCCACGAGCAAGATATATACCAGCCCTACAGGCTCAAGTGGCTCAGGCCGCCTCAACGACACTGCCCCTCGGCTCGACACGAGTCCCATTGACAAGAGAGGCCCCAGTCTCGCCGAACGCCGCGGGACGGCCCCGAAGCCGTTACCCGGAACCCTCAGCCCTTCGAGTCCCCAAGGAGATGACGGTGGTTTGTTCGCAAAACCCCTGGCGCATCAGCAGAAGCCTGCCGCTGCCTCGACCACGTCTTTCCCCGACTACCACCAGAAACCGTACTATCCGCCACCTCGCGTGGCCTCGGCCGCCTCGAGTTCAAGCTCAAATAGTAACCCGCGGCCTCAGCAACCAGCCCAAGAGAGCTATCTCAAGATGCCGGAGGACAGCGGGGTGAACCGCTTCGCGTCGACGGCATCGACGTCAACCACGAGAGCGAACCGAGGATCCCCGCCGCCACCCGAAACCCCCATCGTAGAGCCGGGCAACATTCCCGGAGGCGGTATCGAAGCGCGGTATGCGGCTTCTGGGATCTCGGGTACCGCGACGCTGAACAGCTTTCAGAGTGCTGCTGCAGCTCAACGTCTGGCGCATTACGGTCAGCAGCAGCAGCAGCAGCACCCGGCGACCTCACAACCTCCCCGGCCATGGACACCGACGGAGACCCCAGACCAGCAGCCGCATGGGCCTCCAACCGTGTATCAAGGAGCAAACCCCGTGACGAGTCCAACTACGTCCAGCTTCAGCCCTCAGTCTACGCGCCTACCTACCACTAATGCACCACAGAACTCAAATGCGGCGGGGGGGCCCGCTCTGCAGGTCAGCGTCCTCGAACAAGATTTCCAGCGCATGCAGATGTCGCCCAGCCCGCCGCCGGCCTACTCCAGCATCACGGCCGGCGGGGCCTCCGGATATCCGAATGAGAAACAACGGCCGGCGCAAGCGAGTGCTAGCTCCACACCGGCACAGGCGAACCCGGCATCGCCGCCGCCGAAGAAGACAAACGAGATCGCAGCTGGACTGACGTCTCCCGCTCTGCAACACCCCGGCCATCCCGCCTTCGCCAACGACCCCCGACCCGAGAGCCAGCCGAGCGGACAGCAGACTCAAGCCCCCACCCCCGCAGCCGCTGTCGCCGGTGCTACAACTGCTGCTGCTGGCGCCGCTGCGGCAACAACCATCCTCCACACCCCATCCCCGTTCCAAAACGGCCAGGGCCCGACATCGCCTCCGCCACTACCCGAAGGCTGGATCGCCCATCTCGATCAGAACTCGGGCCAGTACTACTACATCCACCTCGCGACGCAAGCGACGCAATGGGAGTTCCCGAAGGGGCCCAACCCGATCCACCACGACGTAGCGCCACTATCGCCGACGGCGTCGACGTACGGCAACCCGCTCGCGTCGCCCCTCTTCGGCAAGCAGAGCGCGATGGCGTCGCCCATGTTCCCGCCCGCGACGCCGGGGTACGCCGAGAGCATCATGAGCGTGGCGACGGCGACGCCCTCGGCGGCGGGCTTCAGCGGGCCCCCGCCCGGCGCCGGCGTCGACATGTACAAGGTGCAGCCGACCAACGGCGTCTACTTCGGGCCGTACCTGCGGTACGTCAACATGGACGTCGAGAAGGGCCTGTGGCTGGGCAGCGTCATGATCGTCACCGACGCGCCGCAGCCGCCCACCATCCACATCCACCAGAGCACGGACCTGTCGCCCAACCCGCGCCAGCTCGTCCCGCGCTCCGTCTACACGCACCAGCGCTGGCAGTTCTACAAGTACGACGTCAACCTGCAGATGGGCGAGGCCACGGAGCGCTGGACGTACGCCGTCACGTCGCACCTGGGGTGCACGCGGTACGAGTTCGTCGTGGCGGGCCGCTCCGAGACGGGCTGGCGGTTCGTCGCGCACTCGGGCAACGACTTCGCGGCGAGCACGTCGCAGAACGAGCGCGGCAAGCTCGGCGGGTTGGGGTTCATGTGGAAGGACGTCTTGCAGAAGAACGTCGACTGCGGCGGCTTCCACGTCCAGCTCGGCCTCGGCGACCAGATCTACGGCGACAGATTGTGGAAGGAGGTCCCGCTGCTCAAGCAGTGGCTCGCCATGCCCGGCAAGGAGAACCGGAAGAACGCCGCGTGGACGGCGCGCCACGAGGAGGACGTCACGCATGCGTATTTCCACTTCTACACGAGCCACTTCGACCAGCCTTTCCTGCGCGAGGCGTTTGCGCAGATCCCGCATATTTGCCAGATTGACGATCATGATATGTAAGTCTTGGCTTACCTAATGTTTCCTGACGCTGTTAGGAATCCCGCAACTGACAGAAACCACAGCTTCGACGGCTACGGGTCGTACCCGGATTACATGCAGAACTCGCAGGTGTTCAAGAACATCGGGCGGATCGCGGTGGACATGTACCTGCTGTTCCAGCACCACACGACGCTCGAGATCCTGCGCAACGTCGGGCACGACTTGGACCTGTTCACCATCACGGGGCAGGGCTGGCACTTTGTCAAGTTCCTCGGCCCGGCCGTCGTCGTCGTGGGTGTCGATGTGCGCTCGGAGCGGACGCAGAACCGTGTGCTCGCCGGCCCGACCTACCAGGGCCTGTTTCCCAAGGTCGCCATGCTGCCGCCCAGCGTGCAGCACTGCATCTGGATGGTCTCGGTCCCCCTCGTATACCCCCGTCTCGACACCATGGAGAGCCTAGCCAACACCTTCGCCACGGGCAAGAAGGCCGTCAACGCCGGGTATAACGTCCTTGGCAAGGTCACGAGCTCAGTCGCCGGCATCGTCGGCGGGAAGGACGTCGTCGCCTCCGGGTTCAACCAGGTCAAGAAGGCCGTTGGGAAATCGGGTCTCATGGGCAACGTCGTCAATCAGTTCGGTGATCTCGACATCGGCGAGATATTGAAGGATATGTGGACGCATGATACCAAGGACCTCGAGCGCACGTACCTCATCCGCACGCTGCAGGGAATCGCACACCAGAAGGGGATCCGGATGACATTCTTGTCTGGAGGTGGGTTTATATACATACTTTCTTTTTTTAAGTTCATTCGTAACCCTGTTTTTGGTTTTTATAAAACCTGTACATCCTTACCCCCAATCATATTCGCATGCATGGCAAACCCAGTCAACTAACAACCCCTGCAGACGTCAACGCCGCAGGCGCAGGCCTAGTGCACGACCCATCGCACCCAAGTGACCACAAGACGATGTACCAGATCATAACGTCGCCCATCGTGGCGGCGCCCGCAGCAAACTACATCCTGAAGATGCTGCAGCACAGCAACAAGGCGCACTACCTACCCCCGAACGGACAGAAGTCCTCTTCTCACGATACCTCCATCACCGACACCAAGGAGGACATGATGGAGATCTTCCACACGGACGCCAGCGGGGCGCCGCGCGAGCTGAAGAAACTCATGGGACGCCGCAATTACGTCGCCGTCGTCGCCTATGATCCCGAGGCGATTGCCGGCACCCAGTATGCGGCTTCCATCCATAGTGGAAATGCGGGATTGAGTAAGTTGAGTCTTGCTGTGGATTTCGTCGTACAGGGCGATGGGGCGTTCACTGCGCCGACGAAGTACGGCCCTGTCATCGTGCCGCATCTGGAGTTTGGGCGGTGAGGGTGTTCCTGAGGCATGGGATGAGGATGGGGATGGGTTGGATTTATTAGGTACTTGTCGGGTCGAACGAAAGTGGAGGTCATGACTTGAAGACACGACCGTTTATGAGAATATGAGCGAGTTTATTACGTTGATAGCGCTGTATCTCACTAGATCTCATGGCAAATGCAAGCAGATGTGGATGCCGAAGTATATCAATTGATGAGAGGAAGGGGGGAAGGGGTTGTAGCTTATTGGTATTTGGTTAGTTAGGCTCTCTTGAGGTCGTATGCGGCGTACGCGAGCGAGGTTGGATATTTGAATGACCTAGTGAATCACAGTGCCGAGGTACATCGTGACCCTGTTTCTCTTCATTTTCTTCTAACTTTCCATTCCATTGTGAACATCTCTGGGAACCGTCCCCTCCTCGCTTCATCTCCGTGAAGTCTAGAAATATCAATTAAACAATGTTTCGGGTCTTCGAGAGACACACTTCTAGAAATCAGTCCTCATTTCTCTTTTCTTCATTTCTCTTTCTAATGCAGATAGCAACAAGCTCTATCTCAGTATGTAAGTAGTCATTAAACGATCGCCATAGCCCGCTTTCCCGTGTTTATTTTTATCTTCATTTACCTTTCTTTTCGTATCCCCTTTTTATGGTATTGACGGCACCTTTCCAGATGGTCTCTTTTACCCCTCAATTATCCCCCGCCATCATCAAGCCCTATGTCCATTAAATCGCCCCCACCCCCGAATAGTCAGGCATCTATCTATACGTCGAAGAGCTCCTTGAGGATGCGACGGGTGTCGTCAGGGTCCTTGACCGAGTGGCCGGTGACGCGCTCGTCTGAGTAGATCTCCCAGTCGTTGCCGCCCTTGAAGGTCTTGTCACCGAAGAAGTGGATCGTCTTGTACTCGATGCCCGCGGGCTTCTTGGCCTCGTTCTCGAGGTGTCGCAGGCAGTAGGTCTTGTCCCAGCCGTTGGGGAATACATCGAAGGAGAGCTGGCCACCGATGGAGTAGCTAGTTTTTATTTTACGTTAGCTCCTCCTTTGTCTATCCTTCTCTTCGGGGTGTCGAATAATAAACTCACGTCAGGTCCACGTGGGCGAACCGCTCCTTCAGCTTCTCAATAAAGGTGGGCCGGATGCCGTGCTCGAGGTCGTACTTCTCGAAGGCGAGACGCTCCTGCAGGTTGGCGTTACGGCCGATGGGCGAGACGTTGATCATGCCGTTGCGGAACTCGACGAAGGTGCCGCGCTTGATGGGGATGTCGAGGTCGGCGATGTAGTGTAGGATGAACTTGACGAGCTCCTTGTACTGTGCCTCGCCGATCCACTGGATGAAGCTCGTGCTCGGCAGCTCCTGGCCCAGCTTCCAGGCGGTCAGGCCGTTCTCGCTGAAGCTGAAGTCGAACATGCTCGTCACGGGCCGGTCGGCGCTGCCCAGCTGCTCCTGCTGCTTCGATAGATCCGAGCCGCCCACGTACCCGATGGCCACCTTCTGTCGCAGCGCCGCCAGGGCCGCCAGCATCTCGGGCGCGGCAGAGCGGCGGGAGAGCGAGAGCGTGCCGTCGACGTCGAACAGCACGATGGTGTTCTTGAGCGGGCGCTCCTCGAGGGGTGGGTAGGCGGGGGGTGCCGAATCCATGTCTGAGACTCGTTGATTGTTGGTGTTGTTGTTGCGATGAGATCGGTTTGAAGGTGCAGTAGAAGCAGCTGGTGATGGCTGTGCTTCTTCGTGCAGTGTTGCGGTAGTACGAGGAGGAGGGACGAGGTTATTATATGAGAATCAAGCAGGTAATCAGTGGGCGAGAGAATAAGTCAAGGATCAATTAATGGTGGGATGTCAGGCACAAATATGAAAGGTCAATTAGTAGGCGTTGGTTCCATGGTTTGGAAATACCCCTCCGAATTGGGGAATAGAGGGGTTGTCGAGCTGCCATCTCCTTGTCCCTGTCCAGTCTCGGCGGTCTAGCGTCGGGCTAGTCCAGCTTAGCACATCTACAGGGGATCAGGGACAGGGGCGCCAGGGGACTGGAGTACTACATACATACTAGCCGATCATGGGGTGGACCAATAAGAGTCTGACCCGCTGAACGTGGGGCTCTCCCGCACACTCAACCCGTCGCCTGTCGTCGGGTGATGATAGAGCTCATCTCGTATCGTGAGATTACAGGAGGGATACAGCCTCATTCATTCGTCACATGCTCTCGTGGATAATAACACGTTGTTTTCATTCATTTGAGGTCGTACATCGCTATGAGTCAACCTAGCTGGGGACTGTTTCGAGCGTCGTCAGCTGCTTTGATGAGGACACATGTCTCAATACTTACTCAGGACAGATATGTGTTTATTCCGAGCATTTCATGGCGCAGAGATGAGACTACCTATCATGTATGAGTTTCTTCAGCCGCGGTACCAGCCACATCACCAATCAAATACACAGGTCGCATCGGTTGCAGCACATAAAAACATTGAGATGAATAAACGAGTGTTTGATTGTTAAGTGATCCAAGCCAGCCAGCTGATCATGGGTCTTCCCTCAGAGCAAAAGGAATAAGAAGAGAAGTGAACAAAAGTACGGCATCTGCCAATTCATCGATCCCAAAATTCTCACCTCGCACACTCATCAAACTGATGAGTGTGCGAGATTAATAGTAGACAGACGCACTAACAACAAGCGAGCGCGAGACATGAAAATGGGGGAGAAAGGGGGGGCAGCATTTTCCTGTCCCGGTATCCTCCCGTCCCACCATCATCCTTCACCACTCGTCACCACCCTTAGCCGCCTCCTTCATCTCCTCGCCTTTGCCTTGCGCCTCTCCCTCCTTCCTCAACCGCTCCTCCACCTCGCCGAGCGACTCCGACTGCGCACCCGGCGCCGTGTCGCCCGATTCGGAGAGCTGGACCTCGTCTCCCGTGGCGGCGGCGGCGTCCTCGCCTTGCTGAGCCGTGGCCTCGCCGTCGTTCTTGAACCCGTCGGTTGTCACGGCCGTGTTGGCTTGGCTTTGGCACGAGCCGGTGGGCTCCGCGGTGCCTGGCTTGTCCGCGACCTCGGTTTGGGCTCCCGTGGCGGGGACGGTAAGCTGGGCTGTCGAGGTGCCGCGAGTATCCATGATGAATTTGAGGGACGGTGAGTCTGATGAGAAGAAGTTCGAATGGGAATCCGAGTCTGATGAGATGATGTTCGAATGGGAATCTGAAGTTGAATAATGTTGGAGAATTCTTGTTGATCGTGATGTGGTGTGTACTGTGATCTCCGCGACCCCTTCTCTCGTCAGGAACGTCGCCCTTTTATACACAGCATATTTCGATACTGTAACACCACCGACGAGCGATGTGATCAGGGTGAGATGCTGCTTTTCCGTTTCTGTGAAATTGCGCGGCCTTCTGGTCGTGCAATGACATAGGTGCTTTTCTCAGGGCAGCCAATCTGAGGTGGACGGCTTGCTATGTTTGGCGCCTTGCACCTGCCGAAATAGCCCCTTACCTAGTACAGAAGCAGGTTCCTGGTGCGTGTCATGACAAATCTAACGACGGGCCTTCCTGTGCGAGGTGTCCCGTTCCAGTCGGGAATGTAGACAAGGCGGTATGCTTCGTCACTGGCTGTCTATGGAATGGAAGAGTGTCACATACATACCTAGGTAGCTAGCGACGAGAACATGTGGCACGGTACATATGTATGACTCATTATATCGCATCTCGCCTGTAAAGACATACTTGTAAATGTATTCGCGAAATGGGTATGGAACTAAGGTACTCCGCACTGATGACACAAACCGCACGCCAACTCGGCGCATCACCGTGTTGGTGTGCCCGACTATGGCGTACATGGTGTTTGTTTGCGTGTGATAGCCATTAGGAAATCATGCTACGTCCTGCCAGGCGCCGGTAATTTCAATCACGAGGTTGAGCACGGTACTCGTAGTCCAAAGCACAACGAGTCCCCAGCCTATCTTCCTAGTCATCATCCACTTATTCATCGGCACAACGATGAGTAGCGCAAATAGTGTTATGAGTAGTGCAATAGTCGAGACCATCAACGTCCCCGTGACTTGTATGTGATAGGGTAGGTATCGGTAAGGCTCATCTGGATGTTTGGCGTGGTGCTTGTTTGCAGCGTTAATAGTTTGATAGGCACCACCAAGACCGATACCGAGCAAGATGTTCAACAGAGGCCCACCAAAGCATGCCGACCTAATAGTATGTTAGCATGTGTCTCACGATTCGGTTGACAAGTGACCACGTACAATGCCATTACAGGATAACCCAGCCTGGCCACTGTAACATCAGCAACCAAATCCCCCACAGAATTGCCGACGGCGAAAACGGTAAGGCCTAGAATCGCTTCCGATATATCCAAGATAACACCAAATGCTTTCAATATTCCTACCACTTCGCCCGCCACTGTAGATATCCAAGCAATGGCGATGACGAATCCTAGAAAACAGAATGCGACATGATACTTCGGTCGGCGGTAGGGTGACGTAGTTGCCAGAAGTACTCCTAGCAAAACCAATGAAAATACCAGGGATATTAGCAAAGCCTTTACAAGAACTACGACGGGTTTTTGTAAGTCCTCGGCGAAATTGGCCCAAACCACCAAAACACAAAAGAGCGGGCCGGTGAATATTTGGAGCACCAACAACCATCGGTTCCAGCCTTGGTCTTCTTCCACTATTGTCGACGTGTCATACCCCAAATCCGGCGTTTGGGAGGGTTGCATCTCTGGGGTGGGCTGAACTGGGGCGACCGGTGTTTCCGTACCCCCCACAGTGTTTTGAGAACCGTTCGGGTTATTGCGATTTGGTGAAGGACTACGGCTCGATGCTTTGGATCGAGTGCTACGTCTGTAGCGCTGCCACTCCGTTTCTTGTTCGGTAGATTCTTCAAACTCGATAGTCACGGGCGGTACTGGATGTACGTGACCTAACGATGGCTGATCGACGATGATATCATCAGAAGTGTCGTCGGCTGTCTCATCCTCCACAACAGGTAATGTTATAACAAGCAAGAAAATGCTTGGTACAGATATAACGCTAACGAACTTGTCCCATATCGATTTGGTGCGCCATGCCTGTAACGTAGGAAAGAGGGTATTCAACAATATGTGTGGCGGGGGCAAGAACCTGTAAGGCCACCACTTCACAGGCTTGTAGCAGGTGTTTTCAGTCAGGCTTGAAACAGGCGAAGGAAGCTCTGCAACAGGAGATGGAAGATTTAGATGCGAAGGCTGCTGCTGTGTACTTGGGGTCATCATAAGGGGCGAGTCCGTAAACCTTGGGAAGGGGTCAAGTTGTGGTGTTGATCTTTCGCTATTTGGGGTGCTCGGTATATGTAAGCGATCCAACGTAGGTATCAGTAAGTGAGATTCATGCTCGGAGAATGTCTCAGGTAACCTGTCGTTTAGGGGAGGAGGAGCCAATCTGCCACCTATTATATGAAGACCAGAAGGTTGTGCTCCATCATCTATCAGCTCCCGCCCTGCTATATCAGGATCGATTGCTACCGGAAGAGCTCCTGAAGAGAGGGCGCGACTTCTAGTTGTTGTATCATGGTTTGTGCCGGGAAGCAGGCTAGCTGGCTCAGGGACTGCAAGACGAGGGCCAATTTGAGGATAGTCGCTAGAATGTGTGCGGGTATGGATCGGCCGCATTCGCACGTTTCCTTCTCTTTGCAGAGATGCTAGGACGGACCTAAATTCAAGCGCACCAACCAAACTTGGCCGGATGGGGGTGATGGTGGTTGTGCTGCGTCGTCCCCTCGGCCGGCTTACCCGCATGCTACTTGCCACTTCCGCAACAACATGTTGGTCCCGATCGATTTCGTCGTCCTGACCTTCATCAGGCCTTCCAACCTCAATCAATGGGGTTTGCTCCAATGCCTCTATATCCACAGGCGCAGATACACGTCCTCTCGACGTGGAACGGTCTTCGTCGTCGGGAACGTCCCGATAGGGTTCTAGCTCGTCATTGCCATGGTCCCCCGTGGTTCCGTAGAAATGTGCTCGAGATGCGGCTTCCTTGGCTCTCCGAGCACTTCGTCTTTTGGTATAGGCGTGCCAGCCCACAACAACGGCAACATAGAAGATATAGAAGCCGATCATGATAAGGCACTCCACAAAGTGCAGCTGTCCGTCGGAGAGAAAACCAACAGCAAAACCCACGGCTACTATGAAGAAGCAGATGTCCCTGACAAAGGTCTTCCTAGCGACCCTGAATTCACGCACCAAGGCCATCGAACCAGCGACGACTGTGGTGATGAAGCCGGCAGCACCGATCAACTCGCCGACGGCCATGCTGCCACTGTTCGAGCTCATGGCGGCAAAGGTGCTGAAGACATCAGGCGAGCCATTTCCAAAGGCCAAAAATGTCACGCCGGCCAAACTCTCGCTCAACCCAAGAAAAGTAGAAATGGTGCTCAAGTTGACGCTAAAGAAGTCACTCGCTGCGATGCCGATGGTGGTGAAGAGCAAGCCTAGCCAGAGGACCAGTAGAACGAAGGCCAACGGCTGAACGTGGCCGAGGCTGCAGTAGTATAGAGTCAGGTACTCGAGGAGGCCGGCTTCGTCATCGTGACAGTTGCGCTTGACAAAGGCGCATCGGTCGGGCGCATTATGGACCAGGCGACAGTCCTCGTCAGATAAGGCGGGCAAGCTGCGCTGCTCACGGTGACGCGGCGCGGATGCAGAGGCGGGCGGCAGTCTCCCGGACACGAAAGAGTAGAGGGCGAGAAGGCTAAAAATTAGGATGGTTGCATAAAGCGGGCGTCTGTCCAAGATCCTGCGTCGCCGCGAGACGCGCGTGCCTGCGCTCGCGGTGGCCATATTTGCGTTATCGCTGGGGGCCGACGACCGCGCGCTAGGGCGACTGCATGTCCGGGGACATGAATAATAGACTTTAGAGCTATCCGATTCCAAGTCACGGTGTAAAATATGATTAGAGCGCTAGTATATATAGGATTGGGTAGAGACGAGGTAGAGGAGAGCGTCGTCGGGTTGAATGACGGTGACACTACATCATTGAAGAATCGAAGAATCAATCCCAGCTTGACACATCGCTGATCTTCCGAATCGAATGGGCGCCCTCCCGCCAAGCTGCGTGGGACTACGTAATAGCTGCCCGAAACAGTAAGTACCTAGATATGCTCTGTCTAGGCACTCATACCCCTGCACATACCTTATCTGCTGGCACTTTACCGACGGCCCTACAATGCAGCTATGGCATAGCTGCTATGCTTATTCGCAATGTCTACCTTGGAGGTGGGGACCCGGGGAGGTTCTAGACAAGCCGAATACTTCATTATTTAGGAGAAATATATACCTAGGTACTCATCAATCTTCTCGTTACTCTAGCCGTAGTGCGGTTGATTAATTGTAGGTTCGCTGCACTAGGCTAGCTTCGTCTAGCAATTTAAAGACATCTAAAAGACACGAGTTCAGACCAGTTCCAGGTTAGCCGAGTAACCCGCTTCAACACATATTTTACACTAGATACTGTACAGACGGGATTGCATAAGGTTTCCCAGCTCAGCGGGTCGGGTCTGGAAACCTGCATGGACCCGCCAGACAAGCAACAAAAGCACGTTCCTTCAGGTCTTCCTCCAAACACTATCGCCCGCCCAAACGACCACAACTTCACGCAGTCAACAACACCCACAGTCATTATCACCAAACGGGCTCGCTTGATCAGGTTGAATAAGCCACTCACATTACTAACATTGCCGCTACTTTTGTAATATCCCTCGCCCTCTTCATACCTGTCGCCGTACCAACTCAGTTTGCTTCATTACCCGTAGACCAGCACCCACAGCCCCTAATTTTCTACTAGAGAATAGGTAGATAGTTGAGGTAGGAAAGGCATTAAATAACCGTAGTTTCAACCCCGGATAAAGTCTCACATGTACTCCGCGACCGACGGTGTTGTTCAATTGAGTGGCTATTACGCCATAGCTGATTTCACCCAGTGGTACAGCTCTATCACTGCTGAATGCCCCGGGTATATTCCACATAATTATTCATTAGGTAGGTATAAGTTGCGCCCGCCGTTCCCACGACATCTACAATATTACAGGAGCACCTAATTCTACCAGAATTCCTCCCAGTCATATTCGAGTGGAAACCTAGGGCCCATTATGTCATTGTCATTGTCATTGTCATTGTCACCATATAACTGCCTATGTCCTCCTCATTGACAATGCCTAAATCGCGGAAAACCCCAACTACAAAGATGTGTTTCTTCCATGCCGCCACTTGTAGTGGTGTCAGGCCAAATTCATCGTCTTTCGAGTTGACATCTGCTGTTCCCGTATCAAGTAAAAGTCGGACAACACCTGCCCATCCTCACCACGCTGCTATCCATAATGGCGTCTGACCACCATTATCTTTAGAGTTGACATCTGCCCCAGCCTTGAGTAAAAGGCGGATGCTAGACTCATTTCCATTTGCCGCGGCGTCCCATAGTGGTGTCCGGCCACATTTATATTTGAAGTTGGGGTCTGCCTTGGCATCGAGTAAAAGTTGAGTAACGGCACGACGTCCTTCCCCTGCTGCTGTTGATAGTGGTGAACAAAACCCGCCTCCCCCCAAGCCGACGTCCGCACCAGCTCCGAGCAAAAGCCGGGCAATAGCTTCGTATCCGTGTTCTGCTGCTATTAATAGTGGTGTGTAACTAAAAATATTTTCAGAATCGACGTTCGCATTAGCTTCGAGCAACAGCCGGACAATAGCTTCGTGTCCGTGTCCTGTTGCTGCTAATAGTGGTGTGCCACCAAAATCATTCTGAGAATTGACCTTCGCATTAGCCTCGAGCAATAGTCGGACAATAGCTTCGTATCCGTATTTTATTGCTACTAATAGTGGTGTCCTACCATACTCCTTCAAGTCAACATCCACTCTGTGGGTATTTAGAAGAAGACGGACAACAGCTTCGTGCCCTGATTCTGCTGCCATCCATAATGGTGTTGTACCATTATTGTGCTTCGAGTCGGCATCCACCCCGTCCATATCCAGCAAAAGCTGGACAATACATTCGTTCCCGGATCTTGCTGCTACCCACAATGGAGTTTGACCGTAATTATCTTTCGAGTCTACATCAACTCCGTCGGCATTTAGAAAAAGCTGGACGATGGCTTCGTGTCCATACATTGCTGCTTTAAATAGCGGCGTCTGGCCTAGGCCGTTTCTTAGATTCAGGGTCTCTCTTTTCAAGCTGGGATTGGTTATAATGCTCGACACAGTATTTGTGAGACCATACATGGACGCCAAATGTAGAAAGTTGCAAATCTCTGATTCATTGTGATTCGGGGCTCCAATACTGAGGCCCAAATTATACCATCGGCTGACAAGCCATGTTAATGGCCAATCTGAAATTCTCAGAAGATAATCAGCAGGTGTGACGCCTTCTGCATTCTTTGCATGGAATACCCATGATGTGACTGCATAGTGAAGGAAATGGAACGCCCCACTGTGTGATTTGTGCAGCTCTGATTCCGGATATTTTGACAGGTCTGCTGCCCAATAATAATTTGACATTGGTGACAGCGCCCTGTGCCAGTCCCCTTCCAACCTGGCAAATTCTTCCATTGCAATGTATCGTAGACATGATCGAACCAAACAATAATTTGCCTCTATTGAGACCGCTTTGGCTGGACTCAAGTTGTCCGCTAGAATTACCAGGCCGTCCTTGGTGAAGAAATCTTTAACCGACTGATGAATGAACTGTACTGTTCCGGTTCCATGCTGAGTAATTTCTGCAAGCCCACAGCTCAGCACGTTGACTCTTGTGTTGATCTTGTTGTCTTCAATATGGTCTACTGCATCTCGGCATTCTTGCAGTGATTTATACCGGCCGTCGGGGTCGATGATCATGGCCCATTGCAGTTCTCTTGCCGATAATGGTCTTTCGGCGAAGCAGATCCATTGTGTCAGTCTTACTGTGGCCGCACGGTCTTCGAGCATTTCAATGAGTCTTTGATATAAATTGTTGAGGTCCTGGGGTATTTTTTCAATCTCCCGTTGGATTGCTTGATCCCTTTTCCCGTTACGTTCCATGGCTAGGACCTGTTGCACCACGAGCCTTGCACACAAGAAGATTCCAGCTGCGCGGCTAGTTATCAGAGACATATAATCTTGATGAGAGGGAAGATCCTGGAGGTTCTCTTCAACGTATTTTTCGATGTCAGCCGTATGCATGTCCTCGACTAATATCGTCAACCCGTCCCTGAACCCATAATCGGTTTCCAATATAGGGTAATGACGACAAGAAAAACAGATTCTGAAGTGGAAAGAACTCTGGGGAAGTCTTTGCACTAGCATCTTGAAGTCGCTCACGAGTTTCACAGCATTATCTTCACCAGCCTCGTCAAGCGCGTCCACGAAGAGTGTGATAGAAAATGCTTTCAATATGTTTGGAAGCGATGCTTCGAGGAACGCTCGGAGTTCCTCCACGTGCCAATTCCAGCTCCTATTTAGAGGGCCAACAGTTCTATGTCGTTCCACGAATTTGTCGACCAGTCCAGGTAGGCCCCCGGGGAACTTTTGAAGCAGTTGGTATAGCAGAGATCGGTAAAACCCTAGCCGGGTTTTCTGTAGTTTATCACCGCGCGCGTGAAAGAAGAAAGAAATGACCAATTTCTTGCTTTCAGCAGCCAACTTGTTCCGTTCAAACGCTAGTGCATATTTTAGTAACGTGGACTTGCCAGATCCCGGCTTGCCCTTAATCCAGAGCAAAATCCGACGTCCAGAACTCCATTCTTTGAAAGGACTATGGCCATGCAGCCATGTACACGTGCCCTCTATTAAAGCATTGTCGATGTCATTATAACAACTGTCTATCTCTGGAAATGCAAGCGATTTCAAGCAGCCCTGTGCGGATGCAGACGTAGTCTAGTAAAGGCCTTGACAAGAATTAGTATTAGATAATTTTGATTAAATGTGAAAATTTAATTTATTTAACCCAGCAACATACTTTGTTCGGCGAAGCGTTGAGCAACCTTCGTCTTTGCGTCAGCTATGACCTCCTCTAGCCGTCCTCTGACGATTTCATAATGTTCGTGGCCTCTATCATATTTCACAAGTCCCGAGTGGTCAGCGTCGAAAGGGATATTGTCCTCTTTTCCGGCAGGTACCACCCCTATCTTCGTCGCAGATTCCTTTGTCACTAGCAAAACTTCCTTGCCAGTTTTGCTGAGGGTCCCGTCCGCGAGAACCTGTAACGAATATATGTTAGTAGCGAAACTCCCATTGCTAGCACGAGACTGGTATCTCACTTCTACAGTCGAACTATAACTACGCTCGAAAAAGGTGATAATCACATATTCGCCCTCAAATTCTTTTGAAAACTCCCCGGATATTCTTCTCAGGTATTCGGACGGCTAGGAGTCACGGTCGACAACTAGGCTCTCTATCAGCGCCTGGTTCGGCTCGCCCTGGGCGATAGTCAAGAGCTGGTCATTCCGTAAGCCGAGGTTGGGAACACCAAAGAATAGCATCCCGTAGCAGGCCTTGTGGATGTTGGACCTTGATGTGTTGAGGGAACGAATAAGTGCCTGATGCTGACAGTTAGTCTAGATAAATAATAATAAATCATCAGCCTCACCTCTTTGATTAGCAGACCGCCAAGGCTATGGCCGATGAATATGATGGGTCGTTGACTGGTCTTTCCCAATATCAGTACGAGACTAGGTACTTCACGCAGTTGATTACATACCCCAGTATCAGCCCTAAATCTGGTAATAGTCTCCATGAACCTTGCACCTAGATCCCCTATCGACTGTTTGGACTGAGCTCCTTGTAGCCGTGTATTGTGACCGTATATTATAACACGCTGATTGGGTGTATCGTACGGTAGATAGTCTCTTAACCAGATCTCATTGCTGATAGATGATTTACAGGAGCCAAGGGCGTGACTACCCAGGCCAGGTACGGCGACTAAGCTACGTTGAGAAGAGATGAATTAGCGACTGCGATAATAGTTGGCTTAAAGGACGGTTATTCTTACTCCGCATGCGTGTCATTCTCGTGGTCGTAGATCGGTGTGATGCCGTAAAAATCGGAATCGAACTTATAAGGACGACTGTCACTAGCGATTTGGATTCGGCGTACCAATTCGTCGTTGGAAAGTGATGTGTGGAAAGTGGCGGTAGCACATGAGCTGTGTTTGTTCATCCGTACTAAAGTGAGGTGGTTCAAGGTATTCACAGCCTCATGTAAGACGAAATCCTGGATAGCGATGGATTTTAGATCATTCTCAAAACTCTCGTGAGCCAAATCAAGTGGAACTTGGTTGATACGTAAGGTCAGACATCGTTTCGGTTTAGTGTTTGGTTGAGGTATTGGCTCATTGTCCTTTTGTGAGCGTTGACGGGCTTCCATGGCAAAGACGGCGGTGACCTGACTATGACTGGCTAAACTACCGCTTCGAATCTGGCCGGACTGGGTAACACCGTAGCCGCGGTGTTAATAGCAATAACAAAACAAGTCAAGGAATTTTGACAATAGGTCCTTTGAAAATTTGTTAATGTTCTCGTCTGAGCTTTGATGGTAAATTAAGGCTGCCAGACGAGTGCAAACCTCCTTGAGCCGGGGAAAGGCTATAAATACTGTCCTGGCCGCAAGTCTAAGGGGCGGGTGTTTCCCTGCGTGAAAAATATACATTAGTGGCTTGTGCGCTGACGTCAGGGGCATTTCAGGGGCATTTCAGGGGCATTGAAACCCAGACCTGATCATCTGTCAGCAGCCTATAGATCACACCCGCATACTTACCTTTGGCTATTCGCCATCACTACTTGCATGTACCTATCATTGCGCCGCCAAATGCTACCTAGTAAGAAGCAGGCAACAGTCTCTTTGTTAAAGCGATGTGTGATTACTACGTGCGGGCTTGGGGGCCGTGGAGCTGGTGAAGGCCGTTCTAATCACTAGGTACTGATTGTGACCTCCAACGAATCGGCAATAGTGTTCCTCAAGACGCTTAACTATCTAGGAGCTATTATTGGACAGGCATTGGCAATGTTGACACCAGTCCAGACGCGTTGGCATTGCAAATCTCGTTACAACCCAAGATTTGTATAACGGTTATGAGCTGACGGTATGCCCGACAGCACAAACTTCGCTACATCAGGGGTGGCTTCACGCAAAGTCGGTAGGTATAATGGTGGAATTACCCTGATCGTGAGCTTCTGTAGATTATCGAGTCGCCCGGGCGTCTAGATGCGCTCGAACCTCTCGAGCTCTTCATCCGTAGTGTCAATGTAACGCTCGCGGAATGTCAGGCGCTCGACCGCATACTGGAATTTGCGTGACACGGCGGCAACAATTGGCGGGCGAAAGTGCTGGAATATCAATAGACCCGATAATCTACCTACTAAGTACCTAGGTAGGTAACATTCGAGCGGGGAGTGCAGATTAAGGGCATGGCTTGAAGGGACATGATTGACCAGCTAGTTGCAGTGGCTTGGGCGACGAGGCAACGGGGCTTAGCCTGGTCATGACCAGGGTTCATCGTCTGACGCCTAACGGTACTGTAGAACGAGGCTCTCATGGCGGTCATGTTGCTCGCGGGCCTTCGGATGAAGTTACGGGCATAACGACGTATCAGGAAGGACGGTGTGCGAGAGCTGCGGTACACCCCTCGTTGTCGTGATCAGTTAATTCAAGGGGGCTGGCGCGGTAAGTTCCAAGAACCATACAAGACCGTGTTGCATGTGTGGTCGTATCCAATCGGAATACGTTTATAGTGAGCTTCCAATGCAGAGTACGTTTGGTACAGCTTTATTTGTGACGAGAGGTTGTGTCACTGTCCCTTTGTCGTTGATCTAATATTATACCGATGTACCCTGTGAATCGATCCTCCACTTTCTTCCCTGGTATTGCGTGATTGCTCAAGCCGAGTATGTCTAGAATGTAGAGCACTGGATTCATATTGTAGAAACCGCTTTTCCAACCTCAAGCCTGATGTATCATCGCACGGGATGTGATCAGCGAAAGACCGGTGTTCTAGAGGAGCTGGGGGAGGATTAGAGGGTGGGAGCGGAAGTTTGCGGGACGGTTGACATGTAGACGAGTGGCGAGGTCAAGAGCAACGCTATCTAGACGCATCCTCTTAAGTTGCACTTCTGTGTTGGCATAATCAAACCTCTCGCAGCTAAACATGCCGAGTACTAGGCCAAGCTCCAGCAGACAGCCGCAATAATTGATAGCCGGCAGTTGGGGGGGGGGGGCGGCGGTGACTTTTAGGAGCGTGCTCCGCCTCCAGTTGGCTCGTTGACGAGGCTGGCTACCTACACTTGAAATCAGTCAATATCAGCCCCAAGCGTTATTTCGTGTGACTGGAGCCGACCCGAGCATGCAGGCACCGATTGCAATGGGACCGGGGACAACCTTAATAGGGCTCTCCAATTGGTAAGCAGGTATGACGTATGTAGAGAGCTTGAACCAAATAGCTTCTTATCTTATCTTCTATCTTATCGATCAGCTACCCTGGTACTCTCTTGCTATTGCGACAATCCGCCCGACTTCGTTCCAAACGAGTTCCTCAAATCTACCTTGTTCCACGCCAAAGTCACGCTTGATGGCCCATTATGTCTACGCCAGCTGATACCAATACTACTAATGCTGATCCTTGGGACAAGGAGACGAAGCGCAAGTTCCAAAAGTAGGTAATGCCCGCTTCTCGGATCTGCCTGAGCTCGACTAATGGTTCCTCCGCCACCGGCTTATAGCAAATCAACATCCGAGTACTTTGACCCGTGCCAGGAAGCCGCATCGAAAAGCATACGATGCCTCAACCGTAACGGAGGCGATCGCGCCATGTGCACCGACTACTTCGAGTGAGTGCGACCGAGGTCTTCCGCCCTTTCTCCCCACGCGAACGGACGAGGCGAGTTCGGAGGAGAGGAAAACACACAGTTCACGGGACGCTGATATGGGACCTTTACGCTAGGGCTTATCGCGCGTGCAAGAAGGAATGGGTGAGTGTCAGCGTGCCACCCGACATTGACCCTCTTGTTTGATTTGGTATGTCCTGACACTTTGCCCCCTTTCAAGATCAACAAGCGCAAGGAGGAGAAGAAAAAGGCCGGCAGCTTCTTCTCGTAGGTGACACTGCATTCGTACCACGCGGAATAATAGCTGCGGTTAGAGTTAGGGACGTCCGGAAACGAACTACGCACATGTGCTTAGGCGGGAGAGGGATGCTCGAACGCCCTTGTAACAATATAATGTGTACATTGTTCATTAGAAATGACCCGAGATTCCACAGAAGCTAACCGATTCATACCCAATGTATATTACGGCGTCCATGTTAGCAATTGTCTGCTCCACCGCAAAGAAGATATGGAAACATCTAGCTGCTGTCCACAGCATTACGTGATTAATCCTTCAAGACGCATCTCCGCATCATTACGTTCAAATGTTCCAATGGTGTTGCAATAGATGCCATCCCAGATTTGGACTCGAATCACGACCTTCGATTCATACCATCTGAGACCTACCTACCTTGTCTAGGTAGCTAATGGCGTTACCTAGCGTTTTCATAGCATTCTTCAGAGCATTAGCATTGGAAGGTTCAGGGCGACGTAACCATAAGTACCGGGCAGGTGGTGGAGTCCGAGGTCCTCACCGCCTGCCGCAATAGTCTAAATGCATTGAAGTGAATTGGGACAGCGGTAGGTACCTCAGTGGCAGAAAGTCACCCCACCAAAAACACATGTTGATGAGGGAGCCACAACAATTCACTGGCGGTAGTATCATATACCTAATGTCTAGAGAAGGGGTACGGGCACTGGATATTGACACAACTCACCCGAATCCAGTGTGAAGTGAGGCAGAGGGAAAGCCCTTGCAGAGCCCCAATCGCTCCACGGCCGTACCCCGAAAACACCACCAGTAGAGCGATCCCGATAATCCAAGCCTTGCCAGGTTTTGTAGGTATCGTGTGCTCGGCTGCCCGTTTCTACCGGCCTCCAAGTGCACATGCTCCACGTACAAGGTTAAGCTCGTGAACCTTACAAGTTGCACCGGACAACAGCGTCGCCCGGGCTCTTGCCCGTCGTAACATGCCATCTACACTAAACGCCGGATCCCAATCTTACCGCATCTACAACTCCTCCCACAACTGTCCCTACCACCGCCTCGAACACGTAGTGGCGCCTTGTCATCAATAGTCCTCACAATGTTGTCAACACGGCATACCCTCGACAAAATGATGCCCCCGAGGATTCCACCCGCGCCGTGCCTGGTACAACTCAAGCACACCGTGGACATTCAACTTGAGCGTGCTTTTCACGATGAGCAATGGGCCGTAGTTGCCAACCTGGCACGTCAGCGTTACAAGGCCACTAAGGATGATTATTACAAGGTATGTTCAACTCAGTCCTCGGTGTTCATTTATTCTCGCATCTCTCATCTGTCCAGTCCGGATACAGTGTATCCTGTTGGAGAGTTGATGGCGTGGCCCCGTAACGACTTATTTGTCTCGCAAGTCTCTCTGGGCTCCAGCGCAACCCGTCCCAACCCGGGCAATGGTTGAGCTATTCTATAATTGTCACGAAGGTCGTTGAAATGAACTCGACTACATCTGCCATCTCGTCCCATTCTGAATTTGAAGAAGCACCATCATGGTTGTCATCGGCAACTCTCTACCTCTAGCAGAACGTGTGGCTTCACGTCGCACCCTTTTAGGCAATTGACATTGGGCCATGGAATTATGAACTCCTTCATATGTTTCACTATTCCGCGAGGAGAGAAGTGATGGCTTTTCGCTAATGCTGGAGGCTAACCATCCCTTGTAGGCAGTAGAGATTGCCGCCAAGTCTCATGGCGACAACAATGCCACCGACTCGACTGCCGGAAGAGAGATCGTACTGACAATGGTCAATGACAATACCACCATTAAAGACGTCGATGCCTTGGATCTCTATGAGTTCGCAATTGCTGGCACTTCGATGGACTATGCCAAGACGATCGGAGTTCTTCGTGGTAGGCTAGTCAAGGCTCTACCCAAAGACCACGTCGCCTGTCTTAGGTGCTTAGAGGCATGCATGTGGTATTCGGATTGGGAGAATGCACAAGAGGTATCTTCTGCGCGTTATGATTCATCCTATTCAAAGCTAACTGCGTGGAGATTGCCGTATCGCTCAACAAGAATTTCCCTGGAGACCGCAGGCTTTTATTCCACAATATTCTCCTTACATTTCTCGTCGCAGTAAGTATTATGATTCGCCCAAGGTATTATTTCCCTAACATCTCTCCAGAGCGCCGGCAACACCAACGATGTTAAGAAAAAGCTTTTCCCCAACCTAGTAAAAGCGCAAGTCGATAGAGCTTTCAACTTACGTCCTCTTGTAAGTAGCCTAGACTATATATAGAACAAGAAATGCGAACGAAACTGACGACAGTAGACCGGAAAAGACCTGGCTCCTCTAGATCTAGCCGCAATCGGCGAAAATGAGGTTAAACTTTGGCTTCTCATTCGGCAGGAGTTTGGATCTGCTCAAGACAATTTGAGGCTACTTTCGCTGCCCAATTGGGGTCCGTTATTTTTTCTTGAGCGCGGGCTCACTGACGCTTTTTCAAGGAGCATACAACTTCTATCCTTCAACGACCAATCGGGGGAAATTATTAAAGTTGTGAATATTGTGTTTGATAAAGTCATTTCACTGGGAGAGAATCCCGGTACGATCCCTCTCCTTATCCAGGCACACTACATAAACGCATCGCGTGAATGGCTTCTATGGACGAGCACTGTCCATGCCGCCAAAGACTTGCCCAACGGACAAGAGTAAGTCACTAAATCACTGGGGTTAAGTGATGGGCACTGACCTCTCTCCTTTTCAAGAGCTTTGACAACCTTTCGTAAGAAGCTCAAGAAAGTCGTTCATGTTCTTACTACCCGTGGTTGTATGAACCCAGTCTTCCAGAAGAATTATGATTTTATTTTGCTTTCAACCGCCTTTCACCAGTCTCTGATGGCCACCACATCCCCCCACAGCAAGTCGGAAGACAACATCGTCCCCCACCTTGTCGAGGTTGCCAACAAATACCTTGGCACTTCGAATTGCTTCTCAACGCTGAAAAGGTTCCTCGAAATGCTCGATAAAGCAAAGATTGATGAATTTGTGGGCGCCATGGGAAGTGAGCATACCGAAGAAGTAGAGGTGAGTAGACACATTATGTTACACACGGGAAACATGTCTAACATTTCTAGGGCGTCGATATGTTTGACAAATTGCTTTTACTCGATCTTAGACTGAAATTTCGGTTCCTCCAAGCAACGTCACTGACCACCAACGAGGAATGCAGCTTCTGTCAATCTGTGACCAATCTGGGCCCAGACTGTGAAACCTGCCTCAAAAGTATTACCGAGTGCGCACTCGAAGGTTTCCGTGCAGGAGTACAGGATAAAGATGTCTCACAGAAAGCCGCTCGTGAGTCGGAGGATCCACTCTCAGACCTCGCTATTCTGGGCTCTATTTGCCTGGTCAAGCTTGCTGGGATCGGCGGCATGAGATGGCAGCGTCCGAAAGAGTCTCCGCTATACCATGCCAACATCCAGCTTTTCCTACAGGCAGTCGTTTGGCTTGACTTCTACCTCAGAAAGACACCCAAGAACGATGCACTGCGTCTAATGCTAGTCAGATTGTATCTCGTGATGGGATGTGTGACGCAGGCAACACAGCTCTTCAAAAGATTCGACATCAAGAATACTCTCCTGGAATCCCTGGGAATACTGTGTTACGATCGCCTGGCTTCAATCTCCCCTGGTCATTTTGTAATGGGACTAAGTCCGCCGCGCACTCTTGCTGAGCCCTTTAGACGTTACCTTGAGGGGGCCATTCAGAAGAGATACCCGAAGACCGTGATTCAGGCGCTGCAGACCGGCAATTACGAGGGAATTCCCCATGTCATACAACTTGCACAGATTCAGACTCGCAACTGTGGATTGGTCTTGGCTGTGGTGGAAGGTCGTCGAGGCCTGCGTCTGAAAAGTGGCCGAAACGAGTATGCCATTGAAGAGGAGCCTCTCATTCGTACGCACTGATCTTAACCCAAACCTGTCAGATCGCAAGACCGAGCTAAATTATCTAGGGTCTCTATCTCCTGATTTTGAACTTGAGGACCGCACCGACTACAGTCCCCTACCACATTGGGCAGGACCCCGGTCTGTCTCTATACAACAGCTTACTGCCTACGGCCCTTTACCTACGGTTCGTTCTCCGCCGTCCTCGCGCACTTCCCGGCAACTGACTACCTACTAGAACCTCCGCTGCCATCTGAGCGTACTAGCCGAGCGGTTTCTCGATCTAGTCTGTTATGTACAGCCTAAAGATTTCAAGCCCTCAAAGGCCGCCCAGCTCCTCCAAGTAGACTGGCAGGCCGCCGCCTCGTCCTGCAAGACCCTTCACACAAACCTAGACGCCCTCTTTTACAGCAAAGAGCACAGTATGAACAAACTGACGGGTCCGGAGGCTTGTTACTTTAGAATAGTGGCCCAGCTCGCCAAACTCGTCAACCTCGTCCTACAGACCGTCCTCCCTACGGCCTCGACAAAGGCTGCTAGGGGAGACGTCACCTCCATCATCGAACGAACTCTGACTATAATGGGGTACCAGACCAAGGACTTCCTCACCCTTCCCAAGGGCATTCATGCCAAGATGCACACGCTCCAGGGCATCACCGCTCTGCATGCTATGGGCATGCTCCGCGAGTCGACCCTCGCGATAAAGTACACGTTGCAGTACCTCGGCGCGGCCCTCGACCGCATCAAGATGACGGACAAGCCCCGCGGCACTGCAGAGGCCGCCTGGTTAACGCCCGAGACGAAGAAACTCGCCGCCGCCGCCGCCTCTGCTGATGCGGGCATGAAGGAACGCGTCAAGAAGCTGGCAGATAGCTTGAACACCAGCGGGTGGGTCGATCGGCTCTCGGGCTGGGTGTTTGATGATAATGATGGGGTGGGTAAGAGTTTTGGGGGTCTCGTCGCGAGCAAGATGGGCCTCTTCGTCCCCACGGATGCCCGTGAGACCTGGGCTGCGGATGTCGCTGACTCTTGGCGCGATGTTGTCAAAGGGTGGCAGGGTGTGAGGTTTGATTAGCGGGGTTATGAGCCCTGCCTAGCTTGCAGATGGTCGTTGGGCGGTGCTGATTTGCGCTTTCATGGTTAAACGTTATGTGTTAATAACATCCCATGTTTGGAATTGCGAATCGGACGTAGGGTTACGTCATTAACATGCTAACCGAATGTTCTACTCTAGTACCAGTGGCTCGTAGGTAGGGTGCGTTAGGGGTTGGTTATATGTATTGCCTTTGCCAGGCTATTATGGTACTGGTTTAATACCTACATACCTAGTCATCAAATAGAAACCATGAACCGCCGTGTCGTGAAGGCGTCTTGAATATGGGAGAGCAATGGAACATGATCTATCTATCATAAGACGGTTTCGCAAGCTTGCTAATACTACGCAGCTTTCATCATATTCACTCATCTTCATCACTATCGCCATCACTCTGACTATCCTGGCCCGTCCGTAAAAGGGATTCCCTCGCCTTGGCAATCCTCTGTGCGGTGTCGGCACTAGCACACAGGCTAGGGTCGAATTTGCGCAGACCTGGCTCGCCCTCGGCACCAGCCATGGTGGAAAGCGCGGCAAGGCCCATGTATGCGTGATAGACATCCGGCGGGCCGCCGGGGTGTTTCGCGAACCCACCAATCAGGTGCTGTGTTTTCTCGAGGATGAAGCGCCGCGCGGGACCACGACTAACGAGGCCGTCTTCCCCAAGGAGGGACAGCGCGCCACTGTTCCACCACGTATAGCACGTGTCGGGGAGTTTGTTCAGACGGCCGTTGAAACCTGCCAGGTGCGGTACAGCGTCGGACAAAGAAAGCGAAGACAGATCTGTCGGCGCATTGTTGTCGTCGCCGTCGTCGCCGTCGTCGTCGCCGTCGCGTGGATCTGAGTAGGCGAACTGTCGACCGACAAGAAAGTGGACGAGCGAAGGTATAGACGGGATGCCGGCGTGGATGTAGCGGTGCGGCGGAGCCGAGGGGTCGGGATTCGCCGAATCGAGCAGCGCCAGCGCAGCGACGGCACAGTATGCGTAACCGCCTAGTGTCGAGAAAGATGAGTATGCCTCATTCGATATCATAGCAAGCAATATGCAAAGACCACGAATATGAAGATATAGGAATGTTAGTTACGTACTATGACTTTCATGCAAGGAACTTTCACTCATGCCGCCATCGAAAGTCTGTGCTCGACGGATGTGTCCAACAAGTGCATCGACATCAAAGTCCAGGGACCTGTCGCCCTCTGCGCCGCCCAATGCCCAGCGGATGATGGCGGCGATATAGCAATACCTCATATCCCTACCGCCGGCAACCCGGCCGTCGTCGGTCAGGACCTCGCCGAAGCTCCCATCCTCCCTCTGCAGCCTCTTCAGCCACGCCAACGTGCGCACTCTGTCGACGCGACTGAACGCATCGGATCCGTCCCCCTCGGCGAGGATGCCCAGGGACAGCAGGGCGAAGCCGGTAGCGGCTATGTTGGCATTGGCGGGGTCGCGGGCGACGTGCGACTTGGTGTTGGGGTCGAACCTGGTGGTGAAGGCCCGAGGCAGGACGTGGTGTGGTGAGCCGCAAAAGCCGCCGTGGGGGTGCTGGAGGCGCAGGATCCAGTCGCGCAGACGTGTGCGGTCTTCGGCTGTGATGAGGGGCGTGGGCGACGAGGGCGTCAGGAGGTCGAGGGCGGAGAGGATGAAGAAGCCGAGGGCGAGACGGATGCTGTCGTTGCTGGTGTAGTGGTGAGGCAGCATGGAGCGGAAGCAGCGCTGCCAGTAACGGATGTGGCGGGCTCCGTCCAGCGGCGGGTCGAGCACCGCCGAGGTCGTCGTCGCCATGGCCGTCTCACTCTCACTCTCACGATGTTGAATAAGGATGAAAACGAACGACCCTTCACTGTCACCGGCGTCGCATTTGGAGATTCATGGAAAGCCTGAAATGAGGGGCCCCGACGACGTCTCGTAGAGAGACAAGCATAAAGAGGCAGACAGGCAGAGAAACAGACAACTATGTCTACACGAGTAGAGACCGTCGAGTCCCTGCTTCCAAAGGGATGGTTAAGGTAAGTACCCACACTCTTCATAGACGGGCGTAGCTGTATCGGTGTCTGCCGCTAAAGTACCCCACCACCTCGGGATTATGGGGCACCTCTATGTACCTATTATCGGGATGTCCACCCGCGATAAGGCATTACGGTACAAGCATCCCCGCTATAACTCCCTACCTATGGCGGGGTAGTACCTATGGACCTACCTAGGTACCCAGGTCTAAGTACCTAATAATAGCATGTCCCATGTATGTACGTCACACATCATGTACTTACACCCCCAATACTACCTACTACCTACTAGGTAGGTACCTACATCGAGCATTTGCAGTGGTCTGAAACAGGCAGACGCGTGATACCTACCGTGACCCGGTGCATGCTTGCTTCAGCTGCCGATGCCTGCCGATGCCCTGCCAGCGCATCATCAACCGTCGACTTGCTGAAACCTGTAACTCCCAAACCAATCAATAAAATCACCACCAGCATCAATGAGTCGATTACAAGGCAGCCACAGTCTGTCTGTCCATCGCCGTCCCTCGCTTTCTCATGTGACTAACTGACTGACTGACTAACATCGATATCTTTAACAACACCATATTCTCTTCTTGTTCATCTGCACTCAGCCGGGTTGTCGAGCAACACTCTCCCTCTCTCTCAGTGTCGCCAACAAGAGACTACACCCGAATCTCATGGCTCATGGCCCCTCCGAATCATAGCAACTATCCTACCGTCTTCGTGTCTCTTACTCGCCTATTATCCCGTGTCAAGCACCCACCAGACTAAGCAGTCGAACAAAGCCTCTCTTTGCCTTCCACAGCCATATGCCTCTTTTGCCCGTCAGTACCCCATTTCACGGTAGTCATTGCAGATATCCCAGATTGGAGGGCGTAAGACCATCGCAATGGCCCTCATCTCGGCGAGCACAATCCTGACCTCGCTCTGTCTCTTCCACGTCACCCTCGCCTACTTCTTCTACACGAACCCGCACACCATCGCCGATCAGGCCCTCGTCTGGGTGCTAGGCGAGGCCATGGGCATGGTACGTCTGCAGCCATACATAAAGTTTACCATTCCAAGCTAACATAGGGCAACACAACGCCACAGCCTCCGACGCAGTACTTCTCGACACCGTCGCCGACGTCCTCCTTCCTCGCCGTCATCCTCTTCTTCGTCGGGCTCTCCGACCTCATCACCCTGTCGATGCCCGAGGAAATCTGGCTGATCCATTACTGGGGCGCACAAGCGCCGGCCCGCATCGTCGTCTTCGGCTGCCTCACACTCTTCACCTACCTGGCCTCCCCGCCAACATCGCCCCACCTCCACCCGGCCGGCTATGGCACCGCGAGCGGCAGCGAGGGCCTGTGCAACAGGGTCTTCTTCGCCTTCACCTTTCTCGAATTTATTAGCTGGTTCTGGGTCTGGGTCACGCTGAGGGAGGAAGCCGCTGCCTTTACAGCCCGCAAACGGAGGCGCTCAAGTAGCAATGCGAGAGCAAGGTTGTGAACCCAGATATGGCCAGCTATCGCTGGGTTGTATATCTGAGTTTCAGTCTTCATATCGGTTGATGGACCCACGACGAGATGAGGCACGAGATGAAGCACGAGATGATGGCATTAATCAGCTGACTGCATAGAGCGATGTCGTATTCAACAAATGGGGTGGATTGAACATTACGGGTATGGTGCATTCTGCATTGATGGCACAGCGATTCAAACTGATTTATTTCATTTTGTTGTCTACGGTCACGATCGATTTGCGCATGATTATATGGTAGAGTGCAGAGGAGACTGTGTTATATAGGATAATGATACCCCCTTTCCTTTCTTATTACATCCTACTAAATTCCACTCACCTAACCTCACCTCACTTAAATTTCCGACTTGGCCCATCCATTATATTCCACTAAATTCTTGTAATGCTACACTACAAATTCTTATGCATAGGCGTTTTTCATAATATTTAAAATATAGATTTAACAAATCGCCGCATCCTTCATTCAACACCTGTTTTTAATTGAGTAAGCGAGTGAGTGTGTGAATAAGTAGGTGTTGTTGATCTCTCCATCAAGCCGCCGCAGTGACCGCGACACAGCGACAACGTGAAGTAGTAAGGACACCGAAGTATCACACATATCTGCAGTAATCTGAGCGCGCATCTGCCGCTAATTCCTATGTAGTTCTGGTCCTAATCCTAGTTTTCACAAGTCCTCTCTCTCATCAATATCACAACACCACAACACCCTCTCATTTCCTACCCGACCTTTCCCCGAGGCCAACCCAGGGCACCATGGCCAAGCGTAACATTAAATAAGGGGACAGCATATAAAATCGCAGGAGCTATCACGGATACAAAGTTTAGGCGCAGCATACTAATGCCAGTGACGACCCCGCGTTGAGCTACGTGCCACTTAGTATCGGTATCAGTGTTACCACCAACAGGGTATGCTTTGGTAAACTACCTAGGTAGGTAGCTAAGTCCGCGTCTGCGGGTAAGATATGGTGTAGCAGTACGTTCATACTAAGTTAGGTGAAGTCTGGTCTGGTTAAGCAGACTTCGCTTTGGATGGGATGCGTAGGTTAGTCATTAGCGAAACTACTTACTTACGAGTACAGTTAACATCTCTCCTTGGAAATAAGACTTGGGTGAAATAAAGATACCTCTTGTCTGATTTTGTTCTTCTCACACTCAGTGTCTTTTGATGCTGGGTAGATAATTCTGGAATGGATTAGAACAATACATTCAACTTCCTTCTATCCAGGTAAATATATTTGACTATCTTATGAATAAGTATCGCTGACTTTTAAGTACTTCCGCTGTAGACTTTTACTAAATTGACTAAAACAATACGATTCGGTTTGCTGCGTTCGGGTTTAGGTATGCGAAATGTCCCTGACCTGCCAGAATGAACCCGCCATTGGTCGCTTTATGGATGAGTATGTCGGTTACTCTTCGTGTCCCTACTGCTATTGCGTTCGTATTCTCAGGGGCCGCCCGAATTCCGATCTTACTCCGCTAGTAACTGTGATATACAAGTGGCAGCCGTGTTTATGGCTTTGCACACTTTCATTGTGTAGCCCGGACGAGCTGAAACGAAAAAGCTTGCATGGTTCTCGGAAACGTCGCAATGGATATAAACGCCGTGATCACCGGCCATCAAAAACCCCGCCTCCTTCCATCTATAGAGCACGCTTTCAATCCCGTTCTCGTCTATTTCATCTTCGGCGGGTTCGAACCCAATCTTAAGATCCTGCCCTGTGCCACCGCGGCGAGTTGCATTCCAGGCGCTTGTTCGGAAGAGAGCCGGGAGGTCTTCGTTTTCGTCAGCGACTCCTGGCGAGACGCCGCGCAGTGCGTATAAGTGGTTGACATAACCGTCTCCCTGTGCCGCCAGTGCTACTGTCTTGGAATGCAACCTTGCGGCTTCGCGAAAGAGTGAGCGAACGTGGGCTCGCACAGAGCCCTCATTTACATCAACTTTGCCATCTCCTACCGTTGTTGCTGCGGCTGCTTCGACGAAAGCGCGCACAGCCGTTGACACGGTTTGGATCCAGTCAATACGCCCCCCTGCAAACTCGGCTAAAGAGACAACCTCCCACGCTGCTCGCACATTACCATCCACTAAGAAGAGTGCGAGGATCGCGACTAGGTTTGCGGCAGCATTAGGGCTAGTACCGCGACCGCGAAGAAAAGCACGACCGAAGCCGCTAATTTTGACATGTTCGTGGCCCATCAGGCCGTAGGGCGATGACGACAGGTTGAAGGTACTTTCTAGATGCGTAATACGTTGAATCGCGTCTTGCCCCGGGTTCCAGGTGAGTTTTCGGATAGCATAAGACTTCAAAGCGGTTGCGACGGCTGTGTTTTCAGATACCGAGGCTGAGCTGTTAGTCTCGAAAGACATGAGTGTTCGGATAAGATGCCTGTGTAGAGGTCGCACGTCCAGCCCATCGATTTTTGAGTGTTCGTGTATGCCAGCCGATAAGCCATTGGCAGTTACGGCCAATTGCACAGGCTTATCCAACCAACGGTTAGCGAAAGGTTGGTGGTGGCCGTTGATGAGGAACTGTGTTAATCGTTCCCCGGGTGTACTGGGTGACTCGTCGTCTAGGCACACAACAAATGCCGCCTCGTCAATTGCGGACAACACAGCTGCATTCCCAGGATCAAGCTCAAGATTCCGACGCAACTATAGTTTCACGTAGTTGGTCAATGCTCGGGGACGGTGTGAAAAGAGGAAGGGGGTCTAGAAAGCATCTGCAACAAGGAACATAATGAGAACTAAGCACTTACCAAAGCCCATGAATCGCGTTCGTCGGCGGTGAGTGCACATACTCGCATTTGGATGTCGTTTGAAGAGTCAATGATCGCAGTATAAGAAGTTTCCATCGCCGATAAACTCAAGGATGCCCCCGCATCACCTAAGGCCAACTGGAACACATGTCCACGACGTAAGACTACGACAGACCGATTTGGAGGGGAACACACAATTCGGTCTACACCAACTTCGGGCCGGCGGGTTGCATAAAAGAGCCAATTCTGGGCATCGCTCCTTACGCCAACACCGCGAGTGGAATCGGATCTAGGTACGCCAGATGCCTGGCCGTCCGCAAACTGAATGGCCGCCACCGTCAAGAGTGCGGCACGCATGGCCTGCGAATGCGTTGGAGCTTCCACCGGGTGAATGATCGCAAAAAGGCTATAGTCCTGAAGAGGCTCGCGTCGCTGGAGATAGATTTGGCTTTCGTAATTCTCGGCGATGACACCTGGTTCTAATATTTCCAGCTGACGCTGTAACGCCTGACCTGTGCCGTCTAGAAAGGAGGAAACGGCATCGGCAAGAGATTTTTGGTCGGCTTCTGAGTCAACCGCACGGCGAGACTCTTGGAAAGAGTGGAGGGTGTTCTCAAGCAGAGGCAACGGGACACTGGAGGGCGTGAATTGTAGGACACCCGGATTTCGGCCGGAACTATTCCAGACGGGCAACTCCTGGGCCGTTGTCGACCCAACTTGCTTGTTCGCACCCGCAGAACTTGTTCGAGAACGATCGACCACTTTGTCAGCAAGCATACGGATTGTTTGGTCTAAGACTACCTCTGACGACTGCAGGGGGGCCTCGAACTCTCGCACAATCCAGTTACGCAGTTCTATAGCAACGAGAGAATCGAGCCCTAGTTCAAGTATCGAGCCGTTCTCGCTGAGAATACGAACGGCGTCGGTGGAGATCAGCTTCGTCAATTTATTCGCGATTGAGGTGGCGACGAAGTCAATAAGCGAACCATGATTGCCCTCGGCAGCTAGATCTTTGAACGAGAGAGTACCCGGGGCCAAGGAAGACGAGCTCAGCTTATCTGGGTTATAGACATGCCGGAACATAGCGCAGTGCACATTTCCGTTGCCGCTGGAATTAGAGGCTTCGGAGAGCGAGTTGGTATCAAACCCGATAATCATCTGTGAGGCTCCCTTTTTTTTGGTCGCGGTCACTAGAGCGTGATCGAGAAACCGCAACAATTCATCGGGTGCGATACTCCGAAGACCAGCCCGGCTCAGCCCTTTGCGCCGTTGGTTATTATTCACGGTGGCGACGGCGTCCTCTATCCAACCAATGTTTAGTGATATGAACTGGCACGGCTTGTTAGAACGCATATTGGCGATGGCGTCCTGGACGGCATTGCCTGCGTTGTAATTTCCTTGGGCGCTTGTACCGACGATGTTTGAGGCTGAAGAAAGCATGAGAAAGAAATCAAGTTGAGGGGATGCGAATACACGCTCCAACGCAAGCGTTCCGTCAACCGTGTTCCGACTTGCGATGACAAAATTATCGTACGTCATCAAGTCCAACATACTGAATTTGCCCGGGTGACTGTAGTCCGGATCCGGGCCCTAGCCTAGGATCCAATGCTAGAAGAATTCACTAGATCATATGGGGAATCCTTTGATCGGATAGAATAGAACGCAATATATTAATGAAAAAAAAAAAGAAGCAATAGCTAAAATAAGCAAAAGTGAGGTTGTTAGGTCTGGTGTTACCCCCCTTTAAAAAATCACCAGCCTAAGTAACCCCTTTTCTCCCCTACCCCTGATTGGTCAATTCATTATTACCTACTGCCACCCGCACTACTTCAATAAGAGCATCGTACACCGAACATGTAAGAGTGTTAAACTGAGCCAGTCCACAAGTGCAAGTCTCCGTACTACCGACCTATTCTTAGAATATGAAATCTCCCGAGGTGGATCTTGAAGATACCACCACCCAATAACAAATGCGATGAAGGCAATGGGGAGGTTAATCCAAAAACAAAATCGCCGGGTTAATCGCGAGTCAGTGGAGATGCCACCGAGCAACGGCCCCGCGAAGGATGCGACGCCATCTAGGCTGGTTACCATAGATATGTACATTGGACGGCTTTCACATGGGACAGCGTAACCGATGAGGACAACACTACCGATGTAGAGGCCACCACCACCGACACCTATAATCAGACGACCAATAATGAGTATAATGGAGGATGGTACTAGGGCGCAGATAATCGAGTGTGACAAGGGCATGATTTCAAGGGCTTGGAATATGATTCAAATTCAACTAATAATTCTCTTTGGGTCTTAGGTCCATAGTTCTCCCTCCTATTCAGTCGGGAGTCCTGGCCTCTATTTGTACATGAAGTTTAGGAGGGTCTTCCCCTCAAAATAATTATGGGTAGTTAGGCTCCTATGCAGTTGGGTCCTTATTGTTGGTCTTTGTACAGATGCAAGGTCTCCTCGTGACTCGTAAGTCCTCCAATAGTCTTCTATATCCTGATCATTGCTTAGAATGGAGTCTTGGCACTATATCCGTGTGACATCGAGCCTGCGTCGAACATCACGATACATGCCAAAAATATGAGTCTGGCAGAAAAAGGCTTATAGAGTTGACCGAAAGCAAGCTGTATATGTTTGCTAAACAGTAACCGCTACTATGCTATCCTGCATCCTGGAGGGGGTTAAAGTCGGTGGTAATACTAGGGATTGAGGTAGTTGATGTGTATGATGAGTAAATGAGAGGAAGGATGTTCTACGATGTTAAAATATAATGATCGAGACACATCAAGAACACAATTGACATCATGCCCACTGTGAACACAACGAGTAGTATACTGTGAATAGTTAAGTTCACCACATCTGGTTCAGTATTATCGAGGGCATGTTGAATACACGAAACGTCTGATGTCTTGGTTTCTGTTACTAGATTTTCAATGGGAATCACAGTAACACTTTTAGTCGGTAGTATGTACTGAGCATATGTTACATGTTCTCAAGGTACTTACCTAGTAGGTACTAAAACAAAGGGAACAGTGTTAAATATATATATTAATAAAGCTCGCTTTAAAGTAATCGCAAGAGTGCTGTCAATCAACAAGGCTGACATATACACCAACCAAGTAGATGTGGAGATTTTCTTTACCAGAACCCCCCCTGCCAGTACAAGCTCTAGTGCGGCACAACACCATTATCATCCTGCACACCTGTAGTTGTTATGTCTATAAATAAAACAATTACGGAGTAATTTAAGCGTACAGACTCGTAAATAGTTTAAAGACCTAGCTACGCAGATTTACCTGTATAAGCCTACGTGTACAAACTAACAAGTAAACTAGTAAGTAGTTTGCGGGTAGGTTTATAATATAGCTAGGTCTTTAAACCACTTGCCAGTTTATTTGCTAGCCCATACGGGTAGGTCCGTACAAAGAGGTTTGCGTGACATCCATGGATGTATGTATAAATAACACGGTTGTACACCTGAGCATTGATTCAATTTCGTCCCTCAAACCCCTCGCTCTTTGTCTTCTCGTTTCCCCCGCATTCGCGTACCATTTGAATCGACTCCTCCATGGCAAGCGATCGAGTTGCAAACGCTCTCTGGCGGGAATTCACTTTGCCTCAGATTGTCGACAAGTTGGCTCACGAGAAGCCCAGCGACGTATATGGAACATGGCCTGTGGACCAGAACTCGTACTCGGCCGGTGTGCGAAATATAACCTATCGCCAACTAGCTAACATCGTGAACGGTTTGGCATGGTGGCTTGTCAAGCAGTTAGGGGCTGACAAGCAGGGCGAGGTTCTGGCCTACGTAGGTCCTAATGACGTACGGTTTACGGCTTTGATCCTAGCCGCTATGAAGACGAGCCATAGGGTAAGCAGCATCATCTACAATGTCGGCAGGTGAGCTAAATGACCCATAGTTGTTTCTCACCTCGCCACGCAATAGTTCAATAGGTCAGCGCAAGCTTTTCGCCTCACTCAAGTGCGAAACCCTCATTACGGCGGATCCAACACACCCAACCACCCGGGCAGTTCTTGAAGCTGTTGAATCATGCCAACTTATCACTGTCCCAAGCATTCATGAGCTTCTTTCTACGGCACAAGCAGCGTACACACTGAATAAGGCGTTGGATAAGTCGCTACTGGATACTCTGTTCATCATGTACGTTTCAGGAGGTGAAAACTTAAGGTGAGAGTTCTCTGACTTGAGTTTAGTCACACCTCTGGCTCGACGGGCATACCAAAGCCACTAAACTGGACCCAAGAAACTGCAATGCGACATATTGAAGCTAGTAGTCGGCACCCATCCGATGCGCTGACGTCTATTGACTCATTCTTCCATGGAAAACGCGTGTTGTCGACACTGCCACCATTTCATGTATGTCAGCCGCGTTCAAGTAGAGTTACATATACCCACCTATGGCCAGTGCTGATGAGCTATTCTATTATAGGGTGCTGGCCTATTGCAGCATCTGCTGTACGCCATCCCTTTTGGGAATATTCCAGTGATTCCGGCAGCAGCAGGGGCAATCGTGACAGCCCAGGGCGTCGTGGATGCCCTCATGCAGACGCCTGCCGATGTGGCAGTCATGGTACCATCCATAATAGCGGAACTCTCCCAGAGCCCAGAGTTACTTGATTACTGTGCCAAGAACCTCCAACTTATCCTATATATCGGTGGCGACCTACCACAGGCTGTGGGCGATCATGTTGCCTCCAAGATTCGGCTCCGTTGTTGGTGGGGAGCGTCTGAAGTGGGCATGCCGCAGCAACTGATTGTACCGGAGCTCGAATCGTACGAAGGCGGTTGGCGCTACGTTCGTTTCCATCCGAGCGCGGGTGCGACTTTCGAGAAGGCTAACGACAATCTCTACGAACTTGTGATACGTCGTGACGAGGCACGCATCGACACGCAAACAAGCTTTACCATCGGCGGCTTCGAGAACTTCACAGAGTACCGTACCCGTGATCTATTTGAGCCTCACCCGGATGTGCCAGACTCGTGGCGTTGGCGTGCGCGGGCCGACGATATCATCGTCTTTCTAAATGGTGAAAAAACGAACCCGGTGTCGATGGAACAGCACATCGTCGCTGGCAACCCCGGCTTGATCAGCGGCGCTATAGTCATAGGCGCTCAAAGATTTGAAGCAGCGTTGATTATTGAGCCAGCAGCCAACAACGGCCCTCTCGCGACGGCCGAGCAAGCCTCTCTGATTGAACGTGTGTGGCCAAGCGTCGACGAGGCGAACCGTAGCGCGCCCGCGCATGCACGAATCGACAAGTCGTTGATTCTGGTCGCCACTCAGCCGTTCATCCGGTCTGGAAAAGGCACAATTCAGCGGGCTGCAAGTGTTCTGCAATATATGGCCGATATCGACAAGCTGTACGCAAGTACGGATATCTCCCCCTATGTAAATGAAGATGGTGACGAGGCAACTGGTGCCCAGACTATCGACGTTACAGATGTGAACGCGGTTATACGACTCATTCAAGACACCGTTCGTAACATGAAAGGCCTCTCTGAGATTGGTGACAGCACCAGCTTCTTCGACTGCGGCATGGATTCTTTGCAGGCTTTACAACTCTTGCGAATCATTCGAAAGGCCCTTCGTCGTCCCAGCTTCGCGCTATCCACTGTCTATCAAAACCCAACTGCAAGACAGCTCGCTACAGCAGTGTTACTCAATTCAAAAGACGACTCTGATGACCGGAAGGACTTGGACCAGCTTTTGGCCGCCTATCGGGGTCTTTTGCAGCGGATCCCAGAGGTCGCCGATACTCTAAGCAAAGAGGAAGAAGAGGGACCAGTCGACGTCCTCTTAACGGGCTCGACTGGAACACTAGGTACATCCATCCTGCACGCCCTCCTCAGGCACCCTGGCGTTCGCCATGTGTTCTGCCTCAATCGAAGTGCGGATGGTGGCCGAGCGGCACAGCTCGAGCGTTTCGCCGCTTCCGGTCTAGGAATAGACATCCTCGACAACAGCCGTGTCACATTCTTGCGGGCAGATCTAACCGATCCAATGCTGGGGTTGGACGAAGAAACATACACAGCACTACGCGCTCGCGTCGGGCTGCTGATCCACAATGCCTGGCCCGTCAACTTCAACCTCACGCTTCAGGCGTTTCGGCCACTGTTGGTGGGACTTGTGAACCTCTTTAAATTCGCAGCCGGCGCCGCCCCGCGTACTCTACGAACCTTTTTCATCTCTAGCGTCAGCGCCGTGTTCGGTAACGGCCCCGCGGCGGCCGAAGAGACCGTGGCGGGCGAGTCCGAGTCCGAGTCGTTTGCCACGTCTCTCTCCAACGGATACGCTCGCAGTAAGCGCCTGGCCGAATTGCTGTGCGACGCCGCAGCCCGACAGCTCCGCATCCCCGTAACCGTCTTGCGCATCGGACAAGTTGCCGGTTCTACGGCTCAGCGAGGCGCTATCTGGAACCGCTCTGAATGGCTCCCGAGTCTCGTTATTAGTTCCCTGCTGCGCTTGAAATGTTTACCCGACGGCCTCGGCCCTTGGTTCTCCGAGGTGGACTGGGTGCCGTCGGACCTGCTGGGCTCCGTCGTTGCCGATCTCGTGTTGGCTGTTCCGGATACGACGCATGGTGCCGGTGCCGGGGTCTTCAATGTGCGGAACCCGAAAACGGTATCTTGGAGCTCGCTTCTCACGGTCATCCAAGAGACGGCAGAGACCAAATTCGGCCAGAAACTAACCGTCGTCCCGTCCACGGCGTGGTTGGCTAAACTACAAGAGAGTGCAGAGACCGATGGCAACGAAGCAGACGTCGTTTTAACTATGTCGCTCGTGGCAAGGAACCCGGCGGTCAAGTTGGCTGACTTCTACCGTGAGAGCCTCTGGCCACGCTTGCCTGAGGACATCCCATCACAGTCACCGATGGCCATCGTCCGGGCTGTAGCTGCCAGCGATACCCTGCGTAACATGCCTCCCGTAAGTCCAGCGTGGATGAGCAAGTGGGTTGAGGAGTGGATGGAAGATGTAGATTCTGTTAATACCAAGTCACTGTAAGTGGTGGGGTGTAGCGTGCTACATATACCCTTGTTGCTGTAGGTATTAGCAAGGACTTGGAAGTCCTAGGGATTCAGATCTGGTTCCATCCTCTTGTGTCCGTGTGTCAGGCTCGAAGCAGCGCTGATTATCAAACCGGCAACGACCAACAACAGCCCTTTAGCGGCCCAGAATTCTAGCGCGGTGAATACCGAAGGGATCTCGAATAATTCTCGATAAGCTTCATCACCTAAATGACGAGTCAGTATTAAAATTTGTTACCAGAGAATTGACAGCTAGTTCGTGATTTGACTGTGGGATCGATTATCACGCCGGCAAACTCGCGACCAGTCTTATGGAGCTGGTTAACGCCAGAGAGTGCTAATTGTGGAAGAAAGCGCCCTACACCTCTTGGAAGGATAACCTATTCAGAGCCTCAGGCTTTGGGTGACAAGTCCAGAGTCGAGACTGATTTTGAGCTGACCATCGCAGTCCGGAATCGGCGACGAAGCTGCCATCGCCATGAATGCGATCTCTCTGCTACCTACTTACTTACCTACTCGTTCCCTGCCGTCACCAGCCACGTGTTTCTACGTGCTTCGGAAATTTCCCTTTCCAACTTAGCCTCGCGCTAGGAAACAAGTCTCTCACAACCTTTAGTAACCCCTATCGTACTAGATGTAGGCGGTATCGGCACATGCTCTCTCACCCACTTGTTACGTCTTACTCATCGCAACTCTTACGGGCAACACGGTCAATCACGATTAGTTTCAGCTGCGCCACGTTCACTACAGATATCTTTGTCTTCGCTCGCACTCATGGGTGATTTGATCATTCTTACAGGTACCATCAGGGACTCGGGTTTTCATCAATTTCATTGGAGACCATCGCATCGGGCTAAATTTAAGATATATTCCTACGTTAAGAATAGGAGCACGTACAAACATACTACAATATTACTGGCATCCCTTGTTTCACCACCACGCCGTAAGGTTTACCGCCGTTCTTCCTTGCTCCCAGGGAGCGTAGACAAGTAGCTGCCCTATGTCATAGCAATATGTCCCCTCCTGTGACACGTCATTAACCGGCCCATATAAGCCCGCCTTCCGACCGTCAGATGGTCCTGTGTCTCGAAGGTTTTCCCTGTGACTCAGATCCATTGTCTTGTACCGCTTCACCGGTCTCGGTACTAGACTGGAGTTCAAGGTTTGGAGTCGGCGATGCTTCAATGGAGGAAATTTGCGTCATAGAGCTTGAGAAACCCTCATCATATACGTGCTCTGGGCCTAAAAGCTCGGCGCTTTGATTTACTGATGTGGTTGACTGCGGAGTTCCATGGTCAAGTTGGCGCCCTCCCACAGCGTTCCCCTGTTTGTGTGGCAAACTTAGTACGGGATGTTTAGTGTTCGAAATGTCTAAGCACCCTAGTAAGTCGTCGGGATTAGTAGCCGGGATCTCTTCTGTGCCTTTTGACCAAGTACCGAAACCGAGTTCTTCGTGAGCCAGGCGTTGAAGCTGTAGTGTGGCATTGGTAGTCCATTCTAAGTGGGCATGTGTTTTGAAGCCCCATTTCTTGTGGAGGAGTTTGGATATAGGCTCCAACAAGTAAGATGTGACGATAATTAGACCACCAACGACGAAGGTGAATAGAAGACCAAAAACACTGAAGGATGCGTAGGCCGTACTTTTTATTTTCTTTTGATATTATTTTATTAGTGAGTGGCAGAAGCAAGGTGAGTGAAGAGATAGTCTATATGAAAATTAAGTTAGTAGAGAGAAAGCTCACTTACTTGGTTATTGCACAAGCGTTTGGAATTCGGCGCTGTAAAACCCCTGCGGAGTCGGAGTTGGGATGGATCAGGCGGGTCAAAGTATACCATATCCAAAAATGCGGCTTGGATGGATGCTTTTACTATCTCCGACCAATAAATCACATCTAGTTGCCACTGATTCGAAGGGAGCGGACCTTGGACGCCGGCCGATAAAGAACTCTTAGAAGCTAAGCTTTCTGATCCCAATTGTGCTATTATCTCATATAGCGACGCGTACTGATTGTCTCTGAATGCGGATATAAAAAAGTTAAACTGTCCTGCATTTGTAGTGTTAGCGACGTTGTTTATAAAATCGCCAAACGTGGTGTTGAATAAGTGCGCAGCGCCTGAAACAGCATCCCGAAGGCTTGCTAACGGTCCACACTGTTGTATATCCCTACGGCAAAACTGATACTGATCGACACATCCGAGTGGAGATGCTGGATCTCGAGGAAGATATATCGCTGTTGGATCAACTTCACTACTAGTCGACGTGAAAATATTTGACTTTGTGGGTGATACGTGATACCACTCGTCTGCCGAAGGGGCTGCGTGTATAACACCTTGCCCTGACAAGAAAATAAGCACAACGTCTCCGTCTTCTCTGAACATAGGATCGATGGGAATGAAGTCAGACAGGGGGCTGACTTTTTTATCCTCCACGAGGTAAATATATGGTCTATATTTATGTTAGTCGAGATTGACCATTTTCAGGCGTAACGGTAGTGTTTCCTCGTAAATTTGCTGTTCGTGAATGGCGGGATGATGTGTTACAACGGAGCTTTATAACGGAGATTTGGACTTACGATATGCCGTAGTTCGCAGCAGAGAATGAAAAGTCAGGTGACAAAGCCAGCGCATATTGGGATTCAATCGATTGAGCTGCAAACACGTAGTCCTTCTCCCCGGAAGGAGACAATACGCTTCCGTAGTTATACAGGGTAAGATTATCGCCCAACGTGCTAACCTCACTCGTGAGACTTGTCGTTGTGATTGGTGCACAGTGGAGAACGTTCCTAGCTAGCATCCTATCTTCTGCAGGATAATTATGGCCGAGCTGTTCATGGCTATTTATGTAACCCGAGTCGATACGTATGTTTCTTGAATTGGACCGACACATCTTATTCTGAAACGGGCAGGTTGCTTTATCATCAATGAAGCTTTCGAGTTTTTTTGTGATAAAGCGCCCGCAGTCGAGGGTTCCTGCGGTATTATTCGAGTAGCATTGTTGGGCATAATTGGCAGCATTGTCGATCGTCTCTGCTCTGTTGGGCACCAGTGCAAAAAGTTGCTGTGGGAAGCTGGTCTGCCCATCTGGATCCTGTATCTTTTTCGGGTCGATATATCCGCAATTATAGCTGTGGATCAAAACCTCGTTGCCAACAGCGGTAGAGATCTGGGAAGACAAACCACCTGCAACAGCGAAAGCGGAGACACAAACTGAAGCAACCATGACTACCAGAAGTGTCGCGAAACGCTCGCTCCTACGTCGGTTTGCCCATACCAGTTGTAGAAGTTGCAGGATTCCTCCCTCTGGTGTTGCAGAGTTTCGTAGTATAGCTTGCCGTTGGTGATAAACAACCTTTTGCATGGTGGATGTGGCATATTGACGGTGAAAAGCAAAACAGAGAATTCTCCAGAAACGAGTTGATACAAAGGCTATGAAGAATGCAGTGAAAGCAATAAGAAGGTTAGCATCTTGACGCCTGAGGGTTAAAGTAACGCCTAGTGTATGACCGCGAGACCAATTAGTCCAAACACCAAGGTAGACAGGATAGTAATCGATATCACTCGAATTGACAGCCATGATGATATTAGTGTACGGAGAAATATAATGATGGCAGGGCTACTGTTAAGAAACCTTTGAGCTAGAGTAGAGTTAAGGAAACTTGTTAACACTTTATATTCGGTGAGTTTCCACACCGTAAAGAGGGATGGAGCCCTCATCTACCTGGTCAAGACCTGTCAATGAGGTCATCTGCTTCCAAAGAAACCCTATCTCGGCTACCTAGATACAACGTTGCAACACAGCTTGCTAATCCTAGCGATATCAGCTAGGTAGGCTAGGCACACTACTATCCTTATCTACTAAGGCGTTTTCTTTTTGCGATATCGAATACAGTTCTAATTACTGCACGGCATAAATACCGGCACATCGCAATAAACATTCAGGCAGTGCTTCAGGGGCCAAACGGCCCGGTTCGGCGCTGGCGTGGGAACGTCACATAAGATGCTGGGTCGTTGTGATATATTGATAAATAAGGTCCGGATGAGGCTACTACTAGGAGATACAAAACCAAACGGCAATCAAGCCCTAACTAGATATGTCTAGAATGCACCACAGCGAACAGAAATAGTTATATAGCTTGATCTGTATTCCTTGGTGTCCAGGCCTAATAGGCCCGTTTCTTACATCCGTGTCGGCCTACTACGTGTAATAGTCCTTCCATATCCAGTAATTAGCTATCCAGTTGTCAACTTCGCAGCCAGGAGACACGCGCGGGAGCCCTCGGAGTACGCGGGTGGATCTGCAACCCTCCGTAAGGCTGCGGCTCTACGTTGCAGCCGGGTAATTTCCGTCCGAGGAGAGGAGGGCACGGTCTAGGTTTCAACGCGGGCTGGCCGCCGCTGTAGTTGCCAACAAGTTGTTGACAACAACACAAAACTCGTGCTGCGCCCACCGGACTGGCTATCAAACCACAGTGAACCGCAGCAAAGCCGCACACACCACAGTGCCAGTTGGGTCGTGATACATCAAACCACAATTGCCAACTAAATCACGCTCAAATGCCTACTTACAATAGCATCTGCTTTACGCACCCAATTGTATATTAATTGCAGCTGGACGCTTAGCATAATTGGCTACGTACGTACAACTGTATGTAATTGACTGTACACGAGTGCAATTATATGTTCGTAGATAGGTTAAGTGCGATTAGGTTTGATGGATGTGTGCAATCAAGACAGGATTTAGTGGAATCAAGAGAGACGACCAGGTTGTGCTCTGGATGAGCGTAAAGAAACTTTAGTTATGACAGTGAAGCTAATATAATGCAAAAATACAAGTCATAATTTGCTGGGAAAATAGGTAGCTACGACAGCAACTTAGAAAGCAGTAAATGTAACAAGTAGATTAGCTCCTTAACGCCCGAGGGTAAGAGTGAGGCCTAGGTCACAACTATAAAACTGGTTAGGCTAGATACCGAGCGGAAGAGGAGACTGATTAATGTCACTGGTAGATGATGCTACAATGATCGGTAGGAAGAATTATAGGATATGATGGAGCTACCAGGCAAACTTGGAACCTAACTATAGTAAGAAATAACTACCTATTCAATACTTTGTATTCGGTTAATTGTATCTCGTGGTAAAAAGAACAGAGCCCGATCCGGCTTACCTAAATATATGAAGCAAACTATTTTCAATTAAACCCGTATTGATGTATTATACCGATGAATAATACAACCACTTTTAGGCAATCCTTGTAGCATTAAATTATCGTGCTTAAGTATTGAGCTCCGGGGCGTAAAAATCTGTCGCAGCTACGAGCTCACCTCCCTATAAAATCAAACGATGGACCCTGGGGGCTAAATAATCGAGCATCAGGCGCCAGCGTGGGGGCATCCCACATAAGACGGAGTGGCGTTGAGCTTTATTTTATTTTATTTTATTTCTTTTGGCGTTTTAACGAATCACCTCCGGCAGAACCCAAAACATGATATTACAGGATCCATAGTAATTCTTTTTGAACCAATTTTAATACAACCAAATGGAAGTAATGTAACCCCTAGGGCTGAGCAGTTGTCACCCTATAGCGGTGGCCAATTATCGCCACATCGAATAAATAAATCTACACCCTTGTCTCGTTCTCTAAGGCAGGAATATCATAGGTCTGTCTCCTGTGGTCGCCTACAGCACCAACCCTGATATGACCAACCTATCACGGTCCAAAGCCATAAACTGCACAAGCGGCCGCAGTGTTACGGCCTAAACCGTAAGCATGACGTTCTACTAATGTGCCGGCATAGTGCTGCAGTTCTGTTCGGTGACACGCGGGGTAGCATTTAGGTTTGCAATATGCGGACAGTTGATCACAGTAAATAAAGAACATTCCACACAGTAATCTCATTCCCAGGTTGAAAGACTCTATATCCCTCACCAAAGCAGCCCAGTGACATAATCCTTGCAGTCACTGAAGCTTGATTGGAATCTTGACAGCAAGTTGTTCAGTAAACGAGAGCATCTTTGTCACACGGACCCGAGGGACTGGGGCCAAATGTAGGGCACTGAGACTAGCGAATTACATATTCGTATAATTATATCATGTAAATAATCATAGAATCAAGAAGCAGATCTTATAAGTAGCCGGATCCTCCCGTTTACAAGTAAATAACCAGCTTTACCAAAGACAGCTATACAAGGGCGGGAGATGGGGGGGAAGGCTAAGCAATTAGCAAAAATAAATCTAGGTACCTAGGTATTTATATAAACCAAAGACCGCTGGTTAAGTTGCAGAGTGAAGCAGTGCGAAATAAACGCTAAAGAATGCTTGAGGTCTATTTTAAACCTTTAAAATAACCACTTAACGTTGAACTGTTAAAGTCAAGTACTTAGTATTAAACATCTACCTTAATAACATACTTACCTATAAACATTGAGCGTACATAGGCCGGGTTTACACATATAGCTCATCGTTGTAGCGTGAGGAATAAGTTATAATATTTATTCTTTCTTTCTTTCGTCATCTGGTCATACAAGCCATACCAGCTCTATGAGCAATAGGTGACATGACTTGCGTAACATGTAGCTAGACACATCACATAAATAACTAGACAGATCAAGCGCGACCTCTTTCGTTCTTCAAGCAACCAAAACCCGCCCCTCGACTTCCCCCCTCTCCACACCTAATACAAGAGGGCCGCCTCCGGGTCCGCTGGCATCGAGACTAAGCGTAACACTGCTCCGGTCAGCGACTACGCGCACCGTCTCGCCGAGATTCCTCATGTCCGTCTCATGCTGGACTTCAGACCCAGGAGGCGACGCCGACGCCGGCCCGGCGTGGTTGTCAGCCATGTTATAATTAGAATCCGACTGCACCTCGCGGATATCCACGCTCGGATACGGCAACCACCCCTCGCGTTGGGGGATCAGCAAGATGGGGATTTCAGCCTCGGTATCCAGCGAACTGCTCCGTTCGCGCTCGTCGTCGCTATCTGGCGCGGGGATCACAAAGTGCCCTCTGCGTCGCCCGCCTAGGAGCCATGTGTCGGGCAGCGCCGAGAGATCGTAGCTGAATTCAAGATCGGTTTGCGACGAGGGTGGAGTCAGTGTGTTCCACATCCGTGTCCATTTTAGATGCAATGTGGCGGGGAGAAGCTGGTGGGTGCACACGGCTGGGGTAGTGGGATAGGGGGCGGGAGACGGTGATGTTGTTGGCTGTGGCTGGATTTTGATGTCGGCTGTGTGGACTATGGCCACTGAAGGAATATCGACGGGGATCAGGATTGACGATGGTTCTACTAGCTTCGAGCTTGGAAAGATGAGCGTTGGGTTCTCTGCTTGCCAGGTTCGAAGGAATGATGCTAATGATTCGGCTAGGTCTACACCGACATGATCTTTTCCTAGGCCGTGGAATACTTTGGAATACTCGACGCGAGAGAGGAATGATGTTGGGATGAACCCTAGGAGTGCGGCACGTTCGAGCTCAAGTCCAGTGAGATCGTCTCGCACTGGCGGTAGCACCGAGGATATAACCAATCGCGACAAGGGGCGTAATGTGGTGCCGTCGAGCGTTTTGATGAGGGAACTTTTAACTAACTCTTCGATTTCGTCGAGTAGAACGCTGTAATGCAACTTGAGGTACATAGTTTTAGGTGTCTTGGGGCCATTTTTCACACCAGGTTTCCGTTTGATCTTATACAACATGCTTGCTGGCTGTCGGGGGAAGATCATTACGGGATCGCTAGGTGCAACGCCGAAGGTGGATTCGAACATATCTGACCCCAATAGCTCGCTATTGAACAGACGTAGAGGACTGGGGCTTGCAGTTGACACGGTAAATCGAGAAAGGAGGGCATTGTGCTTGAAGACATCTTGAACGTTCACTCCGAGGGCAAGACTGGTATGGGCTGTAGGAGTCTTCGAAAAGAAGTAGCTTCCATGCTCGGTCTCGTAGGAGACCTCTATGCGAACAGAAATATTAGGGGTGTCCTGCTCCAAGGTATACGGGAACTGTATCCTCGTTGTCGTCTTGGCAGGGATCGAATTAAAACAGAACACACCACTTTCTGGTGGGCGAGAAAACTCAAGAGATGAGTCTAGGCATTTCGCCTCGCTGGTGAGTAGTCGTAAGCCTCCCGTTGCCGCTTTGACTCGAATCTCAGCTTTATCTAGGTTATTCCAGCCGGTGTCCAATTCCAAATCAACACTATTGTTACGATCTAGCTGAATGTATTTCGATGTGTAAAGGCGTACGTCAAGGTTATCAGTTCGGTGGTAGATGAACACTTGAGGAGACTTTACTAGTGTGCTCGTCCTATTCGAAGGATAGCCAACCTCTCGCTCGAAATGTAGACATAGCTTACCAGCTCTCAAGTCGATCTTATCAATCTCGTATGAGCCCGGTATTAAAGCCTATATCAATTCATTAGCAATGATCAAGTCAAAATAGAGAAGAGATTCCAACTTACATTGCTTCTTAGTTTAAGCTTGCTCTTGCCTGGTCGGATGGTTATGGGGCCCTCTTGCTTGAGCCATATCTCCTTCAAAGGCTTTGAGGATGCATCGACAATTCGCACACTCGCCGTATCAACGGTCAAGTTGTCCACCAACAAACTGTCGAGCTTCAGCTGCAGCGCCAGGCTATCCCGGCCTTCGTCATATTTCGGGGTGCCATCTATCTCAATAGAGCAAAAGAAATTGGAGAGCGGGATTCGCATCTCGTTAGCGATGGACCGGGTCTCTAGGAGCAAGTCGTCTAAGAGCCCCTGAATTTCTTCGGTTTCGGGATACTCCTGCGCCTCCGCGCTGAAAGACGACTTTTCCCGACGTCGATCTTTCTCGGCAACAGCCGCCTTCGACAGTAACTTCAGCAGCACTTTGACATATTCGTCTTTGCGTTGGAGCTGTTTAAGGCATCTCGAGTACATGATCAACATGGACAACTCCAAGAGGCTCCACCCGCTCTCCCCAAAGAACGGAGTGGTCCTCCAAAAATAAGAGGCTGCAGAGGCATAATCTTTGAGATGATACTTGAGGACGGCAAGGTCGGCCATGGTACTCTGGATAGAATGAGTATGGTTCGCGACTGTGTAATGGCGAAGAGCCTTGTCGGTAAGAATCTCGTATAGGCGGTAGAAATCATCACTGTTGTCCAGCGCCGTTTTCAGCAGCTTGTTGTCTACGCCAGACATGGAAATAATCGGTTCAGCCACCTGCCGAGCCGGAGTGAAATCTTCGTCTCCGAGGTCAATGTCTACCATATTGACCATGGTAGACTGGCTAACAACTGGGGTATGGGCCCAACCATTGCTCCATCCACGCTTCTTGCCAGACGCTTCCAAGATGTTCCTAGATAGGGTATAAAGCTCTGCTCTCCTAGCTGCAAGATCTTCTAGGCCGACCTTCAAGAATGACGAAGATGCAGCTTCGTGATCCGACATACCTTGGGGTCCTCCACCCGAGAAGACATTCGGACTCGGTGGTGGACGTGGTACACCAGCCCCCCCTGTCCTTACATGCAACGACGAGCTTCTAGCCGGATGCATCATTGTTTTCGGCTCAGGTATAGTGGCTTTGGGCTCATGCCCGTCGGGAGGTCCAAGAGAAGAAGAGGGAATGGGTAGTGACTTGGTGGAGGTTTGGGCTAATATTTGCTGCGCTGTAGAGAAAGCAAACGATACCACCAGGTTATCAACTATCTCGCTAGTAATTGGATCGACAGGGGCGACGGCACCTGGACCGTCCTCCTCGGTGGCCTTGGGTGTATCCGACAAGGCGCTAAGTAGATCATTGCGCATGACTTGGGAGACCGAGGGAATAAAGTCAAGGGTCCTTCGACATATTTCAGCGAGCATTGGCAATTCTTCTTGCTCGTTTTCTTTATGCTTTGGTGGTGGCGCTCTAGGTGCCACGCCATGTAGAACCGACTCTTGTTGCTCTTTCAACTTGGCGAGCAGTTCTTCCCTCGTTGACCAAGCATTCCCAAGCCGTAGTAGTAGTGATATCTGTCTCGCGAAGATATAACAACGAAAATCGAATATAGAGACATTATTGGCGACGATCAGGTCGCGGTAGGGCTTCTTGTTGGCACTGATGGGTATATCGTCGTATGAATCCTTTGGCTGAGTGCCGGCTGACTGTGATGACTCTAGATCCACGACTTCATCTTCGTCGTAGCTCATCTCTACCATGACCGTCCTCGCCTTAAGCGCCAGTTTCTTCAGGTCTTCGGTATACGCCGGGAGGGCATTTGCTGCCGAACCCAGTCTACCTAAGCTTTGGTCTTTGATGATCATATCCAGCCCAACGCTGAGCTCGTCATAACCCACGAGGGCATCCTCGACCAAGCCGACACTCTCAAAGCCCCGTGCAAGTCCTTCTTTTAGTATGAAAAAGGTGCAAAAATTCCAGCCGGGCAAACTCCTCTGGGCATCCTTCTCCTTGATGTCCTCCTCGTACTGGGTCACGCGCATGTCAAAGCTGGCGAGAATCAAGCTGCGGAACTTTGCTATCAGGTCCGTCCAGGCGTTCTCCGTCTCTTGCTCCGTCTCCGTATAGCCGCTGGGCACGGCTGGCACGACCCGCGGCAGGATATCGTAGGGGACGTCATTCACACCTATCCGAATCTGCGACACGCGGTCCACGGCGCTTTTGCTCGAGCTGTTGAAATCCGACCTCAGCTTCTCCAAGAGCGTGCTCGATCCCGGGCGCCATCTCGAGGTAGCGGATGACTTCTCAGACCCGTAGCCGATGTCCGACTTGCGAGGCTGGGTGGCGGCCACGGTGTTGGGGAGAACGACATGCACGATGAGCCATTCGAAGGCGTCGTGATTCTCGGCGGCATTAGCCTTCTTCGAAGTGGACGGCGGCGTGTTCGCCTTGATCCAGTCGCGGATCTCCTGCCTAACCTGGCCCTTGTAGGAATCGTTATCGTCACAGCGCACCAGCAAGACCTTGAGATAGGGGGTCCGCCTCAAGCCGGGTATCTGGTGCCGTCTTGCGGGGATGCTGTTTCGGTTCGTAGACTGATCGACAGCCTCGTTGGACTGAGTCGGCACCATGGGAGCCCCAACCTGTGTCTGGAAACCATCGCTCTCGGGCCGCTGCTGTTGCTGCTGATGATGCGACGAGGGGGGTGAGGAGGCGATGGGAGAAGTAAGGGGGTTCTTGTCGCCGGCGGCCACCAGCTCGACGTGGAGGGTCTCGATGGAGCGCAAGGGGCCGGCATGCGATTGCCAATGGAGGTTGCGCAGCGGTAGCCGCGGCACCAGGCCGGGCGCTAGGAGCTTGAAGACATCGTGGGGGTCGAAATATTCGACTGTGATGAGATGGATCAGAACAAGGAGCCAGCCAGCTCGCTAGAACGGGGTCGATGATACCTGTTACTTTGGAAGTTGAGAAGGGCTGTTCCATGATGAACAGCTGGAAGAACTGATCATGACTTCATGGCGAGTTGGAGAGAGCTCACGGGTGGCCGTCGATGTGGCAGCAGCTTCGGGAGGGCTTTGGTGATGCTTAAAGCTCTACAGTCTAAGCATCTAAGAATGCGACGGTGAGGTTCTGTACTGTACGCTAGGTACTAGAGTCGCTAGGGCTAGTACGGTTAGATGTAGCAGGTAGTACCCACCTAACAGCGCGGCACTCTCCACTATAGCTTTGGGAGCTAAGCTCGTAATAGCTAGTCTAGCTCGCGGGGCACCGTTTATAGCCCGAAGACCTTGTAACAATATACCCGATATAAGAGTCTACAATGCTGTGGTTTGCGTCTGTTAGCATAAACAGATACAGGGCTGCGGACTACTGTGGTGACAGAACAAATTGCTCCTTCAGATTTGTATCTTAGATACATTACCATATGGTAATAATTCCATCACAAGTTCAGCCGTCTTATCTTACACCCAAGCTAAGGTTCTCTCCAACACGTCAACAGTGGGAAGCGGCTTTGGTGAAGATATTGGAAAGAGCGCTATTATCAGAGAGCTTCCAAGGCTGTCGACAATCTACCTATATACAGAGGTACTATCCGCTGCAGGACCTAATAGTTTATCACGGCAATTAATAACCTGGTCGTTGAGGGCTAACTTGGCTCGCAACCTGCTGCTTTAACTGTGTATGGTAGTCGTAGTCGATGCTAACATATGCCAAGGACAATTTGGTTGTTTGCGTTTTGGCCGGGTTGGTACGGTCGAAGTTACGCATCAAGAGTTTAAGCCTCGTCAAAGAGGCCTTAGGCGCCGCTGGGAGGTTCCTCTCGTCCATCATGCTGTAATGAGGCGGTTGGATATCATTAGACTGGGTCGAGTTGTTCTGCCTTTGACTTCGACTAGTCAAGGACCACAGCTTGGTTACCCAGGAGGCAGACCACGTTGTGAAACTCTTGAAGAGGACGAAGATCACCGGCATGCAACTTGACATGATGCCCACATTGATCTCTCCAATGCTACGACTATAGTTTAGTAATTGACTGCGCGTAGACTCGTCTATCCTGAGCTCGGAGGAGCTTCTGACTGACTTCATAGCGTAGATTGGCATGGTACCCCATGTCAAATCTTGATCCTTTTGGGAGACAAGCTGGGCTCTATAGTATGTGCCGGTAATCGAGAATCCGAGTGCCCTGGAGGATTTGGAGATGTTAACGAGGGAGAGCTCAACCGATATAATACGTACGCAGTGCCAACCGCGAAAATTGCCACAAGACCCGCCTTGCGCTTGGTATGGGTACGTAGGCGTGACAGGAATATTATCGGGATGAGAAGAATATATAGATCAAGAAAGGTTCCTAGAGCACCTAATGCAATGGTGATGCCACCGCTCATGCTATCGCACCGTTGAATAAAGACCGGTGAGAGCCAGCCTCCAGTACTGTAATCGTGCGCTCGCGGGACGCAGAAGACACAGACTAAAATGATAATAACACTGTAGGATACCACGGTGAGTATAATGCAGATCCATATGAGAAGGTTCGCAAGGTTTGATGGCCTGAAAATCCGCCGGTAGAGGGCTAGAAATGATGCCTTGATAAAAAATGCAGCAAGAAAGTATAGCATTCCTACTATAATGCTAGACTAAGGCAGCGTCAATGTTTGAGACTAGATCAAAATGGTTTGGTAAACCATACCCGTCCATAGTCAACAGTGAGCTTGGTAAGTGGGATATCCCATATGTGCGGCCCTGCTGGGTTACCAATGACTTTGGATTGGCGTTAGAGTGAGTTGACGACGTGTTTTCATCTTTGACCAACTTACACGTAAGAGAAAGCGTGATATTAGAAATTATTGTAGCCTGATTGGCCTTGTTAGCAGGTGTCACTGGTGAGTTTGAGCCTGTTGATCTGACCCCAGCAAGAACACATAGGTCTTTAAAAGACATTAGTGACATCAGGTCGGATGAGTTTGATGCATTCAGAACTCACAATCATCGATGCTAAGCACTGTATACCTATTTCGAGTATAAATACGCAGGCCCAAGAAAATAACCATCGGGGGTAGTGTCACGTAGATAAATATCTTTGGGAGTGCTTCTTGCGTTGGTGGATTGACAAAATTTGGTGTTACCGCAGGTGGCGGATTTGCCCCAAGGATGGTGCTAAGATCAACAAACATGGTATAGCGAAGTCGCGCTCTAGTTTAACATTTGTTGATAATGTAGGAATGGTGGATGGACACATGAAAGCATTGAAGAGAACTCAAGAAACATAAATTCTATTTCGAAGTGGAGATGTTGTATTGATGTATTTCTTCAATCCATAGTGCCTACTGCGCTTGCCTGGTAGTCCTTGGGATCATCAAGGCAATACAAAGAAAACGTGGACACTAGGTAGTCATATACAGGGTTAGTAATACGTCACGAGTTGATTGAGTAGGTCCAACTTAAAACAACGCCTTGTTCTGTGTAACGTAACAACGGTATATATAGTCACTCCAGCACAGTAAGTACAAGATGCCCTTCCAACGTCTTATACCTAATATCTTACCTGCAGCCAGGTACAGGCCCAGGTTACATGATGACGCGGTCTGTTACTAATATGCGGCTTAACTGACTTATGATAGGCATATATCTAGAACAGCGTTCAGGGCAGTGCTACGTTGCTTACTAGCAAGTAATATTTCAAATTCTCGCCCTACACAACTAGGTTTACATGGCGATGTTGTTGAAGACGAATGACAGAGATGTGGTTCTCAGCAATAACAGATTAATATCTCCTTTCATCACGGGATCAATGGATTCATTGACAACAAACGGGATAATTAGAGGAACTTTATTTCATTATGGCAAGCAGCGCGTAATTGTGTTTTCGGTGATAATATTGCTAGTATTTACAAAAAGATGTATTACCGTTCCTGCAGAGTCCTATGAAGACTATGAGAGTTACGTCAGATCAGCACTAATTGCAGCTGAAGTGCTAAAGTGTATTTATTTAATTCGTCGCAGAGATGCCTACGATCTATTTTGGAAACGATTGAGGCTGTGAAAGAAGGACTTCATTAACACTTTGTTTACGGCTTGGCAGTGTAGGATCGTGTAACACTGTCCTTCCATACAAGGCGAGATGGCCTCGGTTTCAAGGGAATGTGGACGCCTGGTTAGGCCTATTTATCAGCTCAGGGTAATCTTCACGGTTGCATCGGAAAATAGATCGTCTCGAGACACCGACTCCATGCTCTCTCCATGTTTCCCGACCAGCTCAACCCATTTTGATGCTGCTGCCTCGACAGTAAAACCGCGAGCCAGCATGAAGGTCAAACGGTGCACAGTTGTGGGTGATCGACACGCTGCCACAGCCTAGATACTACCAAAAACTATACCAACATAATCTAAGAACAAGCTGTCTCTGAACTGCGTTCCTTGGGGGTTAAAAGAGGGTCCTGCACTTATCTCTGGAACTCTTTTTCCGTAGGGACATAAAAGACTCGGCGTGCTTGGTATAACGAATAAATGCCTATGCTTTAGAATGTACTACACAATGTTTGATTTCAGTGTTACTGGTGAAAGTATATCTCTAGGTTGCGACACTCTACCTTGTGAAATTCAATAGTGATCCCGTAATATAATTAAGATACGCCGTGAGGGACGCAGCAATTACTACTTAATTAGGACACACGACCTCATAGGCACAATTTATTATTCTTACAGGCAGCCATTTACGTAACACTGGTAGAACACGGCGAGTTGAAGCTTCCAAAATAAAATCGACGTGTAAAATCTGAATCAAGTTGCTGCCACTCTGTTGCTAAAGCTTTAGCACCATAAATACCAAGAGGCCAATCCAATCGGCCCATAATTGGTAGTCATGACCTCGCAGGTTGAATCGTATTGATTCAATATCCATCATTTCCAGCAATTAATCTTCAATCCAGCTTAGTTATCGGCAACTCTGCCAGCCCCCTATTTCTGAGTGCTCCGCCACGCGGATACGATGACGTCGATATTCTGAATCAAGTCACGACGCTTTGGCTCCCACCCGAGAACGGAACGCGCACGTGAGGCATCTGAAAAGGCAACCAACGCGACCGCTTCGAGGAATGCATCGCCATGTGTGCCTTGGTACTGAATTGGACCTTTGACGCCTAGTGAGGAGGCGACAGCCGTCAACAGGGTGTCGATGGCGACCGTCTCGGTGGTGAGGTCGAAGACGGGCCAGGAACCGAGGCCGTTGCCGATCTTGTCGACGGCGGCGAGGTATGCGGCCCCGAGGTCATCTACATGGACAACTCCGGTGCGGGTCTTCTCGTCAACGGGAACTCCAACAGGATCTTGGCTGCCGCTTTTGGACGCAGCAAGCAACGGGCCCCACCAGATGCCGAACAGCCACGAAGCCCGGCCGTAGATGGCGCCAGGTCGGAGGATGGCAACGTCAAGAACGTCCCGTGCGGCCAGGATAGCCTGCTCGTGGGCCGGACGCCAACCAACAGCAGTGGCTGGTTTGTCGGGGGCAAGCGAGGTTCCGGGGACGGTCAGGTCGCTGACCCGACGGTCGGGGGAGCCATGAACCCAGGAACCAGATGTGTAGATGAATCCCAGCTTAGGTCCAATAGCCTTGTCTTTGGCTAGCGTGTCCGCGCGGTTGCGGGCGGCCTGCACGATGCTGCCGAGGACTAGAATACTCGGGGTTAGCTATTGCCATTTCCAGCGTAATTTATGAGGATTTCGGAAGCTTCCAGGGATTGTCTTGTCGCAAAAGGGAAAGCTTGTGCTCTAAAAGTTGCCAGAATAAGAAAGAAATGGTTCCGAGATTAGGCACTCACTAGTTCCGGCGTCCCCATACGCCTGCGTAGTATCGATGACAACGTCGATGTGGTACTCAGCAATGACGTCGACGAGGAATTTGGAGTCCGTCGCATCTCCCTTGATTGGTGTTATCTCATTGGTCGTGAGCGAGTTGACCTTATCTCCGTCACGGGTCGTCGCGAACACGGAGTGGTTGCCGGAGCGGAGGAGCGCCTGGCCGACAGCAAGCCCAAGGTAGCCAGCGCCCCCGAGAATGAGAATTTTAGGCATGGTTACAAGATATGGCCAGTAAAGAGATTTGGTCTGCTGCTAATTTAGACAATCCTTCGGTGAGAACTTGATCCGTCTTTTGAAAGCGGCTTGTTCGTTCACTTCTTGGCGCCTCTCCATCTCTTCATATATAGGTAGACTCAATCCCACATATCCCACCCAACGATTTTCTAAGCAAACGTAGATTACAAAGACCTAAGGTTAGGTTCTATCACCACACGCATGTTTTGGAAGCTAGCGGATCGTTAGTGCGACATGACCGGCGCTCTTGACGTGGAGTCCACCCATCGGGATTATGCAAGTCTGTCTAGATAATCCCGACATTTTCGGCTTTATGCCTTCGAATTTTGTTGCAATTCCGACAGCGTTTCTAGAGTTCATTTGCAAACGAAGCCCTGGAGTTACGGCAGAACCTTTAATTATTCATACCTTTTACAACAACAACAAAGTCCCAACAATTAGACATCGTGTTACTCGTCCAAGTTAATTTATTTTTATACAGAGTAATTACGCTGAGAAGGTCTATAATCAGATTAGCATTCCGGCCCGAATGGCTCGGATCTTTAGAGTAGTTTATAGCTCCTCGATTCACCGACAAAAGAAGTCGTTTAAGGTTCATACCTGGTTTGAAGTTACAGGATTTGAATATCGATATAATACTTTTTATTGAAATTAATGAGAGATACTACTAAAACACTCTATCTAATAAAAACTAACCCCTTTTAACTGGTGTTAAAGGTGTTGTAGAATAGATTGAGTAGACTGTGTTTATCTGCAATGCCCGTTGTACCTGTTACATTTCCCTGGAACCCTTACAACTATTTACCTACGTGTCTCCACTCCCTTTGATAACCATCGTAGTGTAATCCAGCCCCATCTTAAATCCACGTTATCTCCCAGCACCTCCGCATTCCGAATTACTACACCGCAGCAATGGATCAACTCAAAGTGCCCAAGCAACTACCCTCACCGACGCACGAAGTCATCGTTGTGCTCGAGGAAGTGCACCTGGCCGTGGATCATGTCGACACAACCCCGCGATCTCACGAGATTATTTCATATCATCGCATCGCAAAGTCAGATGAGATACGTTGCCGCATACAGTGCGCTAGCATTGTTATCGCGACGCAGGCTTTCATTACGGCTGAAAGCTTAGGTGAAGCGCCGTACCTGTATGTCCGTACCCATCTAGACAAGCTGATGCACACCGGCCGCGCGACTGTGCTGACTGTGCTGACTAACAAGGAAATGTGTCATTACACCAACTGCTGGCACTAACCACATCGACTTGGATGAATGCAGGCGCCGAGGCATCAGGGTAGCAAAATGCCCTGGGTCGACGTCTCCAGCGGTCGCCGAGCATGCGCTAAGCCTCGTGAGTGAATGAACGAACAATAGTAGATCACTGCTGACTCGGAGTAAGTACTTCGCAGCAAGACGTAAGACCGTCATGCTTCATAACGAAATCCGAGCTCTAGATGAAAAAGGTGAAAACTCTTGGAAACGCCAACGTAGCGTTGCATTGAAAATGCAAACGGCAAACCAACACCCTCCATGTTCCATCGAGGAAGAAAGTGTAGGGATTATTGGCCACGGTCATATTGGTAAGTGGTTCGAAAGCGTATCATACATTAGAGAATTCTGATCCTTTATGCCAGGCAAGCGTCTCGCGACTTTCTGCAAAGCCCTCGGTATGAAGGTGCTGATAGCTGAGAGAAAGAGCGGTGCCCCTGTGAGGAACGCAATTGGGGAAATGACCGAAAGAACTCCGTTTGACGAAGTTATCAGGAAGGTCACTGTGCTTTTCATCTCTTGCATATCCAACGGGGATACGCGAGATTTGATCGACACAGCTGAACTTGGTGCTATGCGTCCCGAGACAATCATCGTCAATGTTTCGAGAGGGAATGTCGTAAACACCAAGGAAGTCATAAAGGCATTGCGCGAAGACCGCATCTCGGGCGCCGCTACGGATGTCTTCGACCAAGAGCCAGCCAGCACAGAAGAGGACAGCGCATTTCTAGCGGAGAATACTAAGGATCTAAACCTGACCTTCTCGCCACACGTGGGTTACTTCTCTACAAAGACGGTAGTAACTATGAAGGAAATGGTCAGGGAACAGATCAGGAACTTTGTGAACGGAGATTTTAGGAAGTTCGAGGTTTAGTTCTAACGAAAAAGTTGGCCAAGGGACCTAGACCATATCCGAGACCGTAGGGCTGGGACTTACTGTTAATAGGGCTTCACGTCAGTTCATAGAAATCGCCAAATACCCTCCTTAAATTTATCCTCTCTCATCCCGATCGTCACATGCCCGCAAGAAGCAGGGCAGGGTAACGGTGAAGTTAATTTGGTAAATCATAAGTAGTATCTCTTGGCTTGTACCCATAGCCGTCCCTTAGGCCAGAGGTTTCCTAAAGTAACAGCAACAGGAAATACTAAAATCGAACGAATGCTCCAGTTAACCGAAGGAAGAAATGGACAGCGTAAAAAGAAGCTTCCCCTTTTGCTGGCTTCTATCTAAATTGCCTAATCGGGAAGTTTCCCTTCTTAAATATAGCTCTAGGTCAAGTTGTCTTGGCGGCCTTGCCACCTGACAGCATCTGTATCAGCCTACATAGATCTGACGGCAGCACCTCATCCAGATCTCCAATCTCGTGCGCCAGTCCCGAAGCGGGGCCGGATAGGTCCGGGTGAAGAGCCGCAGATTTTGCCGTGGCGTCGCGCTACCTCTGTCCTATAGATAGATTACCTAACGTACCTAGGTAAGTAAGTACCCGATGAGGCAAACACTCGAATATTGATATCTCATCTAGAACGACCGGCTAGATACCTTCGTCGCACACGTTTCACTCACTCACCCACTAATTTATCACTCATTGCGCGGAGTCCAAGTCTAGGTAGGTATACCAAAGAATAGTTCTGTTTCTGTCACCGGGCCTTATTCCATCATATCTTGCCGTCGTTGCCACCCTGGTCTCCATCTTGACCTAACACATAAAAGGGTTACCCTAGGTGCCTAAATAAGCACATATTCGGGCATCGTCATGTCGGGAGGTCTCCAAGCCATCCGCTACACGCGGGGTAAGCTCGAGGTGCTGGACCAGCTCCGCCTCCCGCACGAGCACCACTACGACGCCGTGTCGACGAGCGAGGAGGCCTTTGACTGCATCAAGTCGATGCGCGTGAGAGGTATGTAGCATTCCCGCCACCACCACCACCTCGATTATCCTCGTCATCGTAGAAAATAAATGTTTAGCGGAGAGGAGGGAGCTAATGATATTCGTCTTCAAGGTGCGCCGGCCATCGCCATCGTAGCCGCCCTCGCTCATGGCGTCGAGTTATACAATGGAGGCTACGGTAATGATCAAGTCCTTTCCCCCTTACCCCCTCCTTGTCCATGTAAATGAATAGATCAGGCAGTGAGTTCCATAGCCCCTACTAACATCCTGCACAGAAGCTACCACGCCAGAGGACACGATAGCCTACATCGACTCGCGACTAGACTACCTAAAGCAGTCTCGTCCAACGGCCGTGGATCTGAGCAATGCGATCACGCACCTCAAATCCGTCGTGCGCGGTGTTGACGTAAGCGCACTAGACGCCGCGGCGGCGAAGTCCGCCATCGTGGACGCGTACATTGTCGCCGCAGAGGACATTTTCACCAAGGACACACAGACGAACCTCCGCATCGGCGCGCACGGCGCCGAGTGGCTACTATCCAACGCCCCTACCGCATCCAAATCCGCCTCAGGCGGGAAAGTCGCGGTCCTCACGCACTGCAACACAGGCAGTCTGGCGACCTCGGGCCACGGCACCGCGCTGGGCATCGTGCGCTCCCTGCACAGCGCGGGAAACCTCTCCCACGCCTTCTGCACCGAGACGCGCCCCTACAACCAGGGGAGTCGGCTCACGGCCTTCGAGCTCGTCTACGAGCGCATACCCGCGACCCTGATCACGGATTCCATGGCGGGCACGCTGTTCGCCACCAAGATTCGCGAGGGAAAGCCCATCGCGGCCGTCATCGTCGGCGCCGACCGCGTTGTGCGCAACGGCGACACGGCCAACAAGGTCGGCACCTACGCCCTCGCCGTGCTGGCGCGGCACCACGGCGTGAAGTTCATCGTCGCCGCCCCGACGACTAGTATCGACTTGCACACGACCACGGGCAAGGACATAAAAATCGAGGAGCGCAAGCCTGAGGAGCTGACGCAGATTACTGGTGCCGTGGTCGGGGCGGACGGGAACGTGGACGTCTCCCGCACCGCGCGCGTCGCGACTGCGCATCAGGACATCAACGTGTGGAACCCCGCCTTCGATGTCACGCCCGCGGAGCTCGTCGACGCTATCGTCACTGAGCAGGGCGTCGTCATCAAGGGCGAGAACGGCGAGTTCGACTTTCGCGACGTGATGCCTGAGAGATGGGCTGCTGTGGTTGGGGGGAAGTAAGCGGGGTTAGCAGATAGATACCAGGTAGAATACTAAAAATGTCGAAGGGAGGGTGTCTATTCTTCGATAGTCCCCTCCCACGTCTCATGAAATAAGAGATTGCAAAAAGTAGGTGTCGTTTATACACGCCATGGCGTATCGTATCCATTAGTACCATCCTGCATTCGGGGTATCATCGTATGTTCGTATGTATGTATGTACATGTACACATAACGTATCATGAGTTCTACTTATTTTTCTTTTTCTATGCTCAGCACGCAGCATGCAGCCAGAGCATCAATCAATCAAAGTTCCCCCGCCTCATCCTCGTCTTTTAAAACGTGCAGGATAAGCTTCTTGAAGTCTTCGACGCCGGCCTCCAGATCCTTCAGCTTGATGGCCTCGTCGGCGCCGTGGGCGACGAGGATGCTGCCTGGCCCGTACAGGTACCGGGTGTGGTTCCCCTTGAAATTGGGAACGTCGGTGCCGTAGTTGACCGTGATCGCCTCAAAGCCTGCATGTGCATTAGTACGAGTTTAATGGTGTGTAGACGGATCTCAAGAGGGGGCGGTCTAACCGGGCACATCGCACGCGCACTCGACCACGCCGTACCCGTTATTGCAATCCAGCTCGAAGGCGTCTTCGTCCACGCCCCGGAGCACCTCCTCCAACCTCTCCACGACGATTCGGCCGCCATCCAGTTCAGGTCCGATGGCCACGCGCCCGCCGAGGCGCGCCACCGCAACCTCGGGGATGACGTTGAGCGCGACACCGCCCTCAATGGTACCGACGTTGACGGTGGTATTGCCGAAGCGCTCGGTGCTTCCCAAGTCCGTATCTAGCACCTCCACAAGCCCGCGCATCAGCACCTCGGTGGCGCTCTTGCCCAGCCACGGATACCCGGAATGGCCGGCCTTGCCATGCGCCGTGACGGTGCACCCGAAGAAGCCCTTGTGCCCGCAGGCCAGCTTGCCCTCTGTCGGCTCGCCGAAGATGGCCGCCCTGAAGTTCGGCCGCTGCGCCGGGTCCAGCTCGGCCAACAAGTTAGAGAAGTGCCGCATCCCGTCGCCCGTACGCTCCTCGCCCACCACGAATAGCAGCATCACGTCCTCCGCGTCGATGCGCCCGGACCCCAAGAGATCGAAGACGGCCATGATCTGTGCCGCCACGCTCGCCTTGGCGTCCACGCTGCCCCGCCCCGCGATCACCGTCTCCCCGTTCGGCTCCTCGTCCGATCGCGAGTATGGAATATGAGGCGGCACCGTGTCGATGTGGCTCGTCACGAGAGCCTTGGGCGACGGGTGCCGGTTCGGCCCCTTCCAGGCCAGCACGTTGAAACGCGGCTTGTCGTCGCCATCGGATGTGTTGGAGGGTGGGAGGAACTCGAGCCAGGCGACGAAGTCTCGCTCCGTTAGGTAGTCGACGAGGAATTGCCCGACCGCATTTTCGGTATACGTGACTGACGAGATCTCCACAAGCGATTTGTGTAGCGATACCAATTCACGTCGGTAGGCTGGAGCATCGGGTTCAAGTGGCACTTGAGGCGCCAATCGAAACGCTATCGAGGTGCTCGAGAGCAGGAGGGCAGCCCCGGCGAGCTTCATCGCCGTTCGTCAAGTGATCAATTGAATGAAAGTGGTAGTCGATATGCGATAGTGAGTGAAGGGGGTATAATAGAGAACGCCAGGCCTGAATCCTTGCGACTATAATGTTCTTTTATAATGACATTGGTGGTTGGACGTCGGGATGTCAGTGGGCTTGGCGGTGAATGTTGATGTCTCGGGGAGAAGCTTAGCTACCTGTGTATAGGTAGGGCTGCCAAGCAGTCTGGGGTGCCTCGGTCCTGCCAGATGGGTCTGGTGTCAGCTTACAAGAGAGGCACAACCCGTCTAGCTTCGCAACCACGTCACTCCTACCCATATTCCTCACTGCCATGCCCTGTGATATAAATATTATAATACTCCGTACCGTATCCTGGCACATTAAAACAATATTCCAGGCAAGCCTAAGTAGCGTAGCTTTGGCGTAGATGGCATGACACATATAAACACGGCATATAAACATCTATTAACTATTAACTATCAAATACGGAGGAAAAAGCACCTCGTGCAGTAGACTCGATATGGTTGTTCGATTGGACATCCCATCCAAAAAAGTCTATAAAGCCAGCTAAAGCTTAAATTCGTTAAAAATAGATAGAGCTATCTAGGGTATCTTTGAATTATTCCACGCCTGAACTAAGAGTCCGACTATCCTTCCTTCACTGTCACCATGTCCTTACTTTCATCCGGCGTCTCGCCCTCGGGCTTGCCTTCGACCGCGCTCTCGTAGATCTCCTCGATCGTCTCACCAGGCCCGCGGAGAATCGGCGAGAACTGGTCCACCTCTTCGATTTCCTCTTCGGGCTCGAATTCCAACGCCTCCTCGTCTTCCTCCTGTATCGTGATCTCGCCGCTCCGCCTGCCTAACCCGCTGGCGCTTGCGCTTCGGCTGTGGTTCCCCGAGCTCGTGCCGCTTCTCCCTCCCGAGGAGCTGTGGATCGAGAGCGTTGGGCCTTTGAAGATGTTGCGCTTCCGTTTCGCGAACAGAACAGACGGGCTCCCCGTCGAAAACGGGTTGGGGGAAAGTGGAGGATTGTGCATCTCTGACGTGGGCATGCCTTCGTTAAAATGAAGAGCCAGCGCCGGGCCGCGGACGAGCCGGATGTTCGACGGGAACGACGTCGACGTCGGGGTGGCCGGAAGAACTTTGACAGAGTGGTGTGGAGATCGACCCCCCGCCAGAGGCGTCTTCGTCGTCGAAACAGAACCGTTGGAGCTTGTCGAGCTGGCCTTGGAGTGCGTGTGGTGGTGGTGAGGCATCGTCCTGATCGACGATAGAGAGGACGACGTGGATTTCCTTCCGCGCAGGCCCGTCGACGAGCGGCGCACGGTAGATCGCGGCGTCAGAGGACCAGGCGAGAGGGACTGGCGTTTGTAGCTCGTAGATGAGGATAGCCCAGGCCCAGGAATCGGAGCTGTGGAGAGGGACCCAGCTACCGGTTTCCTGGACGGATTGCCGCGACCTTCGTTTGTGTCTCGAACAAGCCCATTGGGGAGATTTGGGGAGTGATCTCCGCTGCGGGAATGTTGCCCGGACGCGCTTCCAGGATATTTACTAGTATGGGGGCGAGGGCTTGGGTTGTTGGGTGATTTACCGCTAGACTGGCCATCCTTGGCCACCAAGTTCGGCGTAGAAAGGCTACCGCGCTTATTTAGCCGGTGTCTCCTTGTATTCTCCACGATCCAGTGAGTCCAATTCTTCCACGTCGCCACAATCGCCTGCGACGGATTCTTGCGCACCTTCTGGGGAGCGCTTTGTTCTCGTCCATCGTGGTTATTGAGCGCGTCCGTAGTCGTTACTAGGTGAAGCGTCGAGCCCCTAGATCTCGCGCTTCGAAGAATTCCTTCTTTGGGAGGGGGTAAGGGCCGTCGGTTTCGAGAGGAACTAACCGAGCGCACCGAAGCTTTGTCGATAGGTTTAGGAGGAGCACTGCTGTCAGTAAAGGAGCCCTTTTCTTTTGACTCGGGAAGATTGGGCAAATCTGCCGCTGTGAAATCGACATAATGAGCGCTTCTCCTCTCCGCGCGTCCTCGCGTTCTAGGCAACAGTGGCTCTCCGAGTCGATTAGAACCAGAGCTACTGGGATCTTCATCAAGAATAGGTGCCATCCTCTCTAGCTTACTAGACGCTGCCGAGAAACGCCGCGAGTTCCTGTTTTCTGCTTCCTTCTCCCTCCGTCTCCTCTCTCGCCTTTTCGCTTTTCGTTCTTCTTTTTCAAGCAACAAGGTCCACCAGCCAGCCAGGGCATCACATTTCTGCGCGAGAACACTCTCAATCACAGCATCAATATCTACACCAGCACTACGCATTCTCTGCAGGCAATCCTTTTCCAACGCAGTAGCGAAAGGAGGTGGTTGGTGGAGTTTAAGAATAGCTTGTTGCTGGGGGGCGTGTTCCGCGAGGAACGGATGAGAGAGGATATCCGGGAGCGTTGGCCGAAGTAGAGGCCGCTTCGATAAGAGGAGCTTGATCAGTGCAATCGCGTCGCCCGGCATATGGTCTGGGTATTTCGGTTCCTCAGAAAGAATCTTGGCCCTCGTCGCATTATCATCATCCTCATCAAATGGCAGCTCACCACAGAGGAGTGCGTAAAGGATTACGCCCAGGCTCCAAACATCCACTTTCTCCCCGGCATATTTCTCTCCCTTCAACATTTCCGGAGCAGAATAGCAGATAGTGCCGCAAAATGTCTGCAGATAGTTGGACTTGCCCTCGTACTCACGGGTAAACCCGAAATCTACCAGTTTAACGTTTTCATGTTTGTCAAGGAGAATGTTCTCAAGCTTAAGGTCGCGATGCACACAGGACTGCTGATGAACGTAAGAAACGGCGCCGACAAGCTGAGTGAATGTCTTTTGGACCTTGTCAGCAGGCAAACGTCCATGTTTCAAAAGGTAATTGTATAGCTCGTCGCCTGTGGAAATCGCCGGTCAGTCAGGCTCCAGTATCGATGCGAGATGTAGCCTACCAGGGCAGTACTCCAGGACCAGCCATACCAGCGACTCGGTCACGATGACCTCGTATAGCCGCGCGATATGGGGGTGGACAAATTGGCGATGATGATGGATCTCCCGGGCCAGGTTCGAGTCATCCTTATTGGCCGACTTGAGCACAACCTATCCGAGTCGGGTCAGACAAAGATACCGCGGGTGTAGCCGTGCGAGACAGACCTTGGAGCCGTTTGTGAGCTTGTGGTGCGCGAGGTAGACCTTCCCAAAGGAACCCTTTCCTATCAGCCTCCCCAGGGAATAGTTTCCGACGTTTTTTAGATCCTTGTTTGAGAATTCGCTATCACGAGAAGTCGGTCTTAGCAACCAATCCACCAACCGCCCTATTAATATCGACTTACGTAAGGAGTTCCTGGTACGACGTAGCGAGCTAGAACAGAGCAGCTGTTAGCACTCCATATGTCCCCAGTGTGGCATGAAGGTGGATGACAGCCCGCCGTCGACTCACCTTTGCCTTCCGTCCTTGCACCTCGCCCTTGGCCTTAGATGTCTGCATATCCCCCAATGGCCACTACCTTGGGCATGGCCCCCTTCCACCAATTGGGCAAGTAGTTAAAAACTCAAGCTCGACCTGTGTACGTATTACCGGACAAATCTTTATCGAGGACAAGACGGCGAGGTCGACAGCATCGAGTCGGGCAGTGTGCCTGTGCGAGAAGTGGCTGCTCATGTATATGGCGTCCGAGCTTGCCGAGACAGACTGAGGTACGACCGAGGACGGCTGGGAAGGGCGAGAGGCGGGTAGCAAGATGAACGGCACGAGATATGGTATCGTGTCTCGGCTGATAGAGTCGGTCGTGTGACAGTGTTGTTCGTGTCTTAGCGTCGATATATTCCGGGCGAAAGAGTCGCAAAGCACAGGCTATCTGACAATACGAATTGGCGTGCGAGCAAGAAGAGAAGTCAAATAGAATGGATGATATCAAAAACTGAACAGCAGAGACAATCGAGCCAAGGTTGCCCTGATAACGCTACCAATGCGGGTATTGAACAAGGCAGGGAGAAAATCAACAAGATATAAGGCTAAGGTATGGGTTGAAGGAAGGATACGAGTTGGACGGACTACCTCTATGGTTACGTCTACATAGCACACGAGGCACGGTAGTCGGGTGTAGATGGGTGATGTAGAGGGTCGCGAAGTTGGACGACAGAGAGCGAAGATTAATTGAAGGGGGCTCCTGACAGGCCGGTGATACGGCGATGGGTACCTTAGGTAGGTAGCAGCAGGGTAGTGCTCAGTAGGTAATAGAATGACAGGGGTTGGTGGGTGTCGACGCGGCGTGACGGACCTATTGTTAGGAACGCTTAGTTCAGTCTAGGTAGGTAAGTACCTAGCGTAGCAGGCACGGGGCACGGGGCACGGGGCTGCAATGTCTCCCAACCGCCACGCTCATTGGTCCAGCCCCATTCCAGCGAGCCCAAAGCAGATAGGTTAGCCAAATTGACAGGCACTGTACCGGCACTGCATCGACACCAACCAGCGGGTAGCGATACCAAATAGAGTAAAAACAGCTGGCGCAGCCGGCCACAGTATGATACCTCCACCCGTGCAATACCGTGGAACCCTCACTTTCCACCTCAGCTACTTCTGGTCTTCGTATCAGGAAATCAGCTAAATCCATTAGATACAAGTGCCCAGTTCGTTTCACAGAAATCTCCCTACTGCAGACGCCTCTCAGCCTTCTTAGGCAGATCCAAGACAAGTCGGCTGATAGCAGTGCTACCTCGGAATTTCCAATGCAGCAAGCATTTGGGTATGTTAGTCAAGATGCAAAATTCCCTAGGCAGAAGGCAATGCATCATTCGCCGTTGAGGGGGAAGAGGTAGGCAGGTAATGACGTTATAGTCTAGCCTATCGCTGCCCATGCCGTGGACGCCGAGATCATTGACAGCCACAACTGAGCTGAGGAGATGCCAACATGCCAACAATGTCATGAGAGACCAAATCACAACTCACAGCGGGTCCCGAGGAGGACCGGTATTGTTGCCAGTCGGATACGTGTCCCAACGCTTCTCCAAGTCTTCATTATTACCCAATGGCGGCCGTAGATGATAAGAGTAGGGTGATACGCATCTCTCCAAGATGACTGCATGATTCAATCTCACTCGCCCTGCAAAGGTGAAAGTCCGAATCTGCCCCTGAGAGCCAGGAGGGACGGTATCCGCCGTGGCTTTTAGAACTACCTAGGTATTGAGCATATCTCAGCTACCGGGGGAAAAAGCAAAATGATTCTTACAACCCGGAAAACTCATGCAACTATTGGAATATCAAGGTAACGCGGGGTGAGAGCTGAAACCCGTGGACCTCGCCTTGGCATCGTCCAAATTCGCCGAGGCGGAGCTGAAAGCCGTCAGCTACCTAAGGTTAGGTACCTCGGGACTGATAGAATCAGCATTGACAAACAATCCGTCGGCAGCCAGGTTCTATATACATTCACAGCGGAGAGGTGGCTTGGAGAGTGGGTAGGCTGCCTGGGTACTGCTTCAGGAAATGCGAAGGGATGGGCTGTCAACATGTGCCCGCGTTTACCCCACGTTTTGGGTCCGGCAAATCATCTCGACCAATACGCAAGCTCGGGTTAAAGGGCTGGTCTGACCCATGGGACGTGGCATAGGGAAACATGGACAACGGAGGCGCTGGCTAATGCGACAACGGCCGTCGTCTGCTGAGACGGGACGTCCTCCAATCCTCAAAACCGGGCTTTCGCTGGGATACCTGTTCAAAACGCCTGTAACCATCATTCACCCTGTATCTGCATATCGCTCGGAGTCCTCACACGAGACCACGATGTTGTTTGATCAGCCGTTATCAAGTTACAACGTGAGGCTACCAGAGCAGTTTGGGCTCTGGCATGTGGGCGCTTCGCTCCTGGCTGCTGGCTTCATAGCTCTGGTAGTCGACTATGCGTACATGCTGTATATGCGATCTAAACTTGTGAGTACTAGCCGCTGTCTTCGTCTTTCTCGCTTGATCCAGAAAACCCTGCTAATCAATGTATAGCCTCCCGGCCCGTTTCCCTGGCCCGTAGTCGGTAATACATTCATGCTACCGGACAACAAGCCGTGGATCTGGTTTGAAGAGCTGTCCAAGGCATATGATGCCCAGCTCATCACAATCTGGGTAGGACGGTAAGTTCGCTTTGTTCGCGATATGTAGCGGCTTACAAAACTCAACACTTCTGGTGGTCAGGAATCCCACCATCTGGATCAACGACGCTTGGACAGCCTCGGAGCTATTTGATAAGCGAGCGGGGATCTATTCGTCCCGACCGCGAATGCTCGTATTCGCCGAGTTGGGCGCAGGCCAAGATAATCTCCTAAACATGTACACAACGACCCCAGAGCAGCGTGACAGGTGGCGTGTTCACCGGAAGCTTATTCACTACGGCGTTGGCATCCAATCGGTTCGTAGGTACCGGCAATTTCAAAATAACGAGAGCCGAGTTGTCGCATACGATCTGCTCAAGGCACCTGGCGACTACGTCAAGCATTTTGAGCGTTACGCTACCAGTGTGGTTTCCATTATTGCCTTTGGACGGCGGGTGGAAAGTTGGGATGACCCCATCATCACCGAGGTGATAGCTATGATGCATCTAGCAGCAGATCTTAATGTTCCAGGCAAGAAATTCCCCATGCTCATGGAAACCTTTCCTTTCCTTGCCCGTTTTCCCAGTCAGATTGCCCCGTGGAAGTATGGACTTGGGAAAAAGCGATCCTTTCATTTCTTCTATGCCCTGGCAGATGAGGCGGTCAAGAAAGAGGGTCATGAAGACTCGTTCGCGAATTATCTGTTCTCTGAGCGGCCCAAGTATAATTTGAGAGAGGCAGAGATTTCCGCTCTTACGGGAAATTTGTTTGGCGCCGGATCAGACACGAGCAGTAGCACCTTAATTACCTTCATCCTAGCCTGCTGCGCCTTTCCGGAGGCTCTCAGACCGGCGTGGGAAGAGTTAGATCGCGTAGTCGGCCCCCACAGGAGCCCAACCTGGGAAGATGAGGATAATATGCCATATGTCAAAGCATTCGTCAAGGAGGTCTTGAGGTGGCGTTCCGTGGCTATCATCGGTGGACAACCTCACGCACCAACGCAGGACGACTATTACAAGGGATGGTTAATCCCCAAGGGGGCATGGATACAGGGCAACATCTGGGCGATCCACCATAATGAACGCGAATTCCCCGATCCGGATCGATTCAACCCGAGTCGCTTTCTCCCGGGACACCCAGACAACCGCCCATTTCCTGGGGAGAAAGGCTATATGACGTTTGGCTGGGGCCGCAGGGTTTGCACGGGACAGGCGCTGGCAGAGCAAGGAACATGGATTACGGTAGCTAGGATCCTATGGGGCTTCAATGTTCAGAAGAAGAAGGGCGCGGATGGAAAACCCATCGAGGTGGACATATTCAATTACACGTGAGTGCCGGACGGAACCCCTCTAACGTGCCCAGAAACTCGAGTGGGCTAACAGTAACGGTGCAGGAATGGCCTCAACATGAGACCTCAGCCATTCGAATGTAGCATCACGCCGCGCAATGAGGAGATCCGGAAGACCATCGAAAGAGAGGGTAGCCAAGCGTCGGAAGAGCTCGAGCAATACCGTGGCGAGACCAAGTATCGGATGTCAACCTTCTATAGCCGGAACAATCTCGCGATGGACCTTTATGGTGATGGGAAGTAGGCAACGTAGGCATGACCCACTCATCGGGGATTCCAAGGTCTCATTGCGGAAGCTGCACAATCCTGTTATAGCTGATGGAAGGGTACAAGGCTATTGAGATCCAAGCACGTGAACACCTAATGTCTCAGTACATGGTGAAGCAACGGGCATCGGAATTTCATACATACATTGATCAACTACAAATCGAACAATAAAATGGATTGAAGTCATGTGTTAAATATGAATAATAAGTGGAGGCGGAAAAAAAGGATAAACATAAGGCTGATCGGTCGTTGGTAATATCCGAGACAGCTTCATCTATGTTGGTCCAATTGATAAAGGAGCGAATTGCGCCAAACTGACACGCCACTAAGTCTACGTTCTACATTATTGCCTAGTTTTTGGACAATTCGAAGATACGATATACCTAAACGATCAAAAACAAGTTCAAACAAGTACCATGCAGCGTGAATATGCCTGAGGGTATAGGTAGTCCGAACAACACCAGGTTTTAAAATAGAACAAAGCGGGGATGAGCAACTCACAGCCATCGACTCGCTCACTTTTAACTCACGACAACGTCATCGCTTTCTCTCAATCGCCGACATAGTTTGGCCCGTCTCATCTTAAAATACCACCCCATCACCCAGAGCGCTTTTAGCATTGAAACTCAGAAACCATGTTAGTCATGGAGGGCTCCACCACGCCCAACCAACGCAGCGTAAGCCTGCTCATCCTGGGCGCGGGCTGGACATCCACGTTCCTGATCCCGCTGCTGAAGCGCGAGGGCGTGAAGCACGCCGCCACGACCACCGACGGGCGCGACGGCACCATCCAGTTCCGCTTCGACCCGCGGTCCACCGACACCTCGCCGTTCGCGGCCCTCCCCGCGGCCAAGACGGTGCTGATCACCTTTCCCCTCAAGGGCCAGGGCCAGGCCTCCCGGCTCGTGCAAGGCTACGCGGAAACACACGGGGACACCCCGGCCCCGAGCTACATCCAGCTCGGCGTGACCAGCATCTGGAACGCGCCCCGCTGGCAGGACGAGAACGACCCCTACGACGCGAGCAACCTGCGCGCCGTCGCCGAGGACGAGCTCATGCGCTGCGCCGAAGCCTCCGTGCTTAGCCTGGCCGGCCTCTACGGCGCCGACCGCCAGCCCCGACAGTGGGTGCGCCGCGTCGTGAAGAGCAAGGCGGACCTCAGGGCGAAGGGCGCGCTGCACGTCGTCCACGGCGCCGACGTCGCCCGCGCCATACTCGCGCTCCACCGCAACTTCACCCCGCGCAAGAGGTGGATCGTCTGCGACATGCATGTCTATGACTGGTGGGATCTCGTCCAGGATTGGGCCGTGCAGACCCTGACGCGCGCCGAGCCTGTCGAGGAGAAGGAGCTCGATAGCCAGAGGGAGTTGCTTGCCTGGGTCGGCGAGCTCATGGTCGAGGAGGATGTTCGTGCGCTTCCCAGGGATACCTCTGCCGTGGGACGAAGACTGGATGGGAGGGGCTTTTGGTATTATATGGGGATATGGCCTACGCAGGGGCGGATGCGGTAATTTGGTGTGAGAGACTACCTAGGTACTTTGCTTTGGTGGATGAGGTGTGTGATTACTTTGGATTTTTTTCTCTTGATGTGTCGTCTGTCACCTTGTTTCACTGGGGGACAGACGTTTTCCTATTGTATAAGATGTGTGACGATGGATAGTAACGCAGTGTGTTGATAACCGATCTAATGAAAACGCCTATGCTATTTACATACAACCCTCAAACTCCTTGAGCTGGCAAAACCTCGAGCGGTAAAAGTATAACTCAAAACGGGTATGCTATTCTAACTCAATGACTCCTCCTTATGAATTTCGATGCCTGGTGGAGCGCCGGTAAGTGTCTTGCACTGTGCATAGATAACGAACTGGCCAGCAACCAATCCACAAGTCATCAATACACGGGGTCCAAGACCGGACAACAGCAATCGTTTCGGCCCAAACTCGCGCGCAAGCGAGAACATCCGCGCCGTGGTCCCCTGTTTAGGATCCCCGGAGCCCTTATTGATAGCCGACAGCAGCGTATCGGCGGGGTGAGACAGAACGGCGGCCGCCACACCGGCCATGATACCGGACGTCAACTCGACTCCCGTGGACTCGAGCTGCGTCAGCCGCGCCTTCCGCTCGGACCCGATCGTCCGGTAGATGACCTCGACGGCGGCCTCGTGGACGGAGAACTGGCCCACGGCGTAGGGCACCTGCTTGAACAGCAGGGGCACGAAGCCCGAATAGAACCCGCGGAACCCTTCCTCGCGGGCCAGCCGCATGAAGCCCGACGTGAGCCCGGTCGCGAAGCCGCGCTGCGACACCAGCCGGATCCGCGTCGCCTCGAGCGGGCACAGCGCGATGTCGGCGAAGAACTCGGCGCTCGCGCTCGCGCTTAGGTAGATGGCCGTCCGGTGCCGCGTCGCCGTCTCCTGCGACCCCACCAGGTCGATGTACCTCTTCTTGAAGAACTCGTACCCCGCGAACTTGCCGCCGCCCTGGATCAGGTAGCCCACGGCCGTGGGACCGAAGCCGGTTAACAGGGCAGCGGCCCCCTCCTTGCCCACGATCTGCCGCGCCGCGCGGACCATGTTCAGCCCCTTCATAGCATCGTCCACTTGGATCCGCGTCTTGACTACGTCTATGGGCGTTGCGGCCTGTTTGGGTCGTTAGGAGATGTGCCTTTATTTTGTGTGTGTTTGTATATGTTGTATGACGGTATTTGGAATGACCTACACCATGTGTGAGGGTGGCTGCTAGGGCGCCGGCACCGAAAAACTTGACGTAATCGCTTGCCCCGAACCTGGGGGTGATTTCGTTTTGAGATGCCATGTTGAGCGGCGGTCTGAGAGTTATAATGTTAAAGAGGATGGAGGGCAAAGAGCCCGTTTGAGCGACCACCCGGCGGTCTCAGGTGCTCGAGGGCGAGTGTATCAGATGCCCCGTTGGCGGATTACTCAGCGTCAAAGCAGTCAGAATCCAGTGGCACCGTCTGAGTTTGAACCGATGTATTGATATCTCAATTGGAAGACACTGGCCTGTTTACTAACGAACTGTAGGAAATCTTTTGAGTGCAGGTTGAACGAAAGCAGGGCAAGATTAGTAGCTGTAGGAATCCTAGTATTATCATGCAGTTCGCACGCAGCACGTCAATGGTATACGCTGGTAGTAGAATTGACCTTCGCCGTCTATACGTTTTTTTTTGTCAATTTCCAGATTATTTGTTTGACCGACCGACGACTGTTTTATGTTTTGGGCTGGGCTCAGGTTTCGGCTGCCACGGGAAACTGGTATGAGATTCGGTGACGTCACCTGTGTCGATGGGCCAAAGCCGACTATCACTGTGGACCTCGCGCGACACAAAAAGCACGAGTAACGGTGGGTAAGCTAACCTACAGGCAGATAACAAAACCTAGTGCAGTAGCCTTTTCTTTTCTTTTTTTCCCCTCCTTTCTCCCTTGATAAAGAATCATTACGTATCTTGCTATAGCTACGGCAGACGCTGCCGTCTACACAGTAGACCGGATATTCCGAACCACCGGAATGGAGTCATGCATCCCGGCGTCACCGGGGGTGGAACTTCGCGCTCGCTCGGCACGCGACTACTACGTAAGAGCGGCATGACAGTGCACACTTTCTCCAGTCCCGTTCGTCTTCATCGTTATATACCTAAATTACCGAAATCCTGGGCTTGCTCTTGTGACCCTACCTGTTATGCCACTAGAAGCTTGATTGCGACAATGCAGCGCTGTTGTCCCTTGAATATGATGCTACAAGCTGAAATGTCAATCGAACAAAATCAAGTCAAGATACCCAAGTTAAGTTGAAGTGCTCCGTTTATACCCTCAAAATTGATGGTCAATGATGGTCCCACGTAGGTGAAGCCATCTAGTCAATGTTGGATTTGACGAAGATCACAGCTCACAAAGGTCGCATGATGATGATTTCTCGTTGGGGAAATTGTTCTAGGCAGCAGAGCAGACTAATCCCTTCTTGTTACATATTTTGTTTATTTAATCTATTGCATCTTCAGGCTTCAACACAACCGTCTCAGTTTCAAACTCACAACTGCTACCTATCATGTCGTAGTAATGACTTCTTGACCAATTTACTTGATCAATCAGTCTTACAGCCGGATGCCTGCCGATTTACCAGTCCTCACAGTCGCCGATGCCGCCGCCTGGGCGAACTGGCTCGTCCGCAGCGCAGCCACCTCAAAGGGCGTATGGCTGAAGTTGGCGAAAAAGGGCAATACGGTGCCCACGTCACTCACCTACGCGCAAGCCCTGGACGAGGCCCTATGCCAGGGTTGGATTGACGGCCAGGCTCGAGGGGGCGACGAGCGCACCTACTCACAGCGCTTCACCCCGCGAACCGCCAAGAGCCTGTGGTCCGCTCGCAACGTCGAGCACATCGCGCGTCTCGAGAAAGAGGGCCGTGTGACGGCCCTCGGCCGCGCCGCTGTAGATGCCGCCAAAGCCGATGGACGCTGGAATGCCGCATATGCCGGCCAATCAACCGCTGAGCCCCCGCCCCAGTTCCTCGCCGCCGTCGCCGCCGTGCCAGAGGCCCAGGCCATGTGGGATTGTCTGACGCGCTCGAACCGCTTCGCCATCTATTTCCGTCTCAACGCGCTGAAGACGGAGGCTGGGAGGGAGAAGCGGATCGCTGCCTTTGTGGAGATGCTTGCGCGTGGTGAGAGCCTGTACCCGCAGAGACAGAAGCCAGCGACGACGACGACGGCGACGAAAGGCGCGATGGCGGGCAGAGCGTCTGCTAAAAAGACGGCATCTGAGAGGGCAGCATCTAAGGCATCTGGCAGCAAGACTATGGCCACGACGCGGACACGACGAACGCTTACACCACGTGGCGATGGGGAAACGGTTCGGAGATCGACACGTCTGCGTAAGGCAGTGGCGCCGTCTCCCTGACGACATGCATCGTTGGCTATTTGGAGTGGCTGCGAGCAGATGACTGCTTGTTCATGCTGGGTGGGATGACAACGAGCCATTCCGCCCGCTTCCGTGTTGGAGAATAAATATGTGTAGCCATAGAAAGCTAGCAAATAATATGAGTGAGGACAACTGTTGGTTTAGGTCAGCCCGTCACTTCTTATTTACCTACTTATAATATTCTCGTTCGGCATTGCCCCTGAAATAGGGTACACCTTGGGCTTATATGTGTACGACGGCATCAAAACGCAGATAAATACCTACCTAGTTCACGAAAGATGACCATTCAAGGTTCCCATTTACTTATCAACTATTCATTCCGTTAACTTCCTTACTACGTATACTTTTAAATATAAGATATAATATAATAACGTTATAGTGCTTGCTGAACAAGTACCTAATTTCTGGAATTTTACAGTCCTTCATACTGGTTTACTGAGGTACCTAGGTAGGTAGACTTGGGTTGATATTGATGCCGGATGCGTACCCCCCACATACCACCCCCACCTTGGGTAGCACATGGTGAGGCGTGCTAGAAATCTATTGAACGGCGGTGATTGATTGGCCTCGGCGAGCCCCGATCTCTCCCGCAACCGTCAACTGCTTAGCGCTGCAGCTTGGGGTGTCCCAGTTCCCTCCCGGCGGCTGCTCCCCTCCCCAAATCGCCCAACCTCAAGTACCCGATCAGTACCCCGTCCAGCACCACGGACTGCAGCTGTACCCGCGAGCGACCTCACAGGTGGCCTGTCAGGTGTCCGACTTTACCTACAAGGTACCTACCCAGGCTAGGTGGTAAGTAAGTCTGAGCAAATGGGACGGCGTGATTGATTTCTGCCGACACTTTCATCGTCATCCACCCACACCCGCCGCTATCCCTCTCTCATCCACGCAACAACAAAGCAATACAACGTCAACCCGCCGACTGAGGGCTCTTTTGTTCCGCCATTCAGCCTCATCCCCGACACCGATCCACATCTTACCGCACGTTTAGTATTTTTGCTCGCTCTGAGACCGAGGCCTTGGACCACAGTCCTCAATTGGCTATAGCATCCATTACCTCCCTCTCTCAACGCCTCTACGGCAGTACCTACCTACCTAGACATATCCGTGCGACGAACCCTCGTCGCATATATACGGCCATTATTGCTGCGGAGCCGGGTACACCACGTCCACAACCCCGGCGACAGCGCACTTGTCATTGTCACCACCACCGCCGGCACCACCACCGCCGAGCCGTCACAAGCAAGTTGATCATCGCTCCCGCGGTTGGGTAAGTCACCTACGTGCACACGTATCTCGAGTTGTAGATGTACCTTAGGTGCCCTCTTTCTGCTCTGGCCTAGCGGATCGGACTTTGCAACATCGTGGTGCTTCTCTGCGCATGTCGTGTTTCTTTCACCCTCATCACCCCAAGCTGCATTATCTACCGATCGCCTTTGTGTGCGACGCATCAACTCAACCTCGCATATCCCTGTCCCTGGTCTTCAACTACCGTGTTACATCTCCCTTCACCTCCAGAACCAGCATCCCCGACGCTGTCGCCAACCGACCAACCATCTCACTAACCGGTGCACTAGCTCGGTAGAGCTGCCTAGGGTTACAGGTCGATCTTCTGCCGATTCGTTCGTTCAGCAAAGCGCGCCCCCCATACGCCTCTGTCGCAGCACACATCGCGACGCTCTGCCAACCAGTACCGCTATACCTAAATAGCTAGCTACATACCGACCTTATTCACGGTCGACCGCTATGCTCTGACCAGCAGTGTTGAAGATCGTACCGGAACACACTGCCGCTCTATGAATCCGCCACATAAGCTGGCCCTGTCTTCAACATCATGGCGCAACCACGTACGTGCTTTTGAAATATACCTTGTTCGGCCCCGCGCCATTCCTAGCAGGATGCTTAGTAACCTGCACTACCCGAGACGTAATATGCTTCTAATGCCATATGGACTACAGTAACTGCAAAAGAAGAGATTCGGTACACCGAGATCATAGATGGGATCTTGGCCACTGCTGATCTTGAAACTGTCACTCGAAAGAAGATTAGACTCGGCCTTCAAGCCGAACTGGGGGGGAAAGACTTGAACGAGCAAAGGGTAACACATCCCTAATTACCCTGGCCTGGCCTGGCATGGCATCTGTACATGCTGGTTGCGTGAACCCTCGAGCAGGCACCACTGCAAATCATAGGAATAGCTACTACTTATACGAAGCTTCCATGCAATATATTTTTGGGGGGATTATTAACGTTTAATATTTCAATAGGATGCTATCAAGGCGCTCATTGAACAGCGCTTTGATGCGATATCGTCTGCCGCCGCCCCAGCCGACACGGCACCCCCCGACTCCAATGCTCCGCTTTCCCCTCCTAATGGGTACACGAATGGCCACGACGACGCTATCAAAGACGAAGATGATGTAAACGGTGGCGAAATCAAGGTTTCGACACAGCCGCCAAAGAAGAAGCAGCGCAAGGAGCAGAGCACAGACACGGAAGATGCGGATGCGAGATTGGCAGCTCTACTCCAAGCTGAGGAAAACCAGCGAACTCGCACCACACGTGGCGGGGGAGCTAAAGCTGCTCCCAAGAAAAAGAAGAAGCCGGCCGCAAAGAAAAAGAGCGATAAGAGAGTCCGGCCGGAAGACGACAGCGATGTGGACGGGAGTGACGAGCCCAGCCCTAAGAAGCGCAAAGCTGGCGGAGGATTTCAGAAACCTTTCAATCTCAGCTACCCGTTGGCGGAGCTGTGCGGCGAGACACAGGTGAGTCAACATTATACACCCCAGGGACTTGCCTCCTTCGATATCTGACTCTTCTGCAGCTCTCTCGGCCTCAGGTGGTCAAGAAACTATGGGAACACATAAAAGAGAAACAACTCCAAGACCCCAGCGACAAGCGCCAGATCTTATGCGACGAAAGCATGCAAGCCGTCTTCAAGGTGACCAAGGTGGACATGTTCCAGATGAACAAACTCGTGGGAAACCATCTCTATCCGGTGGAAGAAGGCGCCTAAGACGGCGCTAGTTGGTAGTCGGAAGGCTATCTTGGTGCCGTGGTGTCGGTGGTCGCTGGCATCTTGTCCCCGCTCCGAGGTGGCGCGCGACCCAGGCTCGCCCTCGGCTCTTCTTTTATTTTTGGTGGCGCGCACGTCCCGGCGTCGACGACGGTTGGTTCAAGGGCGAACCAACATAACGTAACGGCTCAGTTCATTGTCTGTGAGCATTGGCGTTTTGTGGACAGGTCCATGTCTTGCTCGGTTGGCGCAAGGGTTCAGCAGGTAATCAATCGTACCTATGCTTATGGTCTAGTCAGGGAGACACGGGTCAGGAGTATCATGACTCGGCAAAATGTGACATTTATTTGCTACAGGTCCAGTCTCGGTCTGACGAGTTACCTCTTTGCCATCTAGCATTCTCTTATAGTTTTTGGCTCAGATGGCCACGCTTGGACTTAGCTATCTAAATTTAACTGGGCATCTCCTGATATGAGAACTGGATGTGCCGAAGTCGACTTGATTTCTATGGCGTCGACACCGTTACTCCCGTTTATTAGTAATATTATGGTTATTATTACCGTTGTTTATCTGGGTTTTATACAGAGGTTCTATACATCAGCTGACGCGGACAGTACGCAGATGATTCAACCCATACTAGCCTTGTTACGGCGTATGATTAATGTCTTGTCATCGACTTACATCCGTGATATGTACTTTACAAGTGTACAAGGTACATACCTATGCAGCATCGAGTTTCGTATTCAGTCTTTCAAGAAACAATGCCTTAAAAACAATAACAAGATTCGCACTACCCGTGTTTTAATCATCATTAATGCCACCTACCGTCTGAACAGACCTTAAGATTGATCTCCACACAGATGGATGCATAGGTACCTACATAACCTTGCTACACAAGGTGCAGGATGCAACGTATGGCCATGTGCAGTTATCGGGACTTGCCCCGCGGTTCCAAGGTTCCAAGGTTCCAAGGTTGTGTGTGGGGGCGGATAACCTCGCGCTAGCCGGAGCAAACGAAAAAGGTGGCTTTGCCGTGTGTGTCATCCATGAGTTTTCTCGACGTAGACCCCCGACAAGCTCGGTCAGTCAGTATCTCCCTCGCCCTTCCCGTACCGGTAGGGTCGACTAGCTTGTCTTGCATTGTGGCGGCTGTGTACTAGCTGTCCGACGTGATTCCCAATCATACGGGGAGCCATACTAGCAGCTAGTACGCTTATATCCGGGCCGTCCTGTGCTGCTTTGCTGGTGCTCCGACAATACCTACGTTCTACATACTCTCGCCGACTCTTCGAATCCACTAGACTATATTGTACTATTTATCTCGAATCGATAACCTGTCTTCCCGTGTCGGGTAATCCCACCACCAGTGTACTATCTCTTCGGCATATTAAGCTCGAAAAGGACGGTGAAAGCGAACCTGATGGCGTCGACCGCTGATGCTCCGGCTCCCGTAGAGTCTTCCTCGTCGTCTGGGCAGAATCGAGGACGTGGAGGAGCCAATGCAAGAGGGCGAGCAAGGGGAGGAGAGCGTGGTCGAGGAAGGGGTCGAGGTCGAGGGAATGCCAATGCACAGGGTGGGCGTGGGGCTGAGCGATCTCAAGCATCCCGGCCAAGGGGCGGCGGCGGCGGCGGCGCATCCGCCTCGGGCCCTGTGCCAGAGAACGGTGCCCCGGTTGCGCCGGTGCAGCCCGCGAGTGGCACCACCGCGAACGACGAGGGCGAGGATGTGGAGGCAGAGGTCTGCTTCATCTGTGCGAGCCCCGTCATCCACCAATCCGTGGCGCCCTGCAACCACAGGACCTGCCACATCTGCGCCTTGCGCATGAGGGCTCTCTACAAGAACAAGGAGTGCGCCCATTGCCGAGTACGCTTGAGCCCTGGCCGCGCGCAGAATATAGTTGAAGACTAACAGTTCCTTCGCAGACAGCTGCACAGTTCGTCATCTTCACCGACGATGCCGTGAAGCGGTACGAGGACTACTCCGACCGAGACGTCACGAGCACCGACGACAACATCGGCATTCGGTACACAAATGAAGACATAGTGGGAGACACGGTCTTGCTCCTTCGATACAATTGCCCCGACACATCCTGTGACTTCGCTGGTTTGGGCTGGCCCGACCTACACCGTCATGTCCGCAGCACCCACAACAAGAAGATGTGTGATTTGTGTACGAGAAACAAGAAAGTCTTCACCCACGAGCACGAGCTGTTCGCCGATAAGGAGCTCGAGAAACATATGCGCCATGGCGACGACCGGCCCGGCGCCGTGGACCAGACCGGCTTCAAGGGTCATCCGTTATGCGGTTTCTGCGGCTCGCGATTCTACGATGGCGACAAGCTTTATGAACATTGCCGCAATAAGCACGAGCGCTGTTTCCTATGTGACCGGGAAGACCCAAGACAGCCACATTACTATCGCGACTACAACTCCCTAGAGGATCATTTCAAAAAGGACCACTACATATGTCCGGACCGCGAATGCCTCGAGAAGAAGTTTGTTGTGTTCGGATCCGAGATGGACCTAAAAGCCCATCAACTCAGTGAACACGCCAACTCTCTTTCCAAGGACGTGAGACGAGAAGCTCGCCTAGTCGATCTATCAGGATTCGACGTTCGTGAGAGGTATCAACAGCAGAGAAGAGGCGGGGGGTCCAGCCGGGGCAGGGAGGGAGACCATGAAGGAAGAAACGGCCGAGGAAGGGGTCGGGATCCAAATGCCGAGCCACTTCCAGCAAGTTCAGCCCAGCCTCTTCGGAGAGATGAACTCGCTCTCCAACGCCAGATGGCAATACACTCGTCACAATCCGTATCGAACCGTACCTTTGGTGGCCAGCTCTCCTCCAGCACAGCAGGCCCTTCAGCTCCTTCTACTCAGTCGACTCCGAACAACACCAATACATCTAACGCTAGAACACCCACTCCCGCCGCCCCTACCACGGAACTAGAGGGTCTAAGCCTGACAGATGCAAACCTCTCGCCCGAGGATCGCGCTCGGTTGATGCGCCATTCTGCCGTCATCGAGCGTGCATCGAACCTCCTACACAATGACAAAGCCAAGATCGAAAGATTCCGATCCCACATCTCATTATTTCGGCAAGACAAACTTACTGCTTCGGCTTTAGTCGATGCGCTTTTCTCTCTATTTGCTGACGTCTCTTCGTCCGCCCTCGGGACACTTGTCCGTGAGGTGGCGGACCTGTTCGAAGACAAGGCGAAGGGCGAGAGGTTACGAAAATCGTGGAACGACTGGCGAGCCATCAACGAAGATTACCCGACATTACCAGGACTTGGTGGCATGCGCGGTGCCACGACCTCAAGCAGTGGCTGGGCAGCCGCGGCAGCAGCCAGTTCACCCGCCACACAGACAGCTGCCTCTAACCAGAGACACACAACCCGCGTCCTCAAACTAAAGAACTCCACACAGCAGTCCCGCCGGTCCAGCGTGGAGCACCCGGCCGCCCTATTTTCGGGCGGGCAATCTAGCCGACAGGCCACGTCTCCCCCCTCGACCGCCTTCCCTTCATTACCACCGAGCGGTAGCGTCCCCTCCGCTCGCCCTTCTTCAGGCGCTCTGTGGGGTGCAACGACGTCCAGGAGCGCGACGCCGGCCTCGAGGTCCACGACATCCGGCGCCAGTCGCGAAGACGCGTTCCCAGCGCTGCCCGCGGCCCCGAAACCCACGACGACCATATTTGGTTATGGTAACGGGAGAGGGGTGCGGAGAGACGTGGGCGGCTCGAGGAACACGGGGTTCAGCTGGGGCGGTGCCAATGACGGTGGCACCTCGGCTTCCGCTGCCCCGGCGGAAGAGGTAGAAGGTGGCAAGGGGAAGAAGGGGAATAAGGGACGGAAGAAAGTCCTTGTACAGTGGGGATAAAGAGAGCGAGCCAGGGGTTTGATGAAGATCTTGGATCACGTGTACATGTCGGACTGCGTGGCGATCTTTGGAGACCTACACTACTTGGAATAGATGTCTGTTGCCGGTATACCTGTCGAATTATACCTATCGAATTATACCTAGGTAGGGTTGCTTTGTTTTGACTTTGATTTTGTGAGGCTGGGATCTATAACCTCAGCTCTCCCCCTGCGTCATTATACGTGATTCTCATGAATAGTGAATTTCAACAAAGGAAGGGGTTAATTGAAAGGCGGAGAATCAGATTGACTATGTCTGCCCATTTCTCCGGTGTGGTCACAAAAAAACAATCCGTGTCCAGGTCTGGCCTACTACGACATTTCTTGGCCTGCAAGTGATAGCCCGCAAACGGTATGGCATGGTTAATGGTCGTCAAAATCAGGCTACACGGCCCCGAGGATGAGTGCCTTCGATGCCCATCCGCTTTGAACGTAAAGAGAATCTAGGCGTGCTTTCTGTGCACCGGGATAAAGGGAAACTTGGGAGAAATGGCCTGAGCAGCGAAGATGAACAGCGTTGGCTTGAAGTCAGTCTTCGGTAATAAGAAGGCAGAGATGGTCATGCGCTGTATCTAATTCATTGCACAGCCTTGCAAGTTCGACCTAAGCATGGAAACATCAGGTCCCAGTAATGAAGCTACGAACGGTAAAGCATCCTCTCGAGTGTTGACTCGAGTTGGTCGGTCGTTTCGCCTATCAGGGAGCGACTACGACTCAGAAACTAACAATGGATGGCCGGTAATTGTTCTGTCGCCTCTATTGTTGATCGCAAATCCACCTGCACCTGACTAAAGTATTATCAAGCTTTATGATCTATTACGAAAAAGATGGGTCATCCAGAGGTTCCTGAATCGTGATTCCGATTAGGGAGTATAGTACCAATATGGATCTAGTTTTTCTACAGTAATAAAGTTTTTGTATTGCTTCCCTTACACATCGTAGGATGTTCTTGCTTTCTGTTATAGATAGGTCTGGATCTTCTCGTACCAAGCCAAGCAATGTGACCCTGAAATAAGGATGAATCAGAGTGTCTTCTTCCTCTTAGTTGCTGCAATCGATAGTTTAATTCAGAGATACCAAGTTAATGTTGATCATTGGGGAGGGCAGTTTCCTAGGAAGCGGCTAAACCGTTCCCTCGTCATGGCGCAAGCCAAAATAAAAGCAACTACATTCATGTTTCCACCCGTTCGTAAGTACCTACTAGTCTAGTCTAGTGTGCATGTGTATAAGATATGCGGAGAAGAAACAACAAGATATCATATTTTGTGTAGTGGCAAGAATACCTACCGAACAAGGATCTTCTCTTTTACTGGGCAGCTATCAAAGTAACCTTAAAAACCACATAAAACCGGGTCTCACCCAGAAAGCTCAGTCCAGGCTGGCTGGTCCGGGAATGCAGCAGATGCTTCATGTATGTACCACCCGCGATCTACTACATGTACTAGGTCTGCACGGCATACTTACATGAAGTATTCTTCATCATTTATTCGAGATTTGGTTGATAAACAAGCTGGCGTCCTTGGGATGAACTGATGCCAAACGACTTACTGTAGTCAAGGACAGAGTCAAGGACATAAGCAGACCCACCACTATTATTGTCGAGCTAGAATATCCATGTATTGTACTCTTCCTATGGCATTACGGCATGACAGGTACTTGTGACTCGGTACCTAATGTACAGTACCTACCTAGGTAGGTACTTCGTATAGCCGGCTGTTCAGCCGAAAAGGGAACTTCTGGGCCTGCGTACAGTCGCTACGGTCGCTACGGTCGCCCCCTCCACTGCGCCAGTCTCAGTCTCGGCCAACAGGTAAAACATCCATGCCACTCGCCAGCCATTCAGCCATTCATTCTCTCTGATTGCAGCGATGCAATGCCGATCTGAGGCCTGACCACCCAGACAGACTTACGTACCTCGCATCACCAAATTCCCCAAATCCTCCCCTGCCGACCTTAAGCCCTACCTCCCCGTGCGCCATGGCCTTGCAGAGTGGCCACACCAAGTATTATTGCCCATAGTTAGAGCGAATGAACACCTACGATTCTAATCCCAACTTCCTTCATCATCATCATCATCATCATCATCATCATCATCATCATCACCACCACCACAACTAACGCTTTTTGTCGCCATCATCTAAAGACTGCAAGTTCTAGCGCGTGGTACTTTTCTTATACCCTGTCTCTTGTCTCCATCGGCCTCCCTTGCCTGCCGCTCGTGTATTTTTCTTCTGCCTGTTTGTACCTTCGGACCGTCTCCTCCCTTGTGTTCTGTGTTCGGTGTTCAGTCGCTGAAACACAACCGCACATCGTCGCCGATTTCTCGCTTTTCCCCTCTATTTGTGTTCCGACGACTACCCATCACCACCACCACGAGTGCCAACATCCCCGACAATCGATATGACATCGTAGTATATACATTTGCCAATAAACCGTCTCTCTAGACTGCCGAGCCTCGACTTCAAGTGCTTGTTGATAGAATAGATCAGCCGATTCCGTTCGGTCGATCCGGAGAATCCGCGTGCCGCGTCGTTGCATCCCGTCGACTTCCGTTCATCGCAAAAAGACCGACATTAAACCACTTCGTCTCTTGTCTCCCACCTAGGCTCCCCCCTCTAGATTCTGTACTATCAGGTGCCCGAACCTGTGCTTTCGTCGTCCTGACCTCGACCTCGACCTCGACAACATGATGGTTGCTGGTCCGCAGTAGACGACTCACCTAAATAGCACAACCGTCGTATTCGAGTTGCTTCGCCCACCATGCTGCGACGGCCTCCTGGAGAGGGACGGCTAGTCGCGCCACCGCGCAGGGTGCTTCTCGCCTTAGCTGTGCTTCTTATCCCATGGCTTCAGCTTGTCAATGCTCAGCAGCAGCAACAAGAACCCCGACACAGAGGATCTGTGCAATCACCACATTTCGCCAACATCCTCAATGGTGGCGCCAGCGACGTCGATCCCCGCGGCCGTCGAGGCTTTCCTCGTCTTCGCCAGGAGTCGCCCTTCGAAGGCCGGAACGAGGCCGCCCCTAAACTCGCTACGGCGAAACCGAAGAATTTGGTACGGAGCCGCGGAAGCTCCATGCCAGCCACCAGGCAACACACCAATAACATCCAATCTCTCAACGATGCGAGCGCCCTCGCAACTTTTGCTCCGGCTAAGCCCGTACGAGCACCATATTCTCCAAGGCAAATGCCCAGCATCCTGGCTGGTTCTGGGCTGTCCTCGCTGCATTCTGCGCGGAACTTGGAGAATTGGGAAGTGGAAGACTACATTCTTCTGGCGACCGTCGATGGACATTTATACGCTGCGGATCGCGAGTCGGGCGACGAGCGCTGGCACCTACAGGTTGAACAGCCCGTCGTCGAAACGATTCACTACCGCCCCAACACATCATCGGCCGACGACAGACACAGTCGCGACCGGCACCCTCTGGACGATTACATATGGGCAATCGAACCCACCAACAACGGCGCCGTGTACGTCTGGACCCCTTCACACTACGGTGCTGGCTTGATGAGTACTGGTTATACCATGAAACAACTAGTTGATGAGATGGGCCATTATGCGTCTTCGGATCCTCCCGTAGTATATACCGGCCACAAGAAGAACACTCTCATTACTGTCGACGCTGCCACCGGCAGAGTATTGAAGTGGTTCGGCCAGACTGGTGCACAAGTAGACCAGAGCGCCACGTGCTTTCCTCCAAATGGCAGATTTCTAGACAACGACCACGAAGAGTGCAGCGCTGATGGTACCATAACCCTCAGTCGCACAGAATACACAGTAGACATACATCGCCGAGATGACGGGAGGGACATTGCTACTCTTCGATACGCCGAATGGGGCCCAAATAATTTTGACAACGACCTTCATCAGCAGTACCGTTCGCCGCCAGATAACCGATATTTCACCAGTCAGCACAACGGCAGGGTGTATGCTATTGCCCATCCTGCAAGCACCGCTTCGTTTGCACTTGAATTTGCCGTCCCGGTGGCCCGTGTATTTGATATCGCAAGGCCTCTAGGCGCACCACACGGAAGCAACCCCGAGCTTGTCTTACTCCCACAGCCGAGACCCCCTGTTCGGGATGAAGACTCGGCATGGGTCCGAAGTCACAGTGTCTTCCTCAATCAGACCGACTCGGGGGGTTGGTATGCCATGTCTGGCCAGTCTTACCCCCTAATTGTCGATGGGCCGAATGCCCAAATTAGTCGGAGAAGCTCATGGGAAAATGAAGCTCTTCTTGATTCCGCGCAACTTCCTGAAGCTCTGGTTGGCGTTCATACGCTCGGAGACGGCATTGGTGTACCTGATTGGTCATCGGGCATGCCGCCCAGTCTACCCTCTGAGTCTTTCTCAGACTCGGACCAGCTTGAAGATCCCGTGCAGGGTGATCCTGTTCCGACAACAGTACCTGACTTTGATACCGACCTGCCTCAAATCGTCGAGACGGTAATAACGCTCCCTCGCTATGCTCTTGATTGGTTCCAGGACCTGTTTAAGAACCCGCTCGTTCTTTGTATTCTTGTATACGTGTCATATCGCTATGTCAAACAAGCTCGACGGCCGTCCTTCTCTGAGTATCTGAAGACGCCGACCTTCGTCCAGCCCACCGATCCTGGCAACGAGACCCAGACCCGGACACAGGTTACGGAAGAGCCGAGCCCTCTTGCCCCAAATACGGACGAATCCACAGCGGTATTACCTGCTGGTGAGAAAGCAGCTACCGCTCAAGAAGCGCAACTTGTTCTTGCTCCACCTGATACAGAGGCCAATCTAAACGATGCGGGGCAGGAAGACCAACCTGAGCAAGAATCGCCGGATAAAAAGAAAAAGGCTCACCGCGGCCGCAGAGGAGGTGTCAAGCACCGAAAGGGGGCCAAGAAACAGCGTGACGCAACAGACGACTTCCCAGGCAATGATACCTCAGAAGCAGATGGTAGCATTCCAGGACTTCAAAATATCGGCATTCCGCCCAAACTGGAACCAAACATCACGACCACCGTGAATGATCCGGAAGATGTCAGCGGACCCATTATCAATATCGGAGGCATCGAGGTGAATCAGGATAACCAACTTGGTATGGGCAGCAACGGTACTGTGGTGTTTGCCGGCAAATTTCATGGTCGTGACGTGGCGGTGAAACGTATGTTGACACAATTCTGGGATATCGCCACTCAAGAGACGCAGCTCTTACTGGAAAGCGACCATCATCAAAACGGTAAGATATATCTGCAATGTTCTCTCTTGCTCGCCATGGTCACTAACATGTCACTGTAGTCATCCGATACTATGCCATGTCTAAGAATGACAGCTTTCTCTATATTGCACTGGAGCTCTGTCAGGCATCCCTATCCGACATCGTGGATAGACATCAACTATTCCCAGAGCTTGCCCGAGCGGGCGAAATGGACCTGCCGCGGGTTCTCCTACAGATAGCCAACGGCCTTAGCTTCCTCCACGACCTGCGAATTGTCCATCGTGATCTTAAGCCCCAGAACATCCTCGTCACGATGGGCCGTGACGGCCGACCCCGACTCCTAGTGTCCGATTTCGGGCTATGTAAGAAACTAGAGGGTGGACAGTCCTCCTTTGGAGCTACCACAGCGCACGCAGCCGGCACCTCTGGATGGCGGGCGCCCGAACTCCTCCTCGACGACGATGCACGGGAGAATACCAGCATGTCCATGTCCAGCATCCACAGCGATTCGAGCAGCCAACTCGTCAGTGCAGATGTCATGCCCAACCGACGGGCTACCCGTGCTATTGACATATTCTCTCTGGGCCTCGTCTTTTTCTACGTGCTTACCAAAGGCCACCACCCGTTCGACTGTGGTGACCGATACATGAGGGAGGTGAACATTCGAAAAGGGCAATTTAATCTCGAGCGGTTGGAAGTTCTCGGCGATGTCGCGTACGAAGCCAAGGCGCTCATCGAGACGATGCTCCGTGCGAACCCGCGAACTCGGCCAACGGCGAAGGATGTCATGGCGCATCCTTTCTTCTGGTCAGCCAAGGAACAGCTCGCCTTTCTCTGCGATGTGTCGGACCACTTCGAGTTGGAGCCCCGCGACCCGATGTCCCCGGCGCTGGCAGAACTCGAAGCCTGTGCGCCGCAGGTGTGTCGTGGGGACTTCCTCAAGGTGTTACCCAAGGAGTTTGTGGAGAGCCTGGGCAAGCAGCGCAAGTATACGGGGACCAGGGTGCTCGACCTGCTACGTGCTCTTCGAAACAAGCGCTCGCACTACGGCGACCTCAGCGATTCACTCAAGAAGATGGTGGGCTCGATCCCCGACGGATACCTTCGGTTCTGGAAACGGCGGTTCCCCAACCTGCTCATCGTCTGTTGCACAGTCATCTACAAGCTGAACCTGGAGGAGTTGGATACCTTCCAGGAGTACTTTAAGCCGAGACGGCCATTGTAAAGGCGGATTGAGGCCGGATGGGTGAGCGAGGTTGACACTGGATGGATGAGTGGACTGGGTATGGGTAGGGTGTATTTGGATGGAATTGGAGTTGGTTGGTGATAGCTTACCTACCTATCTAAACTACAAGAATACTTGATTCTGTTTCCCCAAGTTTTATATTCGTGGTTGTCTACTCTCCTACGTACCTAGGTATCCTACTCGCCGTGATGCGCTATCTGTTTAATGACAGGTTTAATGATGTAGATCAGCACTTTGGTTACCCACTGAACAATTATCTTGAGGTTATCCGGATAACCTACCCTGATGTACTTGATTATCTGTGTGATGATGTACCTGCCTCTCTATCTACCTAGTAGCTCTGGTAGGCGCGGGCGAAGTGGGAAGGTAGGTACCTAAGGCTAAGGGACTGGGTAGCCGCAAACGAACAAATTGCGAACATCCACTTGCACATTTATTTACTCACTTCCTCACTTACGCAGTGCCTACTGTTTGTGTTTTGCTTGGGGGTTTTTTGTTTTTTTTTTGCTCTCGTTTCCTTGCCCGTTTGAATTTTTCAAGACTCTTCAATGTTCAACTTCTGAAAGTTACAATTTGAAGGTTATAATTTGATTTGATTGATGAACTTTTCTGGTCGGTCTTGCAATCTTGATTCCGAGTCATTCGTGGCTTGGCTTTGGCACTTCGACTTCAACTCCAACTTCAACTTCATATAATTTTTGCGATTTCGAGGTCGCGAACTTCCGCCGGTGTGATACGCTGTGCCTTGTGAGAGGTGCAGTTGAAGTCCGCCCCTACACCTACGTACACGTCCACGTCCACGTCCACGTCCGCAGCTGCAGGTGCGTTCTATTTGAGTGTTATAGCTCAGCGCCTGGCCACCTGACTATCTGAGCATCTGAGTGTCCGGGTTGAACGAGTGAGGTTCTACGCCCCCGCCCGACGCCGACGGCATGAAGTGATTGTTCTACTCTCTATCTCTCCCGGTTCGATTCCGGTTTCATTTGTCATTGCGAGCGCCAGGCATGTCAAGTAGCGCCCGTGCACGAGGCGGGCCGGCACGGCCGTCTCTTACGCAACCCACGACGGGGAGCAAGGGGAGCAGGAGTGTGAGTGTGAATACGACTCGACGGGCTATGAAGGAGAAGAAGAAAGAGGTCATCATTATTGAGTCCGATGAGTCCGATGTGAGTGACTATGCTTACGTTGAGAGTGGAGGGAGTGACGTTGATGGTGATGCTGGTGAAAACGGGGAAGCTGCCGTTACTTCACCTCGCTCTGTGGTGCTTCCTGAGAGGTCCCGCCGCATCGTGCGCGCTTCTACTGCTGTGAGTATATTTCTCTCCTTTTTAGGGTCTTGCTTTTAATATCTCTTTTTGGCTTGTATTTGCTTTTCTGTTTCGTTGATTGTTTCCTTGCTTTTTACCCTTTGCCCCCAACGATAGGCTTCCCATTCATCAACTGACCGAGAGACTGACTGAGAATGCGAACTGACAATGAAAATATAGGGCCTACCTACTCCTCATCAAAGTACATTTTCTACCGTTCGGGATCATGCCGTTCCCGAGACTCCTACGAAGAAGACCCATGGTCGTCCGCTTGGTCGGATTGCGGCGCTTGTGAGAAATACGGATACAACTCTACGTATGCCGGATACTCCGTCTACGCTTGCGCCTTCTAGTAGTCTCGATGGCCCCCATTCCTCGATGAAGGATTCGCATACGTTGGGCCGTCGTTTACTTCATACCTCGTCTACTGTTGCGCCGTTTAGTAGTCCACATGGTATTCATATGTCCCAGGTATGTGTCGAGCCGTGATTAATGATAAGAAACGGAGCATAGTTTTCGTTTTCATTACTGACCCGTCACAGCCGCGATCAAGCGGCATGTTTGGTGCACATGAGAAAGCAGATACCAACATTAGAACTTTGCAACAGAAACCGAACAGTACTCCCGCTTCTGTCGCCGTAACGAATAGCAAGGGCGCATTGCCGAGATCTTTTTCGTCTGCACTTCCTCCCGCTTTCCTCCCTGCTGTGAAACCGCGGGTATATTCTGCTTCTCGGTCTGGTGGTAAACGGAATTTCGACATTGGATCAAAGAAACTTGAGGCTTTTGGTTTTGTGTCGGCCACTTCGCTACTTCCTGCTACGACTAAATTGAACGCTACCACCGTCCCTCCTATTGCGAATAGACCGAATGCCGCTCCTGCTATCGCGCCTACACCTATAGTCAAGTCCGAGCCCGTACCCATACCCACACACAAGCCTTCAAAACAGGAAGAAGTACAGATACTAGGAGGTAATCGCGAGTCGCCCCCACGGGCTACACGGAATCTTGCTGCTGTTGCAACATCTTCGCCCATTTCCAAATTCACACCTAGACCCATAAAACAAGAAGCAGTAGAGGTACAAATCAGCGTTACTCAACCACTCCCCCGAACACCTGAGAAACCAATACCTACGAAAAGACCTTGCACCCCGTCTTACTCAACTGGCACGTATGGAGATCCCTACGCCATCTCCTCCGACAGCGACAGCGACGACGACGATGGCGATAATTATGGCAATGACAACGGCAAATCGCATAACCCCCCTCCCCTGAAGAGCTTTGCCGAAATTGCCGACACGCACGAGACGGCGAGCGACGTCGAGGCTGTCTTGAACCAGTTTCCTACGTGGCTCGACAGTCCTAGTCCTACTGAGCTGCGGTCTAGTTATCTGGGTACCTCGCAGTCGACTCCTTCCTCACGTCCGGGCAAGGGATTGTGGGGTGACGGGGTCGGTAATAGGGATAGAATGGGTAGAGTGATTCGGCGTGTTAGGTTTGGTGAAGGTGATGGGTTTAGTACTTCTCCTGTTCCTGCCAAACGGGTCACTGCCCCGAGCCCGTTTACGTCTTGTGTGGACGGGGTTCCGTCTCCCGTCGAACGAAACACTTCTCCTAGCCGACTTACCCGGACCAGCTCTCCAACCAGACAAGTTACTCCTGTCAAAAGAGCCAATTCTCTCATGGGAGAAACCCCTTCTACGAAACGAACCACGTTTACCCCATGCCGACTTACTCCCGCTCGGCAGACCGCCCCCCTGGATAAGTGTGACCCCTCTCCTACTCCTATCGGGCGAACTACTCCTCGTGTTGAGATTACTATGCCAAACTCGGAGTCGGGCTCTGACTTGAATGAGGACTCGAATTCGAAGTTAAATTTCAATCCCAATAACAATCGTCGTGCTAATCCGATTCGGCGGCAAGAGAGTGTTGTCCGAGGGGATGGGACAAGGAAACAGAAGAAAAAGAAGAAGAAAGGAACCAATAAGGAACACAAACTCGCCTGCCGCCATCGGAATCGCTACCGTGAGAGTTGGCGGCGGGTGGAGAGGGCGAAGGGGAGGATAAATGTCACGGGGAAGAGGGTGAGTTCGTGATGGATGCCTATCGAGGTTTGAACTTCTTTGAAATACCTGAGTATTCGTTTGGTTTGATGCTCTGTTCCGTGCCTCTGACATCGTACCTATTGTATCAGATTCTTGAGTGGTTACTTGTGTGTAGGTATACTAAGCTTATAATATGCTTCGGCAGGCTGATCGGAATGAGCTTTATAGATAATATATCTGGAAGATTGATGTTGCCATCCAGTCTAAGGCTGCCGACTAAGTGAACTGCGGTTTGATAAGTGTGGTGACATACTCGCTCGATGGCTATGTAGGTAATGTGGCACATTTATTCTATACATCTTTTTTTTGTTTCTCAGTCTATTATCTGAATGGTTCTGATTATCTTGCTGTTCCGAGACTGCGATATTTATCTGCTCGCTCGCTCGCTCACAGCGCCTAATCGTTCATTTGATACTTACTGGTTCTGGTTTCTTGCTCACATATATTTCTTGCTCACATATATATATACAAGGGCATTGATAATCGTGTATTCATGCAGGTACCAAGATAATTTTTTCCGTCCTCTCTTCGCTTCTATAATTGTTCTATTTTGATATTCATGACGCCGTAACTTAAGCATGTTTTGTTCGAGATGGTCATTTCATTACGTAGGTGTGTTGGGCACGTTGGGTGTCTAAACTCCGAATTTCTCCGGGCCAACAGTTTCTCCAAATCACTTGATCTGCATATCACCACCACCACCACGCCACTTTACCGCTCCCCCGCACCCCTCTTGTGTTTCCCGTCATGGGCTTTGAGTGGAAGGAAGTGGGCTCCGTATCCAAATTCAGGAATAGCTATGGTAGGTGAGAGTTTCGTTGCTCGGCTGTGTCCCCGAGCGAGGTCATGGATATTCTACTCTATAACGACATAATACGTTCCGCTTATTGACCGGGCGGGCTCATCTTCAACGGCTTGGTGCCGATGCCGTTGGTGTTGCGGAAGAACAGGACGCCCTTGCCCTCGCCCACGGCGCCCTCGCTGGGCTCGACCCAGTGGCACATGCGCGCGCTGCGCCACATGGACTTGATGAAGCCCAAGGAACCGCCCCTGGTGTCGGCACGGTAGTGGCGGCCCATGACCTTCTTGATGGCCTCGCTGGCCTCGTCGGCATTGTAGAAGGGGATGGTCGAGACGTAGTGGTGCAGCACGTGGGTCTCGATGATGCCGTGCAGGAGCTGGCGGCCGATGAAGCCGAACTCGCGGTCGATGGTCGCCGCGGCGCCACGGACGTAGTTCCACGACTCACCCGTGTAGTGGGGGAGAGAGGGGTCGGTGTGCTGCAGGAAGGTGATGGCAACTGTGAAGAGGTGGGATGTTAGATGGAAAAGACGAGGCCAAGAGACAGGATGGGGGGTTTGGGAATCACGTACCTAGCCAGTGGTTGACCCAGAAGTAAGGAATGAAGTACCAGACAAGGAGGTTGGACCAGCCAAAGTTGTTGCCGAGGTAGACGAGGGCGGAGATGGTGATGGCGAGGCCGATGTCGCTCAGGACGATCAACTTGGCATCCTTGGCCTCGTACAGAGGGCTGCTCGGGTTGAAGTGGTTGACGCCGCCCAGGAAGCCGTTCTTCTTGCCCTTGCCGCGACCCTCGCTCTGGCGCTCGTGGTTGTTGTGGCCGGTGACGTTGGTCAGGAGGTAGTTGGGCCAGCCGATCAGCTGCTGGCCGAGGAGCGTGATGAAGGTGACGATGGGGGTCTCCTCGCCGAGCTCGGACAGCTCGTGGGCCAGCTTGCCGAGGCGCGAGGCCCTCTCCTCGCGGGTCTTGGGCACGAAGACCATGTCGCGCTCGATGTTGCCGGTGGCCTTGTGGTGCTTGCCGTGAGAGATCTTCCAGCTGAAGTAGGGCACGAGCAGGGCCGAGTGCAGGATCCAGCCGACGGTGTCGTTGAGGACCTTGGAGGGGCTGAAGGCCTGGTGGCCGCACTCGTGGGCCAGCACCCACATGCCGGTGCCGAAGAGGCCCTGGACGAAGGTGTAGAAGGCCCAGAGCAGGGCGCGGGCGGGGGTCGAGGGGATGTGCTCGGGCGTCACGTAGGTGTGGAAGAGGTAGAAGGTGCCGGCCAGGCTGGCGATGTCGCGGGCGACGTAGTACAGGCTCGTGGCGGCGGAGCGCTCGTAGCAGTGCTTGGGGATGGCATCGCGGATGTCCTTGATGGTGTAGTCGGGGACCTGGAACTCGTTGCCGTACGTGTCGACGAGGCGGCCGAAGGTGGGCTTGGCGGCGTCCTCCGAGGCCAGCGACGAGAGCGACGTCGACGAGGCCGAGGGTCTGGGCGAATCGAGGGGCGACGTGAGGGCCGACGTGTCGCTGTCGGCTGTGGTTGAGGTGACGGTACGACGGAGGGCAGGGTTCTGGCGCGCCCGGCCGCTGGTGGTTGCGGAAACCATGTTTGCTGTCTCTTCGTCCTTCGTCTGTCTTTCCAAACTATTACTCTCTTACTCTCTCTCTCTCTCTGTCTCTCCCGTCTCTCCCTCTGTCGTGAAGGTTAGGAGGTGGAGGTGGTGGTGGTGGTGGTGGTTGTGTCAGGTAGATTATGAAAGTATGAAAGAGGGAAGAGGAATATTAGACTAGGGTTTTTCCCTTTTCTTCTTTTTTCTTTTTTTCTTTCCCTTCTTCTTCTTCTTCTTCTTCTTCTATGGGGGTATGTTCTTGGGTAGTCTAGTGTAGTATAGATACCTAGTCTAGGTGTCACAGGGAGAGATGAAGCCCCCGGGGATGGTGTATTTATTAGCGTGCACGAATTCGAAATTTTAGTTAGGGGCAAAGCGATTGGCCCTGGCGAGACCAGATATGGGCGTGCAGATGGTCCGGCGCAGGATTGGGCGAGACGGACTGGAATCAAGGCGACAGTTGACACCCATCATCCATCTATCTATCTGTACTTGGTGTACTCCGGCTGCAGTGTTGAGTATTGCTACAATTATGTAGTATACGGTACCGTAGGTAGGCAATGTAAGTAAGTACAGTAAGTACCTGCCGATTGAAACGTTGTTGAGTAGCTAGCGCAGAGTCTCAAATGTCAGGGTCCTTAGTGTACCTGGCCAGGGGCTGCCCATTGGCCAATGGGAGATCCCCAGCAAATCCAGCCCCGCCAATCACGGCCCCCCGCCGCTGCCTAATGCGGCATGGTTCGTATCGTAGGGTAGGTACTGTACCGAGCGACTCGTTTCACATGCAATTTTTAATCCAATTCTCTCGTTCATCGTTCCGCCGTTCCTGGCGACCTGGTTCCATGACTTTTCCCCCGACTACCAAAATGCTAGTTTTGTTTTTCTACTATATCTCGTCTGATGCCCACTGTTTTTGCCATCCAACGTGTTTCTCACCGCCACGCATGGATTCTTCCGATTCGGTCGGCACAGGGCTAGACCGCCTCGGCTTACCAGTGAGCGAGTGCATCACACATCACATCAGCTACCATGCATTCCTCTCGCCATCGCCGGCCACTCAGCCCTCTACGTTGCTTCACTGCCGTCCAGCATCCGTCCAGCAGACGAGAGGGATGGACGAAGGGAGCCGTAGACAGACAGACAGACAGCTAGCTAGCTACCTTGGCGAATGGCATCGGCGAACTACGCTACGTGTGGCAACACTCGGACAACGCACACATAAGTGGCTTGCGTAGTACCGTCTATCATAGGCCCTCTAGCCTACTTATGCCACCTAGTGTATGTAGCTAACCGCAGACCGACTCCCGCGGCCCTGTTCAGCTCTGCTGAGTTCGTTTGCATGCCTGTTTTGGGCATTGGGAGGTCTGTGAGGTTTGTGAGGGTCTGTACGCTATGCTGCGCACAACATGATATAAGTACGTAGGTGGTTCCGCGAATCACACGAGAATCTTGCTCGGGGTTTCCAACTTCTGTTCGCAGCCCCTCCAATGCCGACCAATGCCAATCAATGCCAATCAACGCCAGCCAGACGAACAGATGCCGCACCCCTGTCCCCGTTCCCCTCCTTTTCTGTGGCCCGTTCTTCTAACCGGGATCCCGGTCCTTGGCAGCACCACTATTTTTTCTGTTGGGGACATTCTTGTTGAGTCTCCTCTCCCCGAGATCTGCCGGGGATCTGGTATGTTGTACTACCGTACCCACATGCTGCTGATCGGTACTTGATCGAGACATGCGACGCCCATCCAATTGCGCCAGTCTGATGGTGTAGACCCGAGGTACCTTGATAGGCTCATGTGTACAGTATCCACGTGCAGACACCAACAAATTGTCCCACTCCCGCTAGCTTCATCGTGCAAGGCTGGATGGATGCATTATGGAGGAAGGAATGCATTCAGGAGAAAAACGACTCGCTTGAACACCCGATACCCCGTCCCAAGTACATGACTCGTTTGGCATTCCGAGGCAAAAAGTCTTTGCACGTGAAATTGTTACAACTAATAGCCTATCTACAGTAACACCGCCACTCGAGTATCATCTGGGTAATCGTGTGGCTGATCGAACATGCTGACTGTGTTGCTTCCCTTCTCTTACCTTGAGAATCCAATTCACCTGGATCCCTTGATATACGCCTGAATCATAATGAGCCGTCAGAGCCGTCAGAGCCCTGCTGTGGGTGAGACAGACCGTCTATAACTATGTGTCTTACACATTTATTTCGCCATAATGTTACGATAGACATCAAGTGGCTGGCCGCTGTGTGACGCTGTACTGCGGTGATGCCGCCGTCTACCTATCGATCGTGTCTCGGCACATCTTATTGCTTTTGCGGACTCGCCCGTGCTACCTAGCTACCGGTATTAGATACAGTCTAAAACTCCTAGCTCCCTCTTCTGCCTAGCTTCTAGAGTAAGCAATAATGGTAAGTCTGGGGAGATGATATTTCTCGTGGTTTGTAATTGCCTGAACAATACGCGCGAAGTACTTCCCAATGGCCGTTTGTGCTCTTAGCCAGCCAACTAAATCTTGAGTTGGCCTCTCATGGAAGCAAAATTCGCAAAATTCGCGCAATTCGCTTACAGCGCACGAGCCCAGTTACAGCGTAAAGGAAACCGTAAAGTGAGTATGGTACACTACTATTCGCACTTGCGAATATCCCAAGGTTTCTGGAGATTTTAAGTTAGATGTATCCATCCAAATGTACGTAGCTTTACATATAGTGTGAGAGAGAAGGGAAAAAACGATGCGTAATTGTGATCAAATCTGGAAACCTGATAGTTGTACCACACAGCAACTGTCCAAGCTGTTACGAAGTGCTGACGGAATTCGTCCCTTCGCGGTAATTTGGATGGTCGGCTTGTATAATCTTCACCAAGAGGGATGTGAAACCGCGGTATTTCCTGTAAACAACTATCCCTCTTTGGCGAGATATGTAAGAGGTAAAGGGTGATACCTAGTCTAGTTCATACAAGCTACCTAGGTACCTCTCTACCTAGACAGACACCTGCATGGCTTGATGTCGTCGAGATAGCAGTACACACAGATAATATAATATAATACAACACAATAGCCCAATGATTTGAACCATGAATCCGTCTGTCAATGCCAGCACGTATTTATATCTTCCACCCACTTCCATATCTACATCGCCATCCCCAATCTCCCAAACCTCGGCTTATCGAATATCGACGGCTTAGAACGGCAGTATAGTGCATCATCACCCTTTGTTGACGTCGTTGTTCGGATGCGATATCTCATGCTGTTTCTTGTTTATCCTGCTATTCTCCCTAGCTTGATCATCCCCTCTGCTAGACCCCTGGGCCGAGTCCGCTGCTGCTGGACGTATTCATCAATCGACATCGACTGGTAACTTAATCCGCTTTGGCGAGCTCGCGGATACTGGAAACGAGGTGGTATGTTCCCTCATGGGACGCTTCTTGCTGCTCTTCCCCTGCTGTGCAAACGGTTCGAGTCCAGGTGCGGGTATGATCTGGGTTTGTGCTGTCGCCGTACCTGGCTGCGATATCTTGGTTGAACGCCCCTTTGTCGATGGAAGAAGATGCCCGTATATCTCCTCCAGCGACGGGAGGCTTAGTTCGTCGTCCGACGGAGAGCCCCGCCGTGGGATATTTCGGACGACGTTGTTGTTTCCCACAGGTTTGTTTTCTTTTTCTTTGCATTCGTTGTGTGAGTCACTCAACCCAGTGCCCCCGGTCTCCCACGTCGACGAGCTGTAGAACTCCGGCGGCCGTATCTCCCCCTGTGTCCGCCAGATTGCCCGGGGACTCTTCTGCTTTCGTATAGCAGGCCGGCTAGGGATCTTAGTCGGCACGAGTTGCTTTGCGAGTTTGCGGCCCTGCCTCCGATTCTCTGCTCTCAGTATGGCCGGGGTTTCACGGACGGGCAATACTGTGTTGGAAATAGGGATGGGAATGGGAATCGGGGTAGGGGCTTCCTTGGCCTGGGAAGTGCTCACGGTAGCATCCTGACTGTTGCGTGTTGATGGGGTCTTGCCTGGGTTTTCTGTCGCCGTCTTCTTCGATTTGTTCTTCCCCCTAGGACCTAAATTGGCGACGTGCTGTTTATTGTCGTTGATGGCTTTGCGAGTAATTTTGTTCAAGCTTGCAATGTTGTTTGGTTCACTTATGTTGCATAGAAGGCTTCCTAAGCGGAATATCGACTCTATCTCGGGATCTGGCGGCTCGCTCACGGCTGGAGTCGTGAAATCGGCAAATGGACGGATGTTAGGTGCTGGCGGAAATAAGGACCCCGATTCTCTTTCGCGGGCGCGCGTTCTCTCCGCCACCTGACCCTGACCCTGACCCTGAATCTGAATCTGAACTTGAACTCGTACCTGATCTGGCACAGGCTGAAGAGCTGGATATTCGATTGTACTTGGGAGCGGTGGACGATTTCGACTGTCGCTATGTTGATCATCATTACGCCCAGCGTTGCGTCTCTTGCGCCACGCCTTGCGCCATGCCTTCCGCCGGGCCTTGCGGCTCATTTTCACCGGCCGTGCCCGAATCTCCGGCTCCTGGCTCGTAACAGGCATGGAGGGCTCATGAGGCCTCTCCCTAGTCACCAGCTCAGGGACATCCTCACTATCGTTCTCCTGCTCGATCGATGGCAGTGCATTCGAATCAACAGCTCTAATCGCACCGCTCTCGTCGGATGCTTCATCATCTTCCTCCCAATCAGACCACTCACTCTCCGAATCGTCGGAACCCGTCCTGTTCAGTGCTGCTGACTTGACTTTCCGGACCCAGTTCTCGTACGTCTTCAGGAACAGTGGCGAAAATATCAACGGGCTTATGTCCGCCGGCAATTCGTCGTCCCGCACCAGACGGTGGCGGAAGGCTCGAGCCAGTCTACAAGTTCCGATTGCCTCTATCACCGAGTCGAGGAACTTCTGGCGGTTGGTATTCATCTCCGATGCACTTATGACCGGCACTAGGTTCTTTTTAAATGCGATGCCGAATGGTACTGCGCCTTTCTTCTTCCTTTCGCGTGATATGAGAGTGCGACATGATGCAAGCGCCTTTGTGCTCCGCTTCTGCCGGCGGTTGTGCTCCATCATCCATGCCTTTACTTGCCGCCAGCTCTGGAAGCGCCAGTCTTCTACCGCCGCTGATATTTTCCTCATTACTAGACAGTATGAGTTAGTCGGTCGTCTTTCCGGACCTTTTCTAGGGCAGATGAGAAGGGTTTACGGGATTAAAGGATTTAGAGGTCCAAAGAGCAGAGTGCACTATGATCAAAGTCGATAGGGGATTTTCTCGTGATAATGTCCGAGCATCGAGGGCATAATGCAAATGGCACTCACTCGTCGTCTTGCAGTTCTCGTCGTCCGCATCTTCGTTTTCGGTTAGACAGTCGTATAGTAACGCCTTGTTCCTGCCGAGGACATTGACTAGTTTCGTCGTCTGCTGTATCATAGCCTTTTGCGATGATGAACCGGGTTGAGATGCTCTTGGCTGGGCTCTCGGCCTCACTGGCGGGGATACTGCCCCTTCGCTGTTGTCCTGTGGCTAATGAAATGAGTGATACCCTATTTCGTGGGGAGCGGAAGTACGCACGGCTAGTTCTTGTGATTGTCTGATAGGCCGCTCTGGCGTGGCTAATCTATTTCCTTGCCTACGTCTTGTACTTGATCCGAGTAGACACGACCTATTTTGAATCGTAGCACATGGGAACTCATGAGCCTGTTCTGAAGATGAACTTGGGATCGATGGCTGTGGGGATGACAAGGGAGGTGAGAGCTCTTGAACCATCATATATGACGAAGTATACAATGTTGAGTTTGGGGCAACGGAGGGCATGTGCTGCTGATGGTTTGGTGTTGTGACCTTCCTGGCTTTCTTTCTCGAGCCCATTTTACTATTGATTAGAGTTGGGATTGTCCACACGCTTGAGGTTCGCTGCTCTTGAAGTACCGTCGTCCCTGTGCTCTTTCGTTAGATCTTGGGCTTCTTTGTGGAGGCTAGTGGCTGTACCAGAAGGCTTACGGGATTTACAGTGATGAATACTTGTGCTATAATCCCTTGAAGATTTTGAACATTGTAAGCGAGGATGCTTGTTGTACCAGAGGGTTCAAAGCGCCAAGTATTGGTTCTTCTTGCTTGATTACGAGTCCTGGATAACTGGGCAAGAAAATCTCAGCAACCTACAACGAAGCGATGGAGAAGACTTTGAATGGTGTTCGTTCGCATGTGGCGATGATTCCTATCTCTTATCTTATCAGTACACAAGTAACATACAGTGACGTGATACCTTACATGGAATTAAGAAGAACGGGATAAAATCTTCGAGTCTGGACGTGGCTGGTCGACATGATGATAAATAAATATTTCAAGGGTAGCTCTTCGCGGGTAGGCCTAGCCGGCAGGGGGTGGAGGAGGGTCACCCTGTGCCAGTGGGTAGTGTGACTTGATATGTGATATTACATCCTGACTGGAAAAAAACCGAACTCTACAGGGTAGGCAGTCAGAACCTTGCTGCTCCTTTAGGTAAATTGGTACGATAGACATACCCTTGTGTGTGAGTCTTGACGGTGTCTCAGTGGTCTGGGTCGGTAGTGGAATATTCGTAGTTGTAGCTGGGCACACGGTATACTTGCGAGGCTTGTACCCTTCACAGTGGGAGTGCTCTGCGGGCGTCCAGGGCACGGCAAAGAGCCGTTGACAAGGGTCCGAGCAATGTGGTAGGCGAACGCCTTGCGGGTTCATTTTACCTTGAAAATTGAAAGAGGTATATCTTCTATGGAACGAACCTTCTGCGACGGACTATTTCACGACTCCGTGATTCTGAAGGGAAGTTATGGAGCTGGTGTTAGGAACTCGAGTAACACGACTCCTTTGGCGTCTTGTATAGCACTACGTATTACCATGGAGGACATTCTCCTCTCATACTTACTTATATGAAGATCCGACGCTATTGGGTACTGAAAGTGGTACTCCTCGAAATACTATAAGCGAGCTGGCCCAACGGTATTACGGCTTGAACTTTCCAACATGGAAAGCCCCAAAATTAGGAGTTATTGCATTCATGGTAATGAAATATCCAACGGTAGAAGGCCTTCGATACGTAGCGCTTGCTAGCATAGCTAATAACTATATCGTGGCCGTTTCATGCCATGTATCGTGCGCTCTAGCTCTCTCACCCGCTGTTCTAGGTGATATTTATCTTGCGCCGTATATCTCGATGACGACGAATCGCCTCGCCAATCCCCCCTTTCTTTTCCCATGGGTGGGTGGTATGGATATCTCTCGGGAGGCCTGTTGTTCCTCCATGTCTTGAATCTCTTACCGGGCTTTCCTCTTATTACCCCCGGGGCGTGGAGGTTATTTCTTGGTCCTTTGGGTACGTTAGTGTCGTCCCTCGTTGATATGTCAGCTGCATGGGGCTGTAGATGGGCTCTTTCCCGCTTATTCTGATTATTCAGGCCGGGTCCTACTTTTGGATTGTCTATCTTGGGCGCTGTGGTATGTGTGGACTCCGCGCACACCGTGGCCAAGGTCTGGAGGAGCTTCTTTTGATCCTCGAGTGTTTGGGGTTTTCTCCCGAGAACACCTTTCCGAACATCCTGTCCGACTGCCATGCCACCGACAAAGGTCTTCACATTTTCGAAGCCCGACCGCTGCCCCCACCTCCGACGCTGAGACATGCGGCGGCAATCCTCGATTGCTGAGATGAGAGTCGATAATTCACCACCGACGCCTGGTAGCTGCTGTTCAACCTGTGCCTTGTATGGCTGACTGCAGAGAGTGGTGGCGATGGCCCTCGCTGTTAGCCACGCGTTGATGCTGTACCCGTGGGGATCGGCGTTGAATCGTTTGACGATATTCTTCCAAAACTTTACGTCCGGGTCCATGTCGTGGTCCAGTGATTTTAGCCAATACTTTTCTGATGCAAGGAAGCAGTGAAGAAATAGTGTTGCGGCTTTGGGTGATGTAATTATAGACGTCACCCCTTCTGACAATACTAAATCAGCCGGGAGGATCATGAACGAGCTTCCATCGGCATGATCATCCACGACCTGACTAGCGTCACCAGACTGGTAGTCGTGCCGTATAGCCTAACGCGAAATGAGCAGCTCCTCGAGATTGATTTGGTAAGAGTAGACATACGGACTCTTTTGGATGTAATGCAGGCAGTGTGAGAGGTTCTTGATAAATGGACACTTTGCGAGTGTGGACGGGCAATGATGAACATGCTTTGGGGGAGTCTTCTATCTTGATGGGGTGAGTCTTGCTTCCCGGCGTACTGGGCCTGTACTTGCTAAAGTCAAAGTGGACGATTTGAACATGTCTTGGCTCATACTCGACTCCCTGGGGCGCTGTTGGCTCATGGGCATCTTGCAAGCCGAGATCTGGCCATGTATTATTGAATGGGTTCTTAATTTCACCTTGCCTCTTTGGCGGGATTGGCACGCCGCAAGGGCCGGTGGGTGTGGGTGTCGACAATGTCTCAGGTTCAGGTTCATCATCGGAAAGCTCTGGAGAGATTTCTGGGAGCAAAAATACCGCCGAAGTATGGCTTGGCTCTCGTATCGAGCCTTGTTCACCTCGCTGTGGGTTGCCCTCTTGTGTTGAGCTCTCAGGAGCGTTATGTCTGCGAGTTTGGCGACAAGGAAGAGGCGGAGCTGGTTGCAACACTCGCCGGCGGGATCGAGTGTTTTGTGGCATTTCTGAAATGTATATACGGACCTGCAGAAGTACCAACAGATGGAGGATCTCAATTGGGAGAACGGAGCTGGTCGGGGTCGGTAGATAGAAACCTGTAAAACGACCAAGGGATTACCAGAGAGACCTTTGGCACCAATCTAGAACCATAGTCATAGCTGAAGGCTACTAACTATGTACGGGAACTGATAAGCACTTGGTCTTCTGCAACGTACAGAGGGATTTTTGACGATTTGACGCTGCGTTCGGGTAGGAACCACGTGTTCCTTGGACGTGTGTTGGCGGTAGAGAAACTTATGAATTGGCCCGCAATGCGTCGGTCGATATGGCATATGCTCAAGCAGCGAAAGAGAAAAAAAAACCCCCCCATCTTGTTTTGCTTTTTCCATACCCGCTTCACGGAGATGACCCATGTGGTTAAGCATGGCGAGCCCCGAACCTCGTGCCTCATTCTTAGGACCACTGTGTAGGTACTTGCGGAGCTTGTCTCGCTCGTGAATGCGCAGCACCCTGCGGTCGTCTGACGGAACAGCTGGCTGCTGTGATTTAACGCTGTAGGCCTAGGTTAACCAGTACCAGGGCCAACGAAATGACGATCCTGGCTCGTTAGACATACAGTATCCAGACAGAAAAGCAAAGTTGATTTTGTGTTAGCTTACCTTGTAATTCCGGGTAGCGTCCGCGGTCTATACGTAGGGACTAGTCGCTGCCGGATGGCTGCCAAGGGCGAGGGAACATGCCGGGTAAGACCAGGTAGGCTGGCTGGCTGGACTTGGGAGCAACAGTCCTTGCAGCAATCCGGACTCATGCTTTAGACTGGATAGGTACAAGAACAGCATCCTGCCTGCCTACTCGTGTTAACCTTTGCTGGTCTTGAAGCAATCATTATTTCCCTAGTCTTGTTGACCTTCAAATCCAATTTGTCGAGGAGTCAAGGGTGCTGGACGATCTGCCTATCGACCCCCGGCACATAGACTAAATCCCGAATTGTGACAAGTCATATAGCCGTAAAGAAACAAAGAGCGGGAATACCTATTGTATGCGTCAACTCTTGTAGATTATTGACTGGTGGCATGAAGCTCTTCGTATTCTGAGCGTAGTATTCATTTGATGCACGATACTATGGTCCAACATTTGACAGTATAGAACTACATTAGTTTAGTTTATTCTTGTGCGTCGATACGACAATATATCTTCATTGGAACAGCTTTCCCTTTTCGAGGACACGGGCCCAACAGGTTTGAGTCATGTGGACGGATGTTTCCAGGATGGATGCCGTGATTTCTGAATCACGTCGCTCAGCGTCGACCAGACTCAAAAGAGTCTCATCTCCATTTCAAACTTTAACTTTGCGGTCGCGACCCTGCCAGCCCGGGCCCATCTGTTGAATGGCGCAAGGGTCTGTGTATGGCGGTCTCGATAATTCCCTCAAAGTTAAGAATCATCATCTTTTTGCACAATCAAAAATCGAGACCATATGTCACTAGCTTTCCAAACGAATTGTCTGTCAATCAGGAATAGATATGCGAACGCTTTTCTTGCAGGACAGGACATGTAGATAGAGTAACAAAACCCACCCCGTGTGTTCGGGGTAGGGCTTACCAGGGTAAGCTCGAAATATCCATTGAATATCTAGAATTGAAATAACGGTAGGCCGAGGTGCGCAACAACCGAGACTTCCTTGTCTGAGTGTAGTCGCATCTACCTGTGTCTATGTTCATTACGCCGTGGGCGCTGTTCGCGAATGTAATGTGTCTCAGATAGTCGGACACAAGCAAGATATTATGGTGGTGGCATGCTTTTTTCTGTGCTTGGCCAACCATACCCGGTACTGTTGCATCCGGCGTTATATTAGCAACAACCATGAAGACATTACGCTCGATGCACCTTGATTTTCCCATTGCTGCCAAGCCGTCGAGCAATCGAATTCGTGATGGTCTGGATCTTCTGCTCCTTGTTACCTGCTAATGTCCTGGACACGCCCAATGAATGCATCGTTGTCTTGGCCTTGTAGGGTAGGCTTCAAATCACTTTCCAGAACTTGCTGGAACTCGACCGGCGATTGGGCACTGAGAAGTGGAATCTCCTTTTCCAATAATAGCGCCACAGCAGCGTGGATTAGAATGCGATCGCCTTCGAAAACATATACATCCCATAATCTTGTACAGTCGTCGAGGCTCAACTGCCGAGTAAAGAGGCTCACAAAAATATCGTTTAGACGCATATCCCAATCGTGGCCCATGGTGTTAGGATCGCCAAGGTGCCTATGAAGCTGGGGTGATCTCGCAGCCAGTGTCTGGCTCGCGAGCTGGTACACCGACGACCGTGCTCCTTGGTCGCCCGCATAGAAGGATAATGGAAGCGATCGATTTAGGACGTTTGCCAATGCGATAAAAGTTGAAGCGGCCGTGTCGAGATTGAGAAGCAACAGAGCGGCAATGGACTATTTAGTGTTAGCATTCTTATACCTGAGCTATTTGGAAGAGCAGCAGAAAGGGGAATTGAAGAAAGTCGTACATGACATCCGGTTACGTAACCAATGTCGCTCCTGTACATGCAATATGCACGTAGAACATCGATTACGCCTTGGTGCAGCGGTGCGCCGGCTTGGAAGATCTTGAGATCTGTCCAGGTTCGCTCTTCGACGTCTGCTCGCAGCTCCGAAAACCAACCCATGATCCGTTCGTCGTCTGCCGTGGCATTTCCATTCGCCACCCGTTTCTCTACCTCAGTAGCTCTAGATAATGCTGCTTGGAAAGATGTAGCAGTCAATCCCAAATCGTTCCCAATGGCACGAGTCCAGACGGCACCACGAGTACGGGGAGGTATCCCTTTCCACCATAATGCTCGCGTTCGCTCTTCCCGGATAGCAACGTCCCATCTCTTCAGTACATCCTCTTCCCAGGCTCGTATGCGATCGCCGACCGTCTTGGCTTCGTTTTTCTCCTTGTCCCGACGGGCCGTCTCTCTCTTCTTCTCGGCCTCGATGCTGCTTGCCATCATCTTTTGGTACTCCTTCAAATGCTTCCTCTCCTCGGCTGGGTCCTTGGGTGGTAACCACGAGGGTCTCGTGCGGGAGAGAACAGCCTCTTTTTCCTTGGATATCGGCAGCGGATCAATCATAATATTGCTTCTTCGAAGCGGTGGTAGTTCGGCGAGCGCCGACTTGACCCGAGGTTTCGGTACTGGACGCATGGTAGATTGCGACACCCCTCGCCTCTCCAATTCGTCAGCATGTTCTTCGAGCTTCTCCGTAAGTGCTTTGGCTTCAGCATTCAGGCCCGAGATGGCGGCGGTCCAACTCTTGGCACGACCTTTAAGCGGGGACAGCGGCATGGATCTCTGTGAATCGCTAGAATTTTCCGATCTCCAGATGGGTGACTTTAAAGAGCCGTGGTCAGCAGCAACAGGGGGCGTGCCGTTGCCGACACTGCGCACACGTTCCTTCGGCTGCCTTTCCGGCGACGTAGAGGCCGAGACCGGCCGACTACTCGATCGTTCACTCGGCGGCCGAGGGGATAGGGGTACATTGTCCAGAATGAGACCATCAGGAATATCATCATCGCCGTCGTCGTCGTCGTCGAATTCCTTCTCTGCATTGGATACCGAGTCTGTCTCTCGATTTGACTGCCAACTACGCCTGCGGGGCCTTGGAGTTGTATTCGGGTCGCGGGGACCGAGGGACTGTGGTTGGAGGTTGGGGCTCGGGCTGCGGTGGCGACGGGCTGTGCTGGCCGACGAGGCGGAGCGGGCCGAGAGGGTTCGGTTGGTGGGCCGGGGCTTGTGTGCGACGTGTAGGGTGAGACTCTGGGTGTTCACATCGCGAAACTGGGCGCCAACGGAGGGCGCCACAGGCCGCGTCTTGGAGAGCGAGATCACGTCGCGTTGCATCCGGGGGCGGGCGAGATCGCGGGTCTGAACGTGGATTTCTGCGCCGACATGCTTCGCCGAGGCGGCTCGAAGATCGGAGGCGAAAGTGGGCATGTAGGGGTTCGGGGTCGGGGCTACGTTTGATTTGACGTGCGAGTCGTGGAAATGGTGCTGGTCGTGCGATATGCCGTCGTCCTCCAGACCAATCTCCTCGAAATGGCCGACGCCTGCGGACACATCGTCACCGACATCCGAGTGGAAGGAGTGCAGAGAAGAGGCCTTGGACGACCTGGAAGAGGACATGCCAGGCGGAGAACCGGGTCGGGAGATGGCTAGCTCGACCGTGCCGACGTTCCCGCCGTAGATCATGATCTGGCTGGCGTTGCGAGTGTCCGCTGCGCTGCGCTGCGAGACACCACTGCGTGACTGTGTTGTAGTGGTACTGGTGGTAGGTGGATGTTTGACGAATGACAGCGGTGCGACGGTGGCTCGTGGCTCGTGGCTCGTGGCTCGTGGTGATATGTCTGTCTTTGTCGTCGAGTTGTGTGTGGACGACGTGGGACATGCGATTGTCTTCTGCGGGCTGGTGGTTCAGGCGCGCAGGATCTACACTACGCCACGAGGAGCTGTGGTGTTTAAGGTTACCTATGTTTCAATGTACTGTAAATAGGATGGAGATAGGATGCTCGGGCGAATCGGGTGGCTGGACGAATTTTCCGGGTTGAGACGGGCGAGGTTCTCGAACAAATGAACGAGACAAGGTTCCGCAACTGGGGTTTACAATAGGTGTCTCAAGATCCTGGCAAGCCCGGCAAGCCTGGCTCTGACCAGCAGCACAGGACCCTGGAATGTCGAAGGCTTCAGGGACGGAGGCTGAAGGATGCAGGTACGAAGTATGAAACTCGGGGCCCCGGGGATAAGTCTCCTAAATGGTGTAGGTGTAGTGTAATCCAAAGCGAGGTCAAAAGAAGCGGAATAACCACGGCGGGCGTCGTGTGTTTCAAACGCACGAATCCCCAAACGCTGCTCCTGAGCTCGAGAGGGCTGAGCCGCAATAAAACGGGGAGCGAGGGTGAAAGGAGCGGTGTCGTGATACCGTGGTGGTGGTGTCTGGCGAAGATTCAGGGGAACGGGACGGGGAACGGGACGGAGACCGGGACCTAGTGTAGGTAGTGTAGGTAGTGTAGGTAGTGTAGGTAGTGCATGAATTGGCGCAGGAACAAGATGAATTATGTCATGGGTTGAGCGGCGTCGTTATTTTATTAGAGAGCCGGGATACCGAATGATGGATATTGTACAAGTAGGTAGGTAGTGTAGCGTATATGTCGAGGTGAAAAGCGAATGACTGACGGATACGCGCAATGGGCAAAGCACTTAGATGGATGGAGGGAGAGGGCAAAAGAGAGAAATCCCCGAGAGCGCAGCGAGTGACTGGAGAAGAGAACGTCGTTTGTAGATGTAGATAGACAACCGGTATCCTTACTGTATTGTTGCAGCAGTAACGTTTAGGATGACGAGCGCAGATATCAGGGCAGATATGGGGGAATTGGGAATTGAGGATTGACCGGGCCAGTCGGGCGGATCGCAGCGCACAGGCCGGGCCTAATCTGATCCATCGCAAAATCTTGCTTCGACAACGCATGATGATGCACGGAATAGCCGCGCTACAGTGCTGTGCACGTAGTAGACCAATCCGGTATTGATCTGCCGCGGTCCCCTTTGCTCTGCCCTTTGCAATTGCGCTAATAACACTGCCAAGCGCTAGCCGGCGCCACAACGCTAGCCCTAGGCAGCCCCTCATACTGCGACGCCTGCGATCTAGATCTATTAGAGCCCCACGGCCATAGGGGCATAGAGTGTGCAAGAATGAAAATTACAAAAAGGTCAAAAGAAATCCCCCGCCAATATAGTAGTGTAACAGGTGACCCAGCTATGGCCCTGAACAGACCCTGAATAATGTCTGTCTTATTGCCATGTGTAACACTGTACCATTTTTTAATTACCTATCTAAGGTATCCGTACCAGCCTATTGGCAGGTTTCATGCTTCGTCACCGCCCACAAAGGGCCCAACAAGATGCCTCGACCCAAACCAACCAAAAGGACTTCGGCTGAAGAAATGTATACCCGGAGTGCGTATTAGACCATAGCCAGCGCCCCTCCGAGTATGCGTCATGTCGTTGTCGTGGTCGTTGTTGTTATATCATATGCCATACACAGAACGCCGCTCTCTTGCCATAAAGATATCTTCTCTCGCATCTCAGTCTCGGAGCTCACCTCAAGGGACAATCTCTTCCGTCTCTTCAATGACCTCCTCCACGATTTCTTCAATGACCTGCTGCTCCTCTCCGTCCTCCGGCTGCTCCACGAGGCCGTCCGCCGGGTTGGCGGGGAGACCGCGCTCGAGTCTCTCCTCCTCCATCTCCTCCTCCACCGAGGCACGCCATGCCAGCCACTCGTCGAGCAGGCGCCTTCTCGCCTCGACGACCGCCAGGTCTGCCGACGCGCCACGCTCGGCGTCCTCTTGCTCGAATTGCTTCGAGTACTCGCGCAGGTTCTTGCGAATCTGCTTCTGCTCTTCCTTGGACAGGAGTGTCTGGGGCCGAGGCCGCCAAGCCAGTTGCCGGAACTTCTCGACAGGCTCCTCCCGTAGTTGCTCGCCCTTGAAGTCGTAGATGTGATAGCCGTTTTCCATCTGTGTTGCATTGTCAGCGTCAAAGGGATCAGATTGATTTGGTCTAATGTCATGTGAGAACCGCAAGACTTACGGAGTGCTTCCACGCCGACGCCCAAGAAGCGACGAAGCGACCGGCCGGGTCCCACTGAATGTCGGTCATGCCGTAGTGGTCGGCCGTGTTGGTGAGCTGCAGGTTGGCCGTGAGGTCCTTGTCGCTCTCGAGCTTCTCGCCTTCGAAGTCGAGATCGTAGAACTCGAGGTCCGAGTTCTGTGCGTTGGCTACCGTAGCAACAACGACGAACCGCCCCCTCGGCGACCAGTAGATGGCGTTGCTGTTCTTCTTCTCCAAGGTTCGCAGGTGCTTGAAGTTGCCGATGGTGGAGCCCTTGGCCTTCTCCGGGCAGAAGAAGGTGACCGAGGTCTTGGGTGGTACTGCCGTCGGCCCCGTCGGTTCCGATGTTGTGATGATGACGAATCGATCGCCCTTGGGCTCCCAGGCAAAGTTAATAACTGTGTCTTTGATGGTATCGACTACTTCGACGGGCACCCCCTTTTCTTTGATTCGGAAGATCTCCAGGGTGGTGGCCTGCGACTTCTTCGACTTGGAATGCCGGTCGACCTTGACGGACAGGTATGTGGCCTCGGACTGCCAGTGCAGCTTCGCATCCGTGACGCTGAAAAGGTTCAGGGTTCTCACAACTTGCTTGGACGGTATGCTCATCAATCCGACCTTGGCCGGGTTGCTGCCTATCTCGGGTGTCCAGTAACAAACCAGCTGCTCGTATTGTTTGACGCCTTCTCTCTGAGGCGTCGCGGGCGCCCACTCGAAGTCCATGACACCATCTATCTTGATGGCCGTCTTGTCTAACAGGTTCATGCGGGGCAGCTCGTAGATGGAGATAGAGGAGCCCTGAGTGAGTCGGGCCACGTACTTCTCGTCGGCAGACCATTTGAAAGCCGGCCAGGGGAACTTGGGCGGGGGTTTGGCGCCATCGGGGCCGGCAGCGGGAATGTCCAGGTTCGCGAATGATCTGAGCGGCTTGGAAGTCTCCACGTCCCAGATGACATAGTTCTTTCCGTCCTCGTCTAGGGACAGCTGCGGATGACCCTCGTCGGGGATGGAGATGGGCCGGTTTGACCAGGTGACAATGTATTTTTCGCAGGGGGAGAAATCGAGCATGTTCACGAAGGGGTGGGCAAACCGCTTCTGACGCGACCAAGACGCACCGCCCCAGAGCTGAACACCCTGTTGATGCACGGACACCAGGTAGCTGCCCAGGGGGGACCATTGTATGAAGCTCTCGGTCCAGTGCTGGCGGTCGACAATGGTCTCGGGGGCATCCTTCTCGTTGTTCCAGAACACACCGACGGAATCACCCTTGTACATGGCGATCTGATCGCGGCCGCGACCGCTGGGGTCGGCCAAGAAGAAACGCAAGTGCTCCTTCTCGGTGAACTCGTCGATCTTGGGAGGCACGTAGTTGTCGTCGACCCGCCCCTCGCGGCCGTAGCGATCGATGTCGGTCATCTTGTTGACCCTGAGGGTGTGCCTCTTGTCGAGCGGGACCATGTCCAGTTGCCTGACGGCGGCAGCAGCCTCGGCGGCGGAGGAGAATTCCACAAAGGCGAACCTATCAAGAACGAGTCAGTTGGTCAGTTGGGGGGGGGGGGGGGGGGGTAAGATGGAGGGGCATGCGCACCTCAGTGATTTGCCATCGTCGCCCATGGGCATGTAGACGAGGTCCTCCCTCGTCTTGCCGACCTGGTTCAGCTTCTTCAGCAGGAACTTGACGAGCTTGGGCTTCTGCTCCTCGGTGACCTCGGGCAAGCCGTCGACGACGACGAAGGTGTCGTAGCCCTGCTCCAGCTGGACCTCATACTTCTCTCGCAGATCGGAGATGTCGATCTCGTCCGAATCGTAGTCGTCGTCGTCGACGTCTGCGTCGCGCAGGGTGTCAAAAGACGGCGCCATGCTGGCGAGCGGGTGGTGGTCTGGAGAGACTGGGGCGGCCGAGGGTCTGAGACGGGGTGTCGGCGCCGAGGTGGTAGTGGTAGTGAGTGAGTGGTGCTGTTGTGTGTTTGTGTTGTGCTGGTAAGTGTGTATCCAGTCGGGAATGGCTGGTTTCGGCGGGCCGTCGGGGGGGGGTTGTATCGAGGGCGCTGTGTCGCCGTGCAAAACCAGAGCCGCGAGCGTCGAGAGACGATGGATGGATCAAAAATGCAGACGGACCAGATATACCGGGAGGCGGACGTGATTGGGTGGGATGGGCGGATGGAGCAGCTTCACACAATCCAGAGTAGGCAGTGGGATCAACAATTTTGGAATTTTGCGCCAACTGTCGAGCCGCTGCAAAAAATTACTTAGGCGGATTTGTGCGTTTCAGTGCGGGGTGTGTGCAGCGGTGCAGGCGTCCGCCCGGCCCCCGGCCAACCCCTCTATCAACCGGTGCTTATCGGGCAGTCTGGTTGGCTTGGACGGAACTTGGTTTTCCCGCCAGACTCTTGAGCCCCTCCCCTGCAGGTGCCCAGGTGCCCAGGTGGTGCCTGCCAACCCCCACCTGCGCCGATTTGTACAGTAGGTACCTACAGCACAGCTCTGTACAGCTGTACCTACTGCTGTGAAACTAGCGTATTTTAGAGCCTGGTGTACCTAGAGGCGTTGCCTATCGATACCTACCTAGGTACCTATTTATGCACCCAAGGCGCTATCGGTACGGTACGTCAGTAGGTAAATGGGAGGAGGGGATGGTAACTGTAACTGTTTGGTGACGGGCCAAAATAATTTCTGCCTCGGAGCTTGTTGAAGATCACATACACACACGGCCTCGCGCTACACATACACGACTTCATACCGACTTACGACGGCCCCTCTCCCTCGGTTATAAGCTCGACTAGGCTTGATAATCAAGATGGTACTACGTCCCCAACCAAGTCACCGCTGCCGTTGCTAACATGGCAAAACAGTCGTCCTTCAGTCCCACCCAGATCTTCGAGGAGGGCACCATCGAGGAGAAGGGAGAGAATGCCCGTCTGGCCGCCTTTGTCGGCGCCATTGCCGTCGGCGATCTGGTGAAGAGCACTCTGGGCCCCAAGGGCATGGACAAGATATTACAGTCTGCGTATGCTACATGTCATATTCTCGCCAGCTCTCCTTAGTTTCACTGGCCTGTTTCTATAAACTGCTACCCTCTTCTCGCGCCGATGTTGGGATCATAGCCGGCTGACATGCAACTTGCCCCGTAGCTCGACCCAGGAAATGATGGTGACCAACGACGGCGCCACCATTCTCAAATCGATCGCCCTCGACAACGCCGCCGCCAAAGTCCTCGTGAACATCTCCAAGGTCCAGGACGACGAGGTAGGAGACGGCACAACATCGGTCGCCGTCCTGGCCGCCGAGCTGCTGCGCGAGGCCGAGAAGCTCGTCGACAAGAAGATACATCCCCAGACCATCATCGAGGGCTACCGGATAGCGAGCCAGGCTGCCCTGCAAGCCCTCGAGCACTCGGCCGTCGACCACAGCAAGAACCCCGAGGCCTTCAAGCAGGACTTGCTCGCCATTGCCCGCACAACCCTGAGCTCCAAGGTATTGGCCCAGGACCGGGATCTGTTCGCCAAGCTGGCCGTCGACGCCGTTTTCCGTCTCAAGGGCTCCTCCGACCTGAGCCATATCCAGATCATCAAGAAGGCCGGCGGCAAGCTCAGCGACTCGTACCTCGACGAGGGTTTCATTCTCGATAAGAAGATCGGTGTCAACCAGCCTAAACGTCTAGAAAAGGCTAAGATCCTGGTGGCCAACACATCCATGGATACCGACAAGGTCAAGATATTCGGCGCACGCTTCCAGGTCAGCTCGACGAGTAAGCTGGCCGAGTTGGAGAGGGCTGAGAAGGAGAAGATGAAGGCCAAGGTCGAGAAGATCAAGGCCCACGGTATTAACTGCTTCATCAACCGCCAGCTCATCTACAACTGGCCCGAGCAGCTGTTCACCGACGCCGGCATCATGTCCATCGAGCACGCCGACTTCGACGGCATCGAGCGTCTGGCGCTCGTGACGGGCGGCGAGATCACGTCGACCTTCGACCACCCCGACCAGGTCAAGCTCGGCCACTGCGACCTGATCGAGGAGGTCATCATAGGCGAGGATACCCTGATCCGGTTCTCGGGCGTCGCCGCCGGCCAGGCCTGCACCATCGTCCTCCGGGGCGCCACGGATCAGCTGCTGGACGAGGCCGAGCGGTCACTACACGACGCCCTGGCCGTGCTCTCGCAGACCGTCAAGGAGCCCAGGACGACGCTCGGCGGCGGCTGTGCCGAGATGCTCATGGCAAAGGCCGTCGAGGGCGCCGCAACGCGCGTCGAGGGCAAGAGGCAGATCGCCGTTTCGTCCTTCGCCATAGCGCTGCGGCAACTCCCCACCATCCTCGCCGACAACGCCGGTCTCGACTCGAGCGACCTCGTGGCGCGCCTGCGCAAGGCCATCTACGACGGCATGTCCACCTACGGCCTCGATCTCACGACCCCCGGCGGCGGCATCGCGGATATGCGGGATCTCGGCGTCATCGAGAGTTACAAGTTGAAAAAGGCCGTCGTCTCCTCGGCGAGCGAGGCCGCCGAGGTACGTGTTTGCGCGAGCCTCCGTTATTCTGCCTCTCGTGATGAATGCTCTTTCCATTTGCCAAATTCCTATCGATTTCTTTGCTCCCCTCCTCCTTGTCTACTAGGAACTGACTAACGTGCAACACGACAGCTACTCCTAAGAGTCGATAACATCATACGGGCTGCCCCCCGGAGACGGGAACGGATGTAGTTAATTAGTCTGAGCAAGCGGAGGCGCAATTCAATATAATACGATACCTCAAAGGATGGCGATGCAATCTCGTGGATGTACTAGTATCATAGAACAGGCCGTGATGTGCCGTGCTATGCGTAAATACCACCCATCATGGTGGTGGGAACAAACTCAGGGAATGAAAGAAGCGATTGACGGTTACGATGACTCTTTTGTCTTGGCGAGTTGCGTAATGTAGTATGCTGTCTGCCTATCTATCTACATTCTTGTTTGTTCGAAAGATGGTTCCTTGCCGGGAGCGAGATCCGAGAGTCTACGGTTCGGACTAGAGTGAGCTGAGCGGAACCGCATCGAGTAAATAAAGGGTATATATAGTACGGTGGTGCGTAGTATATAATAGTAGCCCGTATACCTGCCCAGACGTCGGATGAGGCGAGGGCGTAGATGAGATGAGTCTATCTACAACCCCGGAGACGATGCCGGTGTTTGATGGATGGTATTCATTCATGACCAGGTGATTCCAGAAGGTAGTGAGTGCGCGTAGTGAATATCTAGTACTCAGCTTCTACGTGTGTTGTGTGTTAGGTAATAGTAGGAGCATTACATCGCATCACGATTTCAAAACGTAGAATAGATGCAATCTTAGAAACAAGGTGATGAAATCGTTGACATGATATTGGACATGAAATTAGACATATCAGCACCCAGCAAGTATACCCGAATAAGATACCGGAAATAGCTTCAACTTCATCTTCAACGCGAGCTATCATTCCCCGTCATAGTATGGTATCGTTTAGTATGGTATCGTTTCGTATGGCTTGCTACCTGGCTATCTAGTTAAAGTTACAATCATCGCTCATCTAGGTATCCGCTCTTCCATATACCTACTCCCATACGTATGTATATGCCTACTCCCCGGCCTGGTTCGTCCCTATGATATACAACGACCGCATATACAAAAGAGTTCATCACATGACTTGCCCAACCTTAGCTTCTGATCCATCCACATGTCCATCACCGAGCTTGCGTAAAACATCTTACCTAAGTACCCACGACCTTTGTTAGTATATACACATCCCCATCACTACGAGGTGAAACCGAGTTCCTCCCGCCGATCGTCCACAAGCCGCCCCCACTCGAGCAGCAGCCGGAACATGTACACCTGCATATCCTCCCTCCGGAGCGCCTTCTGCGCCCACGCCTGTCCGGTCGCCGCGATGTCTTCTGCGTGTCCCGCGCCCTCTGCGCCCCCGAAGTAGCGCAGCGCACCCCGGAGATCCTCCAGCCGCACGTCGAGCGGGACGTAGTGCGCCCACGGATGCACGCGCTCCTCCCACCATGTCCGGAAGAGTGCGGCCCGGTACGGCAGAGAACCGGAGCGCACGAAGGGCAGGAACCGCCCACTGAAGGCCGCTCCGTCTAGATCGATCAGGTGTCGGTGGCGCCAGCTTTCTTGGAAGTCGTCCGACGAGGGGGGCTGAGCGGATGGGGAGCCGTAGAAGGTAGTGTGCTCGGCGGTGCAGTCGCCCTCGTCGCAGCGGGAGAAGGGGCCGACGAAAGAGACGTTGAGGGTGAGCTGATCGTGTGATGCGGGAGCTCTTCGGGAGGTTGGCTCGGAGCTCTTTGTCCGGCGTCTTGCGAAGAAGCGGGATATGGCGTGTTCACTCACAGAGCTTTGGATCTTGGACGCGAAATGCACGAATCTCGCGCGCAGAAACATCTGCCAGGACCCGTGGATCGCGAATCCATCCGACGACGCCCCTCGCCAATACAGGCTATTGAGCTTGTCTTCCCACGGGACGTCTTTGTCTTCCTCATAGTGCGCCTTCTCGTGGAAGCTCCACGGGCTCGGGTACAGGATGTCGCCGAAGCCGTGCACCCGGCTCTGGCTGAAGACTGGGAACAGCGACTGCGAGGCCGCCAGGGCCGAAGGCGACGCCAGAAACCCGTGCAGGTGCGCGAGATCGGGCTGCTGGCAAACGTCGGCCGCCATCGTCCAGTTGCGGACGAAGCCGCCCTCCATGTGGGCGGACGCGCAGTCCTTACATCTCGCCTTGCGGTTCCACCAGCGGACCTGATTCGCCCGTGCATCGGCTGGGCATGTCGGCGCCATCAGCCGCGAGAATATGGGGCTCTTCGACCAGTTCTGGAACCAGTCAGACTGCTGTCGCCATATGGACTCGTCGGCGTCGAGGAACCCGCGGTCCCACGGCGGATTTTGGGCCTGGCTGAACGAAACCAGGCCTTGATTCGACTCCAGCCGCGCACGTGCGAGCCGCGCCTCGTTCTCGAATTGTACCATGTCGGTCGCCGGGACGGCGATGCGGCATTCATCGTCGAGATTGAAGGCCAGCTGCATGTCAGGTAGCCATTGGCTGAACGGCTTGACCATCTCTTCAATGACATCCACCATCCACCTATGCGTACCGTGGATATGTGGCGAAACGGACGTCTGGCCCCCCTGGATTAGCAAACCGCCCATAGAAAGGCTCGGGTGTGTGAGGAGATGCGTCGTCTTCTCGCGCAGGAGAGTGGGCGGAATTGCCCAGAAGGGGACGAGGTCCGAGTTGATCTGGTCGAAAGTATCGATGACGGAAGAGTTGACTGACAGCGCGAATTCGTACCACTTGTCGAAATTGGGCGGTGGCGGCATTCTATAGCGGCGCCGGTACTCCTCTACGGCGGACTGGAGGGATGCGCTTTTTAAGGCATTGGCCAGCCAGGCATCCGACTCGGCACGCCCAGCTGCCATGGTCTGCCTCGGTGAGATGTCGTAGTCATCTTGCGGACGCATGAAGAATGCGGGGAAAAGGATTAGCAGAAAGGCCGCCAACGCATATATACAGTAACGGCCCACGGCCAGTGCATGTTCCCGGTGAAGAGACATGCCGAAGGGCAGGTTGGCCCGGCACAGATGGAGCAAGGCACCAAACCCGAGGAATACCACTAACCCTGCAGCAACTCCGTGGAACCCTAACCATATGACATTCGTCGTGCTGTCGAACGAGTTGGACAGGATGAATACCAACACGGTTGTGGCAGTGACCACAAGAGATACCAGATTGGCTTGGAAGCTGCCGAGCAAGCAGACGCCAAACACCAAAGTGAAGGTTGTTAGGGTGCTATCGATGGCGATGTCTCGGATCTCTAGTGTCGTGAGGAAGATATTCGCCGTGGAATTGGTCGTGTCGAGGACCGACCACACGGCAAGGAGGCTGAGAACGGCGGCTGATGTCCAGAGCCAAGTGCCGAGCAGATACCAGACGTTGCCGGCTTGGTCATGGTTCGCGTGGCGCAGCCTGGCGACCTGGCTGATGACGACGGCGTCGAGGAACACGGCGCTCAGCTGCGCGAGGGGGATGAAGCGTTCGGTATACCACCCCGGAGGGCATATGACACCCGTCGTCCCCTCAGCCAGGAGGGACAGATCGGCAACGGCGTATCCCCATAGTAGAGCGAGGGCAGCGAACCGAAGGGCGGGGGTTCGAGAAGACGAGTCGTCGTTGTCGTCGGCGGCGTGTTGCGGAAGATAGATGGGTCGTACGTAAGGATGGTCGCATATGGCGATGAAAAAGGGGAGAAATGCCTGTGGATATGAGTCAAAGATATCAACATGAGAAGGCGACGACATACGTAAAGGCCATCCCACGAGCATTGGATCGTCCGTATTATCCTCCAGTGCAGCAGTACCCGGATAACGACAGACACGACTAGGTACGTGAAGATGCCGGGACGGGAACCAGAGCGCAAGCGATTCTTCAAACCGTCGAGCAAGGCGGAAGCTCCGTAAGGCCGTCTCTGCCGGTTTCCGGGGGACTGGTGGCCAAGAAACCTGGCGAAGCCGAGGAAGACGAGACCGGTAAGAACCAGGGTTGCGACAGAGAAGTGGACGGGCCGATCTAGAAATGAAGAAAGAAGAGGTTGTCGAGTCAGTCAGTTTGTTCCGACATTTGGTCTATGGTTGGTACGGTCACGATCGCGTAACCACCTAGTCGCAATGTGGTCGATGCGACAGAGGAGGAGGGAAGAGGAGGGAGGAGAAGGAGAGGGGAGAAGGAAAGGGGGGCAGAGGGCCAGAGGAAGGAGGGGCGCACTTCTTGTATGCGTACATACATACCGAAAGCTGCACTCAGGAAATAACGGGCCTGGAGGTTCAGATTGCCGGCGACGATGGCGCTGTCGGACAAAGTGTGTGTGTTAGTGGTTGTGGGCGAGTGGCTCGGGTCGGGTGGGACATGACGAACCCGAAGGCTGAGATATACAGAGACCTCTCGGACGAGGACGTCATCTTCCCGACGTATCGTATTGTCAATTGTCAATTGTCAATTGTCAACTGTGGACTCTTTAGAGCAGGAGATGTCGATGCTGCAAGCAACAACTGCCACCATGTTGTTGCTGTTGCTGTTGCTGCTGCTGCTGCTGCTGCTGCTGCCTGATACTCGAAGATATTGAGAAAGATAAAACTTTTGATCATTTACTTTAGAATTGCACTGTACGAGCTGTCCCAAATAGGAAATTAGAGGAGATGAGACATGTCGATTTCTGCTGCATCTCTGCATTTATTATGGGGCTTAGCGCGTGTGCTATTCTTAGCTACCGCCTCCTAAACTAAACAGGGATGGGACCTGTTGCTGCCAGCTATATTTTCAACAACATCCTTTTGAGGACCCGAAGGACCTGAGGACCTAATGATCGAACTGTCGTGTTTACACAAGGTTGACATCTACGACGTCAAGATGATCGATCGCTTTGCTACCGACAATTTAGCTTCACAGGGGCAGATCTTGGCATGAGTTCGAATGACGTGCTCTTTAGATCTTCTTCACGTGTCAAACATCCAGCCTCTTGAGCCCAAGCCATGTTAGACAAACCATTTTATAAGTAATAAGTTTTGAAGCCATATAGCCGCCAAAGGGGACCCTTACACTTTTTGCATCTTCTTCTCCCGGCGTCCCGCTCCTATGCACCGCGGCCCACGAAGCAAGCGCATCGCGGTTTCGACACACGTGTTTCCGGCATGGTTAAAACGGAAGGCTTGGCTTACGAGATAGTGAAGCTGGTGGTAGCCAGCTATAACTACTCGCTGTTAGGCATATCACCCGACACTTGCCCGGCATGATACGGCGAAGAGTGAATGATTAGCCATCCGCTTCGAATTGCGCTGTTGGTTGCGCTTCCCGATAATGGTCGATGTCAATTTCCAATGGCGGCTAGAAATTCGTATTATTTTAGTAAGTTATATAGGTAGGTACCTATGGAGAGTTACAATCACAAGTTACGTACCTATGTTATGTGAAGAAAGATCCGAGGCTCCTTGTTGGAAAATGGGGCTTGTAGCCGAGACCCGGCAACTGCTATTGGCCAGTCGACTAACAGGCGGATTCTTATTGGTCACTTGCGTTTATCCTACTATCACATCGTCAAGCACCACCTCTTCACCGTCACATCTTCCGTTTTTTTTTCCGATTTCTTTTACTTTGTCGCAACACGGCCCTCTGCGGTCCTGTCGCCCCAGCTGAGTGCTGAAGTTGTCTGGCAAGATGGAAAGACCAAGCGATCACTGGCAAGGTTTTGCCAACCTGAGTCCAGGCTCGGACAAGTATCAGCGAATCCAGCTCCTCCTCGCCTCTGCCAACTTCGAACATCTGAACACACGCGCAATAGAGTCGCGCATGAGGCGCGAACCAGAATTGCCTACCCATGTTGAGTGTACGGTCAATCTAACACATTTCACATCTGGTTTCAACAACGTGGTTGTGGAACTTGCATTCTCAGACCATGTGTACTGGGTCGCTCGGATCCCACACCAAGCCCTCAACAACAGCGACAGAACCTCAATGCTCAGCGAGATTGCCACAATGAAGATAATCAAAGAACATACCAGTATCCCGATCCCTCAAGTTTTCGACTTTGAGACATCCGCAGACCAACCCTTTGGCTACCCATACGTTTTCATGGAGTACCTGGGAGGGCACACCCTATCCAATGGGCTGGCGATGGCTATACCCCACCAGTACCATGCTAAAGTGGCCAGGCAGCTTGCAAATGTTTTCGCGGAACTCCAGAATCTGACGTTTAGTCGCATCGGGCGTCTTTGGTGTGGAGAAAATGCTGATCGGCCTGCCGAGATCATGGCCATGGCCTGGCACTCTTCGCCTGGCCCCCTGGAGACTTCTTTCGAATATTTCTACAACCAGCAACAGGCGGAGAATCGGGAAATAATCTCCATGCACCCAGATGATCCAGACTGGCTGACGGCATGTTGGGTGCTGAAAACGGCTCTAACTCACATCATCATTGAGGACAGGGTCCGGGGCCCGTTTCCCCTGTGTCATCTCGACCTTCATTACGGCAACATGCTCTTTGACAACGAGTACAATCTGACGGGAATCATTGATTGGAGCAGTGCCCAGGCTGCCCCGCTCGAGCAGTTGTCAGTCTGCCCAGAATTTATCACTTTCCCAGGCTTATCAGATGAGGAGAATCAGCCCATCATCGAGCTAAAGAATCTCGTTTTGGAAGCTTTAAGGGAAAGAGAGAGAGATCAAGAAAAGCGGCCGCCGCTGGATAAGCTGGAGGTGGACATGTCACCGAGTCCGAATCTTACACCCCTTTCCACTTACATGGCTTCTAAAAGTGCCGAGGTCGTCCACCGTCAGTACATGGCTTCACCAAGGGCAGGTCTTTGGGCTGGCAAGATGGTTGCCAAGCTTATTTATGGAAAGAGCGTTACCTGGGAACAGCTGAGGGAGGTATACGGCGCCGTGCCGCTTTGCTAGACGATTTTATATTCATGGCTACATTTGGCGGCCCCAACAGTAATTTATTGACTTACCTCTATGTCGGTACTTCAACTGTTGTTATTAAAGCCCTCTGCTTCCTTTTGATTGAGTTTGCACAGTGTATAGGCTCTCAAATGTTCTTATAACCACCAAAGACACTGTTTAGCCAGCAAATTGCCGATAGAGCGAACACCCTCTGTTGACCCGGAATCATTCCCTTCAATATAGACTTCTAGGGCACCTACTACTACCACCGAAACTTTAGAACTGAAGCTCTTGTTATTACCTCTTCTTTCACCATGCGCTGATCTGGCAGTACGCAATGTGGTGTGCTGTAACAAGGGCTGGAAGAGTGTTTAAATTCAACTAAAAATCATCTATGAGATCAAGGGAGCTCCCGAGGTCTAGATCTCCTATTCAGCCAGGCGTGCGGACTCAAGGCTATGTGTGCGAATAGCTTCACCTTCGCCTACCGCCTGGATTCCGTTTACCCTCGTGTCCTTGTATTGCTATCTCGGATAAATTAGAATATATATAAGTAAACGGGAGGAGGTAGGAGGCCCTGGCCACCAATAGGCTCTGCTACCCAATCATATAATATGAATATACACACGAATATACAACTCGCCAGACCTAGGGGCTTAGATCTAGTCCCAGTCCTTTGGGTCAGTGTGACACGTGCTTTGCAAAACACCGCCTGGGAGCGGAGGTGTGTATCTATCATCTTGCTAGACGGCAACGGATATTGTAACTTGTCGTGCAAAAGCTCCCTGTTCAACCTGGGTGCTAACGAGAATTTCCGTTCTCATCTAGCACATTATTTTATCTCACCACCACATGTCGTCACGGTCATTTTCTTCGACCAGAATGTCACTAGTAGCGTCAGCGTTTAAGCACGCTATAACAAGGGCTTGGAAGGATATTCGAACTGCAATAACTTTTGTAGTGCATGAAGGTCTTGGTACCTCTTCGGCTAGAGTTAGAGGTCTACGGATCATGTGTCCGAACAGTCTCGGCGAATACACCTGGGCTGAAAGCTGAAGCCTCGCGCAGGGTCTTGCACTCATGTGATTATATACGTGATATGTAGGACTTAGTCTCATGGACGGGTGACACATACCAGGAGATCGCCTTTCGCTATAGCGCGGGGCCAATGAGCATAGTCAGAAACAGCAGCGGGTTAGAATGTCGGCTTAGGACTATGCGGAAGCTCATCGGCCTCAGCAACCATTTGTGTCAAGGTATCGCCATAGGAAGATTGGCTTCCAGATCGGGGTCGTTAGCCTGCATCCACTGCAAAATAGTGAATCTTTGTATTTTCAATCCTGTCACAGTAAGCTCTGCTCTCCCATAGTTCTAATAGCATAAAACCTGTGTGAGCGCATGCTAGTAATGACGCTATGGCCTTTCATCGATCTTTTGGGTCTATGATGTCTATGAGAATTGGACAGGCTGCTGACTCGAGAGCTAGTGCATACTTGAATTTGAACTATTATTATTTTGCTTCCCTATTACAAATCATGTTAGATACTTGGGAAACCCTTGGACCTCGGCAGAACCTAGAGCCGGGGCTTAATAACCCGATTTTATAAGATCTACTACTCAGAGACTCGAAAAATATAAATGAGAGTATTATGGCGCATATCCTGTCGAAAATACAGTGCGCTAGGGTCGGGAAGACATGATATGGTGGCTAACTGCAGCACTTGGTCTACAAGATGTTCAAGAAGCGAAGTCAGCTTCGGAACGTGTCGTGTGGCGACCCGTACCAAATATAAGTATCCAGAAAAGCTGAGTGGCTTTAAAGCTTTTACGGGGCATGAAGGCGGCGGGTAAGCGATTGGTACGTGAGTACATCAACAATCGGTAAGAGACCGGGTTTACACCAATGAAATATTGGAGATGACGGTCACATGCCGCCGAGTCCGTCCTTGCTGCTTTTTCATGGCAAGCCAGTGGTCTCCCATAAGCACAAATCTGCAACAATAAAAATCATGCAACTGCGCTCGAGGAAGGATTCATCGCGTGGCATTGATAATGCCCAGATTTGCCATGCCGTTCTTGAGTACGGTATGAGTAGTCCAGGTTGCTTCGCTGGAGCGACCGGTGATCGGAATGATGCAGTAATTTCGTATCTGATTCCGGGTATACCAATTACGGCGTATAACCGAACGTCCTTCGATAAGCAAGGCAGTGCTTTGTGCCATTTACTCAGCTCAGCGCTATTTTCCACAGAAGCTATAAATATACTAAAACGGCCCGGATAGGTCAGCCGCAATGTTCTTGGAAACAAGGCCGCAAGACGACACTTCTAAAACGATTCTGAATGATGATAGTGAGGAAGTGAGTTCGAGCTATAAATTAAACGTTAGAAAAATATATAGAGTCTCCATGTTCGACCTAGGTCAACATAAAGCAAAGAAATATATTTATACTATATAGGAAATAGTCGAAACACTTACCAAACGAAGTCCAATTAGTTGTAACCAACAAGGCTATCCGCACTACTTTACATAACATATTACCGACAACTCGGAGAATCGTCATTGCTCACGGCACTTCATTGAGCAGGAAACGGATGGAATTGAGCGTAAGCGCAAGCGTGACTGTACTGTCTTACCTAAGCACGGATCTTTTCTTTTTCGTGGCAACCTTTCGACTATATCGTATTAAAAAACCTCGTTTACGGATCGATGAAATATCTCGTATTTAATGTGGCGTTATTGTAACGCGATGGCCTCTTCGGAGTACAAGCCCCGTATATCTGTTCTACTAAGCATAGAATATAGAATAGGAAGGGAGTAGGGTTGTCGCCACCAACATAAGTCGGAGTACAAATAGAAACAGTCATCGCAGGTCGTATGTTAAGATCCTACTTTTCTACCATATTCTAATTCAAACTTAGCAACAACAAGTCTCCCAATCCCGAACTTCTATTTCTGATAATCATTACACTCTATAGACGTACTCTTGTACACACTCGGCAATATGTACGCTCCAGCTGTCATGTGGTCCTTCATCCCTCTCGCCTTGGCGCTCCCTCTCGAGTCCCGGGATGCTCCCGAGTTCGTCGTCACCAGTTTGGGAGCCACCTTCCCGTACCCCTTCCCTCCTTACGGCTTGCCCTCCGTCAACTCCGTTGTTGACATCTCGGTGACTTATCCGGACCCTGCATCGAGCACTGGCACTACCCTCAACACAACTTGCAGTGTTGGATGGCCTGCAGGTACCGACCCAGCTCCAACAGAGTGGACCGCATGCGCCAGCCCGTCATTGCAATTTCGTCTGCCGGCAGATGGGTGGACTGGCACCACGGACTTCACTGTCGAATTATGGGAGACACTGACGTCTAGCGGGTATGTACATAGAACCCACTGAGTAGAATCGACTGTCTGACCAAGAGTGTTTCACAGAAACGGCCTGGATGCCTCACATAGACTCACATCAAACCCTGGGAACCCCAGCGACCCGGACGCGTACCTATTTTGTCTCCAGAAGGGCAAATTCAACCCGTTAACTTGCACGTTGACTGGCCCGATGGGGCAAACGCCAAGGACAGTTGTCCTGCCGGCGATCGAACAGAGCTCTCGGCCAGCTTGAGATGATAAGGTCAACATTCATGTCTGGAGCGTGTAACAGCAGTCAGAAAACAATGGGGTTAGTAGTTTGACGGAGATAGAGTTGTTCGAGGAGCGATATAATTTGTAACTGCTAGCAGGGTTGATGGTCAATATACAGTATCTTAGACGATTAAAACTTTCTTACGTAACTCTAAAATAACCATTGTGATTCTATAGAATTTTATGAACTGATTATTTTGAATAAAATTATTAAATGGTTCGGCTGTTCAAGTTCACAGGCCATCTGTAAGGAACCCATAGACTGCCTCTCCACGGTGGATCGTAGTTTCATCCCACTTGCAGCTGCGACAAACTTGCTTGGTTAATAATATCCTCCAGGGTTGCATTCAGAACAATCCCCAACGAGCCAGCCTCGAGTGCACAGTAAGAATCATTGCCAGGCAGCTGGGTAGTTTGAAAATAGGCATTCACTTTCGGCTTTTGGCAGGTGTTGTCGGTCATCCTTGACGTGTGCTTTAAATTATTTTAGCATTCAACAGGATAATTCCTTTTGGGGGGACTTCACTTACCCCCGTTGCATCGACAGTAACTACCTGGGCATCCTTGTACTTAGGTGCGGCCGCGAGCGCGCTTCCCGTCACGTCAGATTCACCTTCGCGGAAAAGAAATAGAGCATACTTACTTCGTAACGGGCGAAACCGGGTCATAAGTGTTGCCAACGAATAATATAGGGGTCTGCGTATCGCCGCCGAATGGGCCTGAGTATACTTCCGCAGCTTTGATCGACCAGCTGAGACACCCAAGCATTGACTTGATAATAATCTCTCCAATAATACTCACTTCCCTAAGATGTTCAATAGCAGGATATAGGTCTTCTAGTGACTTTTTATACCATTTATTACCCTGGTCAGTGCATAGGGTCCCAAGCCTAAACTCTGCATTCGCGTCACCGGCTGGGGTGGGGTCTCCAACGAGCATGACAATCGCCTCTGTCCATGCCGCGACATTTTGAATGGCAATAGCCTGTTCAAGCGCAACTAAGGCGTCGGACAAGGAGCTGAAGGTAAGAACTGGCGACGCGACCGAGCCAGACAAGGCAGTCTTCAGCGTCAATAATGCTGACTCGATGTCTGTTGCATTTGCCCAGTTTTTGGCCTTGGCTTCTTGAGGATTTAATCGGACGAACGACTGGCTGAAACGGCTGAAGATGGAGAGCGCGGAAGAGCCGGTAAAGAATGAACACTGCGATGGGCCTGCCTCGAAACAATATATGAAGAACGAAGCGATGATTCCATCTGCTGGGGAAGTTATGTCGGTAAGGTTCCCTCCCAAAGGTAACAGACACCTTCCAGAACCATGTTACCCATTCTGTCGGGAAACATCGAGGCAAAGACTTGTCCGAGGAAGTTAAAAGCATGCGTATGAAATGCCGATGAGCTGGAGTTGGCGGTGAATCCAAGCGGTATCGCGGAACTGAGAATAGTCTAAAGAAAAGTACAACGATAATACAATCTGGCACCGACTAACCTGATACTATGTAACTCCGTTGTTCTGAACCTCGTCTACACTCGAGCCCCCCGGCCCACCAGGATTGATGAGAACCATGCCTTGATATGGGCCATAGTAGGATTGGCTGGCAATTTAATGAGAGGAACCGAAGCTCGACCAACCTTCGGGTTTCGATAATCCAGAGGTACCTATGTAATGGGGTTAGCAGCTAGGCGGGGGAAGATTGCGAGAGCAGGTAGACTGACATCAAGTTTTGCACAAAAGAAGCCGTCGTAGCAGGAGCACCAGATAAGAGACTGGGAGGGAGTAATAGTGTCCCAGGTACAATTCTGGGGGGTTGCCGACGCCAGGGAAATTAAACCTAGCAAGGCAACTAAATGAGGATTAACCATTATTTCACTTGTGTAAAAAGAGCGTGAAATTTGAAGGACGCTAAGTAGATTTGATACGGTCTGATGGATTCACGCGTAAAAGAGGCCGTCATGGTGCTTCTTATAGATTTCGCTGGGTTGGCTATTACGAGGTAACCCGGCGCGAAAGTCAGATGATCTCGAGCCCCATTGAGTCGTTTGATTAAAACCTCGTTCTTATTTGAAACATGGATGATGGTGACGGCAGCTGAATTGAATATGCTATTGAGCTTAGCAATGGCTGTGGTAGGCTTAGTTTAGTAAGCAACGTAGACACCTGTCCTCGCATGTCAGGCCGATTTTTCGGACATGAAGCCTCCAGGATTAGCTTTGAAGTAACAGGGTTGATGTGGACACCAATCAGAGACACTCGGCGGCGGTAAGTAAGGGGCGTGCAACACGAAAGTCCACCTCTGGCTCAAAATGGCTGGCACCAGAGTAGCCATGCGTGAAGCATTTATGAAGTAGTATGTTAGCCGTCTCGCTCATTTGTGTCCACGGTATAACGTCTTCTCATTCGCTACTAAACCACGAATGTGCATCAACTAACGTCAGCGGGATCCTAGTTCCGAGATGACCAAGGTTAAAAAGGGGAACAGACAGCGGGCATATGGGCCCAAGACGCAGACGGGATGCCTCACCTGCAAAAGTAAGTATCACAACGAGGGTCCATAGTACAATATTACATCCAAACTAAAAATTGGAATAGCACGGCGAGTCAAATGCGATGAAGCACTGCCGGCTTGTCTCCGATGCACATCGACGGGTCGTACCTGTGACGGCTACGGTCATATCAACACACCCACGGAAGCGGTGGCCATCCTAGCAGGCCCGTCTCTTGAGCTCTAGGTATGCCCGCGTTCGAAAAGATCATTTGCGTTTTTTGTGCAGCACACGTGCTCGCAACTGGCTGGTTTCTTCGGATCCGACTTCTGGGAAAGACTTGTCCTCCAGGCTGCACATCATGAACCTGCTATACGTCATGCAATTATCGCCATAGCCTCCCGTCACGAGCTGGCCTTGCAACAGACGGCAGAGATAGACGTAGCGGGAGTTTTCACACTAGGGCGGTACAACCTTGCGATCAAGCACCTGCTAGACCCGTCCTTTCCCAAGGGGAAGCGAGACGTCGACGTCTACCTTATTTGCTCTATTCTCTTCGCTTGCTTTGAGGTATCGCCATTGACCTATTTGATCCCCATGCTTTGATGTTCAGTCTTAATTGTTGACGCCTAATTTCGTAGAATATACGGGGAAACAATGCTTTAGCAATCACTCACATTCAGAGCGGCGTCAAGCTCTTGCGCGAGACCGCATACGACCGGCGCACGGGAGCATTGCATCACCAACAATTCGGATCCACGAGCCGCACTAATTCCTACACATCATTGGAGACCTATGCCAGAATATTTGCGTTCCAAGACTCACAGGCCTCCGGGGTAAGATTTTCTCCAGTCGTCATCATACCTTGTTGCCCCGGCCGTATTCTCCTAGGCTTTGCTTTAGCTGACAAAGTTAACGTGGATGGTCGGGGAGTATCAGCACCCAATTATCGCGTCTTCTCATCTTTTCACTAGTCAAATATATGGCAGTGCTTCTATTTCATTCTCCAGTATCACCGAGGCTGGAAGTACTTTTGAAAATGGCGCCTGCCTGTTCAGCGGCACTCTGGATGCCAAGATATCAGGCGACGGTGTGCAACTTCCTCATAACCTCACGGGAGACCAGCGAAGCCGCCCTGGAAACCTAATGGCAAAGTTCCGGTCTGCAGTCCGGGAGCTCGTGCAGTCAAAGAGAGCACATTTCACGCCGAAGGAAGAACTTGCTGCGGCCGTACTCCAGCTGAACGTCCTGGCCACCTGGATTTCATTTGAAATCGAGCTTCGATATCCGAACTCAACCGCTACATGGGACGACTTCATGGATCAATTACGAAACAGTGCTACTTGGGGAAGAGGATGTACCCCAGAAGTGGTTGAGGAGGTGTTCAGTTGGTAGTCAAGCTTTGGTAGTCGTGCTAGTTAAAGATGCCCGTCACCCATCCGCAACATCTGATCTAGTCACGTCATTGTCTCTAGCCAGGAGTACTAGAGCTGGAGCCAGGGGACCAGTGTCTTGAGAATAGGATATTTTGCGTGGCCGTTGTTTTCAGAGTCAACAATGTCGAGTTTAGCCTCGACATAACTTAATTGACGGTGTGGCGGCTCACGCATTGCCTCCCAGGCAACTTGCAGTGTCTCTTGGGGCCACTAGGTTAAACATTTTCAAAATAGCACTTAGATGCGTTGGATTAATCTGTGTCCTCTCATTTCATATGCGCAGCTGCGCCGCCATATCACATAGATATCAAGCGAAAGGGGTCCTGAAAGTCGTCAAAAGGAAACATGTGCGAGTGTAGTGTCTATGGTTAGTTGGAGGCCACATACATATTATGAAGGCTTGGTATAAGCGCCCAGGAGCAGTATTTTAAACAGTTGTAGTTTATTGCTTCTAGAGAATAGCTGCCTCTCATCCATCATTAATTACTTGTCTCTCAGTATCCGTCCATCGTTTATTGCCATTAAGCGTCATACATAGTGTGCTGGAATAAACGTCTGATGTTATTATCTTCATCTTGATTGAAATAGTCAACGGGAAGTAAATTCCCATAGGCCATTGGAATTTTCTGCGCCCCCCGTTGTGCTCGGTTAAAAATATCCGCCATCGAAGGTCGGAGGTTCTCATCGACCGCCGTGGCTTCGGCGAGGAGCTGTCGCAGCTCGGGATCAAGATAGGCAAATGCATCAGCCCCAGGATTGGGTAAGATGTCCGTTGCGTAGGTCATGATCCCGTTATATAACATGGTGTTATCGTCGTTGACAGGTCGTAAACGAGGGTTTATCAGACGTAGCATTACCTGTCATTGCACTATTTCAGACCCGGATACCAACATACTCTTAGAAAACTTACTATAGCAATTGAGAAAAAATTACTTCTTGCTGCTGCATTATGATCTCCGATATTCCTACTAGCTCCGTAATCGATAAATTTGAGGCGGGGGATCGTGCCGTGGCCGTCTTTGGATTGGAAGAGTTAGTCGTTCTCATCCAACGTTTAGTAGCATCTGATGCCGTTGCCGGGGAATCGGCAAGGGTCCAATAAATCACCGAACTACTTACGCTCTCCAACATTAAAATCGTAATGATCAAGCATGATGTTTCTTAGCGAAATGTCATTATGGGCGAATCCATTTGGTTCCCGGGCCGTAATCGTTTCTAGCACCTGAGGTTGACCAGGTTCGGGAATAACGTGTGGGTAACTCAGCCCAAGGCAAGCCCTTACCACTTCAATAAAGTTAGTGATCTATGCCTCTATGGAGCCATTGTAAAGGGAAGCTGTCTGTCTTACGGCAGAGGTAGAAGCTCCAGAGGATACGGTTAGGCAACTGAACACCACGCTCCTGTGCTTTCCTGGACAACTGCGACAGAGTTCCACCTGCTATATATTCTAACAATATTGCTGGGCCTCGGTGGCGGCGTAGTATATTGAATATCTCGGTTGGCGGGTTTTTGAATGGCGCTATGAAACGTCGAAAAACATTCCGGACACTTAACACGTTTACCGGACGGTGACTGCTAACTTCCGTAGTAGCTGCAATAAATTGAGCGTGGTGTGCTTTACCGCGTAAGAACTTTTTCGAAATTCTTATCAGCATAGCTCGGACGACTATTATAGAGTGGAGATTATACTTACTTTGAGCGCATTAATCTCAGTGATAAAGTCAAATATTCCTTGCTCTGGGAATAGCGCCCACTTGAGGACGACTCTCCTTGCAATGGGAATTCTGAAGGGATCAGGCTCCCTGCGACGTTTCAACGGATCACTATCCTTGAGCAGAGCCGTTATACCGAAGCCACCGTTTCCCAAGTGCCTCTCCAGTACCCATCCTTGGGTGCCCCCAAAGGTATCCTGTAACCGACGTCGTTCCAACTGAACTCGTGCATTTAACTGTTCTAGGGTGAGCTCCATCCCGAGTTTGGTAATTGAGTCTTGAAGCCACCAGAATTAAGAATTGAGTATGGTACGCTTTTACCGTGAAACATCAAGATCAACTTGCCCCTAATTAATAGCGTGTAAATGTTTTCGGCTAACTTGCAATTTAACTCTTTGTTCCGCCCAACGAGAAATGCCTTTGAGCATTATGATACCGCTTACGGCTAGGCCACCGCGGGGATATGTACTAGAGTAACTGAAGCGGTGTTGTTTAACATATATTCCCGTTATGATTTTGGATGTCGGCTTGGCATTCTGTTGTCATGCCTGATCTGATTCCTGTCATCGTTCACTATATTGGAGACAAGCGACTCCGACCTCGAATGAGTAGATGAATGAATATGGGCAAAGAAGTCAGATGCATCAGCTTGGTGTCGCTGGCGGCCTTGCTGTCAAGTGGATGACCGCAGCAGCCTTGGGACTCCCATGCCTTGCCGGTTACGACTAAGCTTGGACGTTTCTGTAGTACATCGTTCGCCTTGATAACCTACTCGAGGTTTGCCGAGTGCTGTAAAGATCTATATCCGAGAACTTCGTTGCCGCTATCATCTCAAGTATCTGCCGGAGGAGAGACAGCGGCGACGCTCCCAGCAGGTTTCCCACAGCTACACGTGCCTATTAGACGGCATGTAGCATCAGTGTCGCCAGGCTCTCACGGCCGGTTTCGACGCCGGCCGAGACGAGCTTAATTAATTAATATAATTTAAAAAAATATTAAAATCTGTCCACTCCACTCGTGGCGGGCCCGTGGTTTTCTGATATGGCTGGCGACCTCCGCGAATGATACCCAGGTTATTGGCGTCTGTCACAATCATCCGCGAAGTACATTGGCCCAGCCATTATCCGTTAGACCTGCGAGTGTTAGCGACTCCACGATAAAGCAACTCGTGCTAATTGTGATGGGCGATGCGTGTATACTCATTGACACGAATTGGCACGAGCAGATGAGAAACTGCGGTCAACTTACACTGACAGATATGCGCGACCATCTCATGCTAAAGGAAGAGAATGAGGTTGATGCACATCTGCTCCTATTCAAGTCCTTGCCGTGTCCCGTTGTTGAGATCCCGCTCAAGGTCGCGCGACATGAGTGTATACCGCACATCGGTGGCATATTGTGCAGGAGAGAAAGGAAATGGACTGGAGCCGTTTTAGCATAATGACTTTATTTCAAGACACGGGCTTACAGAACAGCCCTATTGTTCAATACAATGGATTTGCCCACTTGGCAACATTAAAGCATATAAATACACGAACGGTCATCGCCCCGACTCTCAAGCCCAAGAAAACCCCAACAACCAACAATCATATCGTCAATGGATCTCTACGGGGTTCTTAACGTTGTTAGCGATGCCGACGTGGCCACAATCCAGAAGGCATTCAGAGATTTATCTCGGAAGCTGCATCCAGATAAAGCGAATGTATCGACGATACCCCGAGGCGGTGTCGAAACAAAAACAGAGCGGAAAGCTCGCGAAGAACGCAACCACGCGCGATACGTCAAAATCGTCGAAGCCCGCGATATTCTTACTAACCCTACGAAACGTCGAGATTACGACGAGCAGCAACGACGCGAAAAGAAACATTCAACTAATAACACCAGCAAGCCCAGTGAACCTAGTAAGCCCAGTGAGCCTAGCAAGCCTAGCAAGCCCAGTGAGCCCAGCAAACCCAACAAGCCTAGTGAGCCAAACAAAGGTAGTACACCAGAGAAGAAAAATCCACCACAAAGCACCGCACAAGAAACGAGGGCTCAGCCCGACCAGGTTAGCAACACACTCAGGCGCCTCGACCGTTTAGACACCGACCTAAATCATATGTTGTCTGTATTCAGTGGTCTGGCACCGCGGTCGCGGTCGTCATCGTCCTACCCCGACTACTCGGATGTCATCTCGTCGTTCGGCCGCGTCATCGCCATAAACACGAGGATCAGAGACCGCGTTAGGGAAGCCGCAGAGCGTCTGCGCAATCAAGACCAAGACTCGACGGCGCGAAAGGCCTACGAGTCCGCTACAGCAAAGGCGAGCCCCCACATCCAGCTCGCGCGAGACCTCGTTTCCGAGTTAGATTCGGTATTGATGCAACGTGATCGTGGTCTGCCTCTCGACTTCCTGTATCACAGCTTACGCGCCACATTCGCCCGAGCTCTGTAAACATAAACGTCAACCATCCTTTTAGCAAACGAGGGTGCCGGGGTGTCCCCCTTCTAGTTTGTATAATTAGCTGTAGTATAAAGTAATCTCGCGGATTAGTGGATTGCGATCAGTCATAGGTAATAAACTAGTGCATTCTCCAGCTCACGATCACCAGTGGTATATTCGGATGATATAGGATCAAGTTCTAAATACAAATGCGGGGCTCCAAATACGCCCATTTATATATGGGTGCTCAGCCGGACCATAGACCGCTCTGTGCCAATGTAGGGGATGAGCGATTCAAGCTATAAGTCAATGTAGGCAAGCCATCTAGCACATACGAAGGATCTGGAAAACGCGGGAGCGGGCGCATACGTACCTGACCTATTAACTACCAAGTACTTAAGAGGTGCTAGGTAATCGACCAGATACTGGAAACCGCTCTTGGTCTCAGCCTTTTTGGTTTTAGTGCTAGGAAATGAAGGCGCTTTATCATTTATATTATTGTGCAGAAAGAAGGAACAACTTTCTCTAGCAAGCACGTTCGTCCGTGACTGTCTCTCGTTCTCCTGTTCCATTTAAGCGAACAGAAGCTCAGGAAAGGGCGGGCATCATTTTCATGGGGTCTAGAGGGTCCTAGCCCCTCTTGATCAGACTCGTGACCTTCGTAGACCAATAGGCACGGGCTTAGGGCTTGACAGACTGGTTCGTGTGACAGTCGGAGTGATAACTGATAGCTAGCTTCTCGAAGTCACGGTCGGCGGATGATGATACAGGTCTAGGTAAGTAGCCTTGTCGTCGTAGCGCTTGATGTCTTAGCAACACTGGAAGCTTCAAGAATCTGAAGCTTTCCTTCGGCGTCCTCGGCGTCAACTGTGCTTTGCACTCGTACTCTTCAGGCGTTGCGATTGCCGGCTCGTCAATTCGAACCCCGACACAAGCAACACAATTGCCATGTGGCCTACCCGCCCGTCGGATTCTAAAGGTCCCTCGCTTCTAGGCCCACTAGTGGACACCGTGACCGAAGCGTATCGACAGGCTCTGGTCAATTCTCCAGTTAAAATAGCTCGCCGAAACAAAGGGGAGCATCTTCTTCTTCTCCAGAAGCCTTTGGTCGAGCTCCTATCGTAGGCCTTGCTTGCAGACTAATAGCCACAGGACCGAGCTTGACAGACTGGCCCGTGCGACAGTTGAAGTGTCACCTGTCCGAATAGCTGGCTTCTCGAAGTCACGGTCGACGTACCGCGTCGTCAACTAAGGTTAGAGTCTTCCCCGAGATAAGTAGTTCTATAGATTTACAGGGGGCTCTGTCACACAACTTCCCATCTACAACACACTACCTCGAGGCACAAACGCTTACATTCTTACATTGTTGATTAGGACTCTAGTGTTGAGTGTTGAAATACTGCTTTCATGCGTTCCGTGATGCATCACAATAGTTATATTATTTCTTTTTCACATAATACATAGTTTCACTGTTTTATTTCACAATTTAGGACTCTTTTAAATTCATAGCTGTTCTAGTATCTTACCGCCTACTCCTCATTGTTAACAGACTCAAGCGTCCAACCTTGGTCCCAGCCTCAACGTCTCCGCGTTCGATATCACCACCCACGTCCATATCTATCTCGGCCTCCGTCTCGACGCTCTGGCAGTTGAACGGTAGCACCGCGGCAGTTAGCCGACGATGCGGTTGGTCCTCCTGGTGCCCGTCTCCTTGCAGATCGCCATGAGACACTAGATCCTGTTCCATCAGCGGCAGGCCATCGATGTCCATGTCGCTAACCGTAGGCTCCTCGTTTTGGGACGACGTGTCTCCGCCTTGGGAGGTCACGTCCACCATCTCCTCGTCCGTCTCTCCCACCGCGATGCCGTTCTCTTGGCCGTCATCAAAGGGGTCGTCCAGGTCAGGGCCCTGCCCATCCCCGGTACTGAATCCTCCCCACGACTCTGACTCCGAACGAGTTTGGCCATTCGTGCTGGGGCTTGAATCACTCCTTGGCCCTGGTCCGGGAGGCACGATGTCCTCTCCCTGGCTTCCGTCCGAGTCCATGAAATGCATGCCGTCATCGCCGTCCATGCCATAGTTGCCCATCGGAATGTCAAGGTCTTCGGGCTCTCCCCTCTGACTCTGATCATCCGTTTCCTCCTGGCTCGAGCCCGAACTGGTGGGTTCGGGGTCTGACTCGGGCCGCTTGCTCACAAGGAGACGTCTCGCCTTGAAACGTTCCTCTTCTTCCAAAAGGGGAATTCGTAACGAGTTGAGCTCGTCCCAGTTGTTGTGCTGCAGCGGATCCTGTCTCGTCCGGCCATGAGAAATAAACCCCGCACGCTGCTCGACCGTGCTTAGGTTGGGGTAGCCGAGATCGCCGGTCTGGTCGAATGCTCGGACGAGCCTCGTTAGATCGGCGGTTTGCACAGCATACTCCGGGAAAGCCTCTCCAGGTGTGGGCATCGTCGGTTGCGGAGAACGCGCCGAGTTGTTCAATTGCTCGATCGAGCACATGACGTCGGACTCCCATGGCACATAATCACCCGCCCTCTCCCAGTCCCGACGAAGGTCCGCATGCAAGTCTCGCAGAGACCTGGCATTGTTCTCACGCTTGATGCGTGACCCCAGATCATCAAAAAATCGGTTCCCCGTCCGATGGTCGTCGAGAGATACCTCTCTCCGATCGTCAAGGCGATCAGCTACCGTGTAGCGGATCAACAGTGCCAACAAGCCCATGTTGGCGCCACAGGGCGAACCAAGCGATAGCTCTATCAGGCGCTCACAGAAACCCGACGACCATCTTGGGTCGGGCTTCATAACGCCACCCCCTATGTCGACATCCACGCCGAACTTTAGGTGAGCCTTGGCCCCGACGATGTCGCTAGGGAAACAATTGCGCACACGGGGGATGATTTTCCACATCGTCCAGTAATTGTTGTTGCCGGCTGAGGGCATCGACGCGTCCGACTGCATAAACCGACGGTAGGGATTGGCTGCCAACGTAGCCTGAAACCTCTCCTCCTCCTCCCGGGTCCAGATATCGTCGATGACGGTCGTGGGCAACATGTCGCGTAGCTCGTCCAAGGTCTTGGGTGGCTGCCTTGCCGCGAGAACCTTTTGGCCCTGCGCATCTATTTGAACCGCACGTTCGGCCACCTTGGCGATATGAGTTTGGATGCGACTGGCGGCCTTCTTCAGTCCTTCGACCATCGTGTCCATGTTCTTCTGGAAACTGGCACTGCCCTCACCGACGGTCCTCTTGGCACTGCTGGGTCTCCTCGACGGGCGACGGGCTCGACTGGCATCCTGGCCAGCCGAGCCTCCACCCTCACCCTCAACCTGCTCATTTTCGTGGCCTCCGTTGTGTCCTTCGTCGTCGCTTTGATCGTCTTGGCGACGTCGTCGGCGAGATGAGTTTGAGTGCTGCATGGTAATACGATGCGCGGGCGTTGGGTGGAATGATCGTGAGCAGCGTGTTATTGGGGGTCGAGGATAGTTGCAGAGATCTGGTAATTATCGAGGTTGCGGAACGTGTTTGCTTCGCTGGCGCTCAATTCAATCGGACCCCCCAATAACTACCTGTTGAACTGTTTTAGCACTGCCTAGGTATTGTAATTCGAAGCGGCATGCGTCCGTATCCCACCAAAGGTTCATAGCGTGTTTAACACCCTGTTATGATAATGCATTTCATCGTCTCTAATGGCATGGAAATGAAATCCTTTATCTACAATCTTATATTTAAATATACCTACGGTATTAGCCATCCTAAGAGATATTATCTTGAGTATTCCATCCTTTAAAACAAGGCATGGCATGACATGGTACAAGTGATGCTACATTTGTAAACGTGTCGGCGTTGATTAAAGTATGATAGCAGGTTATTCGGCTGGGGCAGCGTTGTTGGCGATGCTAATAGTGGTAGCAGTCCCTATAGGTACTTAGGTAGCTTAGGCCTAAGGTCCCTAGGTACAAGGTCGCTATATCTTAGCAAACATGGAGCAATTTGTAGCAAGCCGAGATTGACGTATTGATCATCTCTCTCACACACTCTCCCTCAGTCTCTCTCTCTGTGTCACACACGCACACACACGCACACACTCTCGCACGCCTCTTCTACTCATAACCGGCTTCGTAAACCTTGATACAATCTCATTCTCAGACCTTTCAATCCGACATTCACGAATCCTTGCCATCACCGACAATGACTTCGACTCTTCCCGAACACCTGTTCGCCAACCTCGGCGATTTGCGAGTAAAGTATGCAGATGACGAGTCCGCCCAGAACTTTGCGCTCTCACGAACATATCCTGCTCAATTCAGCAACAAAAATGCCGAAAACGCACCCTCGTACCGACAGGGACACAAGTTCAAGTTCAATCTGAACTTCGACGCTGCTATCGTCGTCCTTCGACACCTCAACAGCATCGTCAACTCGAAATATCGACACGGCGACAGCATCATGAAAGAGGAACTGAGCCACCCACTATTGCGGTTTATTTGGGCCGACTTCGAGAGCGAGTCGAGCATCGTCGCACAGTCTATCCTCCGCTACGAGATGCAAGCCGTAGACGACCCTCAAGGCCGAGCCACCGTCTTCGAGCTGTTTGAGAGGCCCGCCATGTGGAATACGCTATGGGCAAGAAAGCCATTCCAGCTTTTCCACCCGACCGTTCTCGGGAGGCCCCGAGGCGCGAAGATGTGGAAAGTTATCCTGCCTCAGGCGAGTGTTGTCGAGGAAAGTCTTGTAGAGTGGGACGGCGCAACCCCTCTGGGTGACCATATCAGCAGTCTATTTGGCCGCAGCGTTAATCGGAGAACTGGTGATGAATTCGTAGAGATGTTCAACGATCCTGCTATCATCCGGGTCCGATATAAGCACACCGCCAACACCCAACCTCCGGCTACCTACCAAGATCTCCGCCAGATCTATATAAAACCGCGCAGAATCAAGCAAGACAAGAATGACGCTTCGTTGCTGATAAGGGCTCCCCCGGAGGAAGATAAGGAACGTATCCTCCACACGCTCATCGCGGTGGTTTGCTGCTCTGGCCAGGCTGAGGAGGCCGACCGGATTCGTCTATACAGCATTGTTGGCAAGCCACTTTCACTTCCAACGGATCTCAACAAGTATGCTGGCACATATTGGAATATTGGCGATGCTGATGATGCGGGTCGTGTCTATCTACTATTTTACGGCATGGCACCCCCAGACCCTATCTCCGGGCAGCACGAAGAGCCTATCGCACGCAAGGAGCCGAATGTGGAGAGCTTGATCAAGGCGATGAAGGCTTCTATACTTCCGATACCTAACGAGGCCGGAGAAGGTTCGTCGGCCTAGGCTACAGAACCATTTATCCTATCCTTCGAAGCCTTTCAGTAATTGGGCAGCGCAGGGACGCCAATGATTGGCAAGTCGGCACTAGACGGGGCAACAGCGTAAATAAGGATAATTACATGTAGACACACAATCATGCTTGGGGTCAAGTTGGGTGTGTCGAGGGATAGCTATCCAAGCTAAGTAGCAAGTTGCTAGTGAATATAACCGCGATTCCGTGTCGCGGGACTCTAAACTTCTATCTTGTCAATTGAAGTGTGTGAGTATGAGTTTATGCGTGGTTAAAAGTTAATAGTGATCTAATGTCGGCCTGATACCAGTCCTTGTTGCACTTTCTGAGAACACGGTCGTATTCGTGAGACGACTGACCAGATCTACTGTATTGGCTTCCTTCACAGGACTTAGCGGGATAGCACACGATCAAATGATTCAACAATTGAGTTCAATTCACTAGCATATAACTATTCCGGCCCTTGTCTCAAGCGACAGACTATACTGTCACGCCCTAACGCATCCTCTCCTCTGACGCCCTTCCTGATCTGATAGCAATCCTCGTGCTTGGCCGACGAATGGTGTCGGAAGCAGCCGTTCCCGTCAATCTCGGCGTCCGCAGAGATGCTCCACAACACCACCTCGTCGAAGCAATACCACTGCCCCTCCTCCGCCTCGTCCAGCCACTGATTCAACTGCTCCAACATCGAAAGGTCCGCCGCTGCCCCTAGTATGAGGTGCATGGCCCGGAGCTCGGAAACCGACCCGTCGGGGTCCGGGACAGGCGTATTTGCCATCATGAAAGACGACAGGGCGTCGATCTTGGTCCTCCACTCGACCGCCGTACTCTGCCGCAGACGCTTCGGCGCAGCTCCTGGCTGCACGCCGTTCGCCTTCCTCTTCACGCTCGATCTGCTCTCGTCGAGTACGTCGGTCCTTCTCATGACCTCGCCCATGTCGTCCCGCCTCGACTCGAACACTTGTCCGGTGAGCTGGTCGACCTGCTTCTTCAACCTCTCCATCTCCTCGGCGCTCTTCTGGCGCTCCGTCATCATGTCGTCGATCAGCTGCACCGCGCTGACTTCCTCCGCAGGTCCCGGGTCCGCTCCGAGCATCTCTACCAGCATGCCTCGAATCTGGTCCAGCTGTTCCGCCTTGGGCTGCAGCATATGGACCTTCCTACCAAAAGCGGCCACCTGCTCCAAACCCTTCTCCCGCCCGTCAGCCATTTCCTCGAGCTTCCTTGCCTGTCTATCCGTCCCCTCCTTCGCTAGTTTCAACTCGAATTTGCCAACGCTCACATCAAACAAGGCACTGTCGCGCTCCTTGATGAGTTGTTTTATCTCCATATCCAGCTCCGGACGTTGGATGATCCAGTCATCAGCAAACGACTCCATCTTGGCCAACATCTCCTGCTTCAGGGCCATCTGTTCTTGCGCCAGATCCACGACTCCGTCGTAGATCTGGGACAGCCCTCCCGCCATCGTCGCGCTGTCGGTCTTCCTCTCCTCCTCGCACCGCCGGTGGTCCTCCTCCTCGCGCCTCCGTTGGTCTTCCGTTCGGGAGTGGAATTCTTCCATCAGATCCCTCTGAACCCCCCCGAGGGTTTCAAAAGAGCTGCCCATCGAGAGCTTTAGGTCATGGAACCCCCTTTCCACCGACATCATCTGCCCGTCCATGAGCTTGGACTTCTCGTCCAGTCGGGCACTCTCCTCGGCCTGTGCGGCGACAGTCCTCTCGATCTCTCGTTCCCGGGCTTCCAACTCACTTCTACGGGACTCTAGCCCCATATCAAAGGCCTCCAACGCACGCATACGGTCTGCCAAGGCCTCGTTATCGGCCCGCAGCTTCTCCCTACCTTGTTCCAACTCGGCCATTCCTCTCGCCAGCTGGTCTCGGCCCTCCTGGAGCTCTGCCCCCCCGACATCTACGTCTTCCAATGCTCTGCAGAACTGCTCTAGATTAGCGAGCAGCAAGGTTCTCTTAAAGACGTTAGTGTCGGTGCCCTCAGTCTTCTCCTCTAGCCACCTCATCCAAGACAGCAGTCTAGCTGCCCCTCCGGCAATTTGTCTTCCCGTTTCACTCATGATCGCGGACTGGATTAAATGCAGAATTAGGTATATTACGCCTGATGAATAAGGTATATTACGGCTGATGAATAGGATGGCAATAGTCAATACTGTATTGAAGGTCTGTCTGCTGGCCTGGAGAAAAGAGAAAAGAGAAAAAATGGAGAACACCCGTGGACCTAAGCTATGAAAATTTGTGGGTGACTCATATTTCATAAGGGGACGGGAAGGTGCGATTGAGGCCATATCGCCTGTTACTCCTCCCTACCTACCTAGGTACCTATTGGCGTCACAGCGCTGTCGCCGCTTGTATATAGGGGCCTGCCCATGCCGCCAACCCCTTGGCGACATCGGAAACTTTCAGAACGTCTTATAACTAAGTCATCATGTATAAGACCTCAATCTTCAGCAGAAGAGCACTAGCATGATCTCAGAATGTTTACTATTACACTACAATCATAATCACAATCAAAATTATCGTATTAAAGATGAGATGGTTAGACGGGCGCAGCAGTATATTCATCGATAGGCTGCAGAAAGCTAAGCTGAGCCTACACCGTCCACCCCGATCGTCACGTCACGTCGCATCTCACCGATGGGTGCCTCGCCGATGAATGCCTTACTGATGAGATGAATACCTCACCGAAACTGGCTCCTACTAACGGCGTCGGGCCAAATGATGCCGCACTCGTGCTCCACGTCGCCAAACGCCGTGCCGGGGATATACGTGACATCTTGACACGTATATCTCCGCCGACGGCCTTCCGCGGGGAGGTCCCGGCCACCATCCACCAACGCCTCGTAAATCGCATAGAATGCCCCTCCGCTCTCATTCTGCTTCGCGCTCTCCTGGCGTAGGTGTGCCGCATCTATGGCCTCCCTGTCCATCGAGATGCCAAACTTCTCGAACGACACTACGTCAGTGACTACGTCGTCCGTCTCATGCATCGGAGTAGGCCAGAACATCGCGATTCGATGCAGCCACGCCCACATGAGCTCCCGATCAATCGTCGCGATCTCGTCCTCCGTCAGGCTGGCCTGGTCCCAGTTGGTATCCTCCAACTTCCCCAGTGGCACCCTCGTGTACGCCGCGAATTTCTGGGCCAGCTTGGCAATGAAGCTTCCCGCGACAGCGTCGATCTGCATGCCGTCAATTGGCGAGATGGTGGGCTCCTCCTCCTCCTCCTCCTCCCCCTCCTCAGAAAACCACAAGTGCCTGCACCCGCGCAGATACAGCCCCAATCCTGCCCAGAGAGATCCCGCGTACCATTTATCCTTTGGGATGACCGAGGGAAAGTAGCGCACCAAGGTCTGCTTGTCGATGTTCTGCTTGATTGCGAAGAACTCGGACGAGCCGCGGTGCGCGATGGCCGCCATGTGGATGAGGACACGCGCCACGAGAGGGTTGCGATGTCCCGAGTGTCGTCGCATCAGAACCACTCTCGCGAGTAGAAAAGCGACGTTGAAGCCCAACGTCGGGCCCATCTCGCCCCGGACTTTCAGGATCTCCATACCGAGCTCCGAGCACTTCCATCCCTCCCCCTGACCCTCCAGGCAACCAAGTATTTCAAGCCCACGGATCCTGTCGGTGAAGGAAAATGTGTCGAGCGGGTCGCGGGTTGGTAGTCGACAGAGCTCGAGCCCTGGCCAGACTTTGAAGATGTTCAAAATCAAGAACGACAAATCCCGGTTCCAAGCGTGACCAAGATCGTCGCGATCGGGCTCCGCCGCCTCCTCGAGGCCGGGCGCCGCGTCGGCGAACACAGGACCGACCCCGGCGCCGTACTGGTCCGACCTGATACCCCACGAGAAAACCCTGAGAATCTCGGGCAACATCATGCGTCGATTGTAGATGACCGTCTGCGAAATGGCGGCGTCGAATCGCGCAACGTGCCCAATCTCCCCAGTGCATATCACGAGTCTGACACTGCCCAACCCCAACGCAAAGGGCACCTCCCCACGCGCGACGATGATTGCCTCCTCGTCCAAGGTCTCGAGATTTTCCTCCAACGTATATCCTCGGGACACCGTGGGATCTTGAGGCTCCGGGATCGGACAGGGGCCGTCTTCCCCAAGTCCGCGCCAAGAGTCAACATCCGCCATCCTGCCCCCGACAACCATTCGCCCCTCACCATTCCAATTGCCGATGTTCCCTCTGACATCCTCCCTCCAGCTTCCCTCGAGGCGTACCACCCCGGGATAGTGGTGGTGTTGATCGAGAATGACCTGCGAGATGTCCCCAAGTCGTTTTCGGAATGCCTGGATAGTTCGGGTAGACTCGAATCCCGACATAAGCAGCACAATGGCCATGTGGACATGGTCAGATTCCTTGACCTGACACGCCCGATGCAGCACCAGCGCCAGGGCCATCTCGTCGTCCACCGTCGGATACCAGTTGATGTCGAACGCGATGGTGAGATGGTCCGGCCAGATGGTCCGGCGCTCGGTGAACATCTCGACCATCGCCTTGGTCGTCACCACCTGCACCCCGCGAACGCCGCCCACCCCGGCACTAGTAGTATCCAGGACTTTGTGAGCGAAGAGCCAAGCACTGATGTACCGCGCCTCGATCTCGGTCGCGACGACGTACAGCACCCGGCGTGGTGCCTTGGACGCCATGGCCCGCTCCGAGATGTGTCGCATCAGCGTCGTGCTCTTGCCGGTTGCCGGATTCGACGTCAACGACAACACCGTAACCCCCGGGGTCTTGACCGCATCCTCTAGGTGTCGGTCAATCTCATCCTCCTTCTCCTTCCACGCGCCAAAGGCAGGAAATTCCTGCTCGTCCAACTCTGCCCCGTTCCACAGTTTCTCCAAAGCCGGGCCACCCCCTGCCGCCACGAGTTGTTGACTCGTACTCATCGTTTATCTAGTTGACGACGGTCAGCTGAGATGTAAAATAGAGAATAGGATGAGGTAGTTAACGGACGCGCGTTGGTGTGTGTGTGTGCGTGTGTGTGTGGATGGTGGTTGTGTGCGCAAGAGATGGTATTAAAAACGATGTGTGTGGAGCGGTTGTTCAGAGTGTGCAAATTTAATTTTCATTTCAAGAGGATTAAGCCGCCAGCAGGGCGCCTCGATAAGCGGAGTCACAGCGATAACAGCAGTCAAATGAGGGACAATTGTGTTGGATTTATCTATCAAAGTACCTAGGTAGGAGGTATCTAAGCAACCGGCCACCTCTCCATCTGTCCCAGCAACGCTCCTCGTTGCAGATTACCGTGACGATTACGCACCACCAATCACCTCGTAGTTCCAGTCCCAGTCTGCCTCATCTTCGGATGGCAGAATGATGTCTTGGCCGCCTCCGATCGCCCTCAGCCGCCAATCAAAGCTGTTCACGAGGCCTAGCCTTGCGGTTTCAACCCGCCGGATACCGTGAGTGCCTAGCTCCAACGCCCACACGAATCCCGCCGAACCCGGTAGTTTGAGCACGCCAATGTCTTGCCGCGGGCAATACCGTGCGGGGACTACCGATCCGTCTGGCAGACTCACCTCCTGTCTCTCACGAATGCGACCCTTTAGTCCCAACCCGTTATCGCTGCCCAGAAGGACCGACAGAGCCCCTAACGGGGTCGACTGGTCCGACAGCATGCCTCCTAAGCGCTGCTCAAGCTCACCTGTGTCTTGTGAGCATCGTTGGCCAACTATGCTTACCAGCTGTCGCAGCCCGAAAGCGACAGCAACGACATGGTAGTCCGGCGACTCTCCGATGAGGTCAAGACATCCCCCAACCACGTAACACACCAGCGAGACTGGGACCTGCCCGATCGTCCACGCACTCACGACAAGCCTGCGAACCAAGTCGACAGCCTCGTCGTCCATTCTCGCCTCGCCTACCTTTCCATACAGCCGCACGAGAAGTTCCTCGACCGTGTTCGCGGCGGCAGCTGGCAGGGCCACCGTCTGCGAATCCCACTGCTGAAGTATCGTCCAGGTACGGTCCTGTCCAGCTAGCTGGTCGCCACAACTTGCAAAGTCGGCCTGCCCTGCCATCTGGACAAACGTGAGCCATCGTCCGAGTTCCGGCTGCTGGTACCCTGACTGGGCCATGAAGACCCTGGCCAGTCCTTCTTGGATGGCCAGGTTCGCGGTCGAGACCCTCTGTTGCCGACCCTCGGCTTCTGTCAGTGCCAGGGACTTGGTTGCCAGCTCCCCGTTGACCCTCTTCAGCTCCTCGTTGGCCTGTTCCAGTTCCATCTCACGCTCCCCCTTTTGCCGTTGGATCTCCTCGATCCGCTGGTCCCGTTCGGCGATGGCGCTCTCGCCCTGCTGTCTCTGGCGATCCAATTCGGCGGTGCGGTCGGCCACGTTCTTCTGGGCCGACTCCTTCGCTTGTCGTTCCGTCTCGACATCTCTGCGAAGATTAATAACCATCGAATCCTTGTCGACGAGGTCGCGGAGCATGTTCGACTTGGCGTTGCTCAAGACCTGCTTTTCCCTCAGAGCATCATCGATCGCCGCTCGCATCTCCTCTACCTGCTTACCGTGGAGCGCGGCCTGGTCGTCGAGAGCCTTCTGGGCTTCTTCCTGCAGCTGCTTGACATGTTGGTCGTGCTTCTGGCGACTCGCGACAGCTGCCTCGTCAGTTGCCTGCTGAGCATCCTGCATCTTCTTGCGCAGTCGGAGGAGCTCCGCCTCCTGTGCATCGACCTGCTCCTCCTTCTCGAGCCGCAGCCCCCTGCAACGCCCCTCGCGCTCCAGCACCTCCTTCAGCCAGGCCTCGCTCCCCTGCAGCTTCTTCTCGCTTCCCTGCAGCTTCTTCTCGCTCTCCTGCAGCTTCTTCTCCAATTCCTCAATAGCCATTTTGCCCTTGTGCGCCCTCTCCTCGAGCTCGTCATTCTTCTCTGCCAGCGCGAATCTCTCTCTCTCTGCCTTGTCGGCCTTGAGCCACAGATCATTCCGTGCCACTACCGCCTCAGCTCTCTCATCCTCCGCCTTGTCCCTCGCCACCCTCGCTTCGTTCCTCTGGCCACGGAGCCGGCTGACATTTCTCTCTAGGTTAGCGATTGTTTCCGATAGCTCGCCCTCGACCTTGTCCTTCTCCGCGTTCCTCAGACGTTCCATGGCCTCCGTCGACATCTCCCGAATGCGATCGAGAGACCCGTCCTGCCCGATGACCAGGTCCAAGACATCCTCGAACTCCTTCTGCTCGAGCTTTTCCATGTCCTCTTGCCAATCCCCGGACGTGCTCCTCGCATGCTGCGCCCGCGATATGAGACTCGACATCACTTCGAGCTTCTGATGCAGAACATCGCGCCGCTGCTTAACCGTCTCATTAGTGGCCTTTTCCCGCCTGACTTGCAGGTGCATATTGCGGACTTCGTCCTTTAGGCCCTGGCTGAGTACGCCCTTCCCCTCGCGCAACTCTTTGAGCAAGCCGGCCACATGGTGTACATCCCTAGTGGGCTGCTGCGAGTCTATCGAAGCCGGTCTGAACATCATCGTGACAAATGATATGACGTATGACGTATGACGTATGACGTATGACGTATGACGTATAGCGTATTGTATTGAATAGTCGCGAGGTGCTTACAAGACGGTATTGAACGATGATGGTGACGGCGATAGTATTAATTAAGTACTTAGGTAGGTAGATTGACAATTCACGGCTGCGATAGTACCTAAGTTCGTGGGGCCCCCACTTTCCCCTGGGCTTAAATGCCAAGTCGATAGTCACTATAGATAGTACCTAAGTTACCTACTTCAGGGGCCTTGTGGCCTGTGGCCCGTGTGTTATTGGTCCGTATCCTGCACACCTGCAGTATCACTGAAGCCTACCTAAGTAGGTACCTAAGGCACCAGCTAAACTTTTCATCACTTAAAAAGACACAAGTCATTTATTGACACTAATAGAAACGAAATAAAAATCGGTGAGTCGTTAGAAGACACATCAATTAACTAATAGAATTGAACAAGTCAATGCTAAGGACGTCGAAGGAAAGAAGCTTGAGATTCTTAAAGCTTCCGATGTACTAAGAGGTTGGTGGCATTGAGCCCCTATTTACATAGGCGCTGAAAGTGCAACTGGACATGTATTAAGTAATGTATTAAGTAACTGAAGAAGCGAAGGACATTTAGGGCCCCCAATAGAATCCGACGTGCGGGTGGGCGTCCACATGGCCATCCAAATGGCCATTGTGTTGCTTACGTCGGGGTTCGAGTCTACCCGAACTATCCAGGCATTCCGAAAACGACTTGGGGACATCTCGCAGATCAACCTCGACCACCACTATCCCGACCGTAGAGAGCTTGTGGAACAGGGCAGAGTTGGACGAACGGAAACGCCGAGGACGTCAAAGGAAAGCTGTAAATTTCGGTGGCCGGGATGAATGTCAAGCAGTGTCACGTCACACGGACCCAAGGGACTGGCAAACTGCATATTCGTATGCATATTCGTGATTCTGTAAATAGTCATATGGTCGGGTGGCAGAGCCTATGGATTATCTAGGGCTTCCCGTCTCGTCCCGTATATTCTGATCTATCCGAGACAGCAATACGAGAGGCCGCGAGGGCAAGTAGAAGCGAAGGAAGCCAGGCGGCTGGCCCAGATGAAGCTATTCATATAGCCTTGGAGTCGCCCACCTGGCTGAACAGGAGGACTAGAGATCCAGAGCCCCCTTGAGCCCATAGATTATTAGATTATTAGTTGAATTAGAACACATCTCATCTCAAGCCCTTGATACAAGCCCTTCCCTTGTGACAAGCAGCCACGCGATACGAAGATGCCAAACCAGATCCCTACAGGTATCTCAACAAAGGACGGGACGTCTAAGGGAAGCTGTCCGACAGAATGCGTGGGCTTCTCGTGCAAGGCCGCCTATCGAAGGGGGATTGAATTGCACGGAACTTAGGGCATGTAAGTGTACGGCGGTGAACATTGAGACATGAACTCGATGTGCTATTGATGTGCTATGCGAGCGATTGGAATATAATCAACTATCCATTTAGCTACATAATCAATTTAGGTACCTACCTAAGTAAGATGGTAATGTCGCGTACCGAAGGAGTGACGCGTCTAGAGTGGAGGAAAGTGCAGCTCACCACCCTACCTACTTACCTAAGTACTTACGTAGGTACATATGACCATCTGGCACCCACCTCTGTCTTTCCCTCATGTCTCCATCCCCTTGACAATTCCAGCAGCCACCTATTGAGTTATCGTCATCATTATTCACGTCAGGGACCTTGCACTTGGCAATAGACTTCTGTTGTTACACGAAGGACTCTAAAACACCCCCGTGGCTAATCCTAACTATATACAGGAAGTGTCTCTTTGTCTCGTGACAATTCATCATGGGGAGCAACGTTAGGAATGCGGCGCTGATTGATATTCAGCTGGCAAGTGCCAACATGCCGATAATGCCAATGGACGTGGCTCGTCTGGTGGGTAGGTTGATAAGGGGAGACACGATGACCGAGCTATTCGTGGACATGATGACTCATAGCATGGTGGACTGCATCGAGGACAAGAAGTGGTTCGACGAACACGCGAGCGACATGTTAGATCTCTTCCACTCCATGTCGCGACCCCTCTTGGGCAGCCTGTTGAACAAGACGCTGGGCCCCGACCTGTACAGCAAGGACCTATTCAGTAAAGGCAACTGGAAGAACGTGTACGACATCGATGGGCCAGGTGCCTATGCGATGTTCTCCTACGTCAGGGGCCGCAGGGGGATGTGGCTGTGCGCTAACGAGATTAGGGAAGTGGTTTCGTTAATGACGGACTACAAGGAGGCCGTCAACGTATGCATCCGCCGTCGAGAGGACGATGCGTACGGGTGTAGCCAGCTAACCGATGAAGAGAAGAGGGTGCTGGAGCGGGCGATGGAGATTGACGATGCAGAGAGGACTAACAAGCAGAACCTGACCCTAGACAACCTCGACCGGTTCAGTCCCCGGTTCGAGAGCAAGTCGACGGGCTCGGACTTCATAGCCCAGCTGATCGCCATGTTGGAGCGACGCTGTCTGCCGAACCGGGACCCGGCGGTCTGGCAGGTGCAATCACCTCTCATGGTGGGAAACGCAGGGAACATGAAGAGGCGCACGGGCGACCACTTCCCCAACAACTCGCTCAGCAAAACGCCCAAGACATGGGGCCTCCTTTTGTCGTGTATGCGCGTGATGGACGTGGAGTATGAGGTCCAGGCCGTGCCCCTGTTCCGGGCGTGGACGGATGCGACGCAGGTGAACGCGGCCGAGGTCCTGGGCACCGTCCTCGCAGGTTCGATGATTTCGGTGGCCGGCATGAATGTCAAGCAGCCCGGCACGCGGTACGAAGATGCCAAACCAGATCCCTATAGGTATCATAACAGCAGGGAGCATGTGTTTGCTGCCAAGACCTGGTTGAGGGAGAACCTCGAGTACAGCATCCGTACATCGGGGCATAATCAAGTTATGCAGAAGCAGCTTGATGATGCAGTCGCCGAGTTGAACCAGTTGGAAGAGGAGGAGGGGGAGTTATTGAATGAGGAGAAGGAGCTCCAACAAGAGCTCGATGACGCACTAGAAACGTTAGAAGGGGCCATGGCAGAGTTAGAGAGAGGGGCGGCGGACGATGCGAGGTTCTTGGCCGCTACCGAAGAGAAAGCGAAGGCGGCCGAGAGATTCTTGGCTGTTTACGGCAAGGACGCTGAAGATGAGAGTGTGAAGGACGGGAGCGGCGAGGACGAGAGCGTGAAGGACGGGAGCGGCGAGGGCGAGGGCGAGAGCATGGAGGACGAGGGCGAGGGCGAGGACGAGAGCGTGAAGGACGAGAGCGCCGAGGAGAAGAGTGCGGAGGATGAGGACGGTGAGGGCGAGGGCGAGAGCATGGAGGACGAGAGCGCCGAGGACGAGTAGGGTCGTGGGCGTTACGTCGCGGCAGGGTCGCGGGAACATCGTGGAGTTGTAGGAGTGTCTATGTTTATAATGATGCAATTCAAACATGAAACGTGACTGTTGCAATGGGACCTCACTAGTGATATCGAGCCTACTACGTGACTTGTCCAAGACAGCTTTTACTATGAAACACTGTATATAGTAATCTAACGACAATATGTGAAGTTGAGCTCTCAACGGCGGTGCAATTGGTACATCTCGATAGACATACACAATCTTTGCTAGAATGAGTTTGAGAATATTAGCACTCCTGAAATAGGAAATATTGCTGAGCTCTGGTGCGGTGTGAGTAGGATAATTATTTGATGTTGACCTAGCCGCATAAACACCACCATCTCACTGAAAGCAAACAAATTACCCTCACCTTCCACCTTCTCACTCAGCCCCACCATTGTTTCGTCACCGGTCATCGTCATCATCATCACCACCACCACATCTCGACCGTTTTCTTTTTACATTAACGATTAACGATGCCAGAACTTCGTGAGGGTCTGTTGGAGGAGGAGATGGAGCGCCGCGAGAAGTACCTGTCGCCTGTCGACAAGATTGGGTTCTCCCGAGATGAGGTTGTCGAAGTGATGCAGCTGTACATCATCAAAAGGCTGATGGAGAAGAAGCTGCTCCCCCTTGTTTCGGCGAGCTATTTTAACTGGAGAATTGACCACCGCCTGTGGGTAGTCTTCGGTAAGTTGTCTAGTGTTTACTTTTCAATACTTTCAGACACTCAGATACTGACTGGATTCGTTCGTTCGTCACCACAGGCAAAAAGGACGGCGAGTTCCCCCCCCCACCCCCAATATACAGGTCGCCATATAGCACTCCGTTTGTGAAGGCGTATTTCGCGGCCAACCCAACCGAGGAGGACAAAGAGGAGGACAAAAAGGGCAAGGGCAAGGAGAAGGGCAAGGGCAAGGGCAAGGAGAAGGGCAAGGAGAAGGGCAAGGACAAGGAGAAGGAGAAGGCCGGAGGAAACCGGTATCTTGGATTCACGCGGGCCTCTACCCAGGTGGTAGACCCCGCCGACGGCGGCGACCTTGTGGGATTCCCGACCTGGCGCCCCGACGGGGAGATGTCGCTCCCGCCACTATTGGAAGACAAGGTGAGGCTGCACCAAGACCTCCTCGGCAAGGCCACGCCTTACCAGGAGGGCTGCGGTCCTTTCGAGGTGGAATGTCCCTTCAGTGCGCTGGGAAAGGATTTCGAGGCCTGCTTCGGTCCCATGGAGGGCCTGGTCGGCCTCTTGAAGGAGGCGTCGTTGTTCATGGGGGGCACCCATGGTGTCCTGCTGTACGCCAAATTTCGTGACCTGCCCGACGGCGACCGTCGTGTCAGCCTGTTTCTGGACTGGCACGAGATGGTCAAGATCGAGAGCCCGGCCTGGCAGCGGGTCCTCTACAAAGCCTGGTGTGCGCTACTGAGCCTGTTCCACGGCCAGCTTCGGGGTGTGAGGATGGGCCTGATGGACCACCTCGGAGAGTACTACGGCGCGTCGATGCGTGAGCACATGATGCTCTATTCACGCATCGGAGCAGCGGTGCATCATCTGGATGCCCAGGAATGGGACAGGCGGGAGGCGGCGGAGGCGATGGAGGAGGAGGAGAAAAGAGAGGTGGAGGCGCTCCTATCCAAGTTGGATAGGTTCATCAACGTCCGCCTGATGATCGAGCAGGTTCTGTTCTTCTCCCGCCGGGTGTGCGACGACAAATCGTTGTCTCGACCCATCTCTTCGATTACCATAGGGCTCATGGGGGCAAGGAGGGGTTTGAGCTTGATGGCACCCTCGCCTTTTAAGCAATTGTTGGGTTGATGATGCTGTGGCGCCGGGGGCTATGTACCTACCTAGATACCTAAGTAGGTATCCTATTATACATTATACATTATACACTAACTCCTCGCCTACGTTATTCTCGCTTTATAGCAACAACCTTCTACGGTTAAGAATCTGGACCAAGGTGTCATAAAGCGTGTTATGGAATTTACAACTCAGCTTAAATATTTTATATTTTTTTATAATAGCGTTAAAAGCTTAAAACTGAGGTTAGTTGTAGTTATAGACCTTGGGTGTCGTGTTACGTGTTCACGCAGATCTGTGATCCCTGACAAGGTTTTGTGGCGCCTCTCGATCGGGAAGGTTACTCATGGTGTTGGCCAATCGGCATGACACCGACATGGAGGGCCCACCTGCGCCGAGCCTCAATCCGGGGAATGCTTAATTCAACGTCCATATGAACATTGCACGAGACTACCGACCTGTCGGGCGTCAATCATATCCTTATTTTTACTGTCGTGGCACTAACGGCAGTCAACCTGGGAGATGTTTGACGGCAATATTGGAGACTTGGTCATCGAAGTCCGTGTGTACCTAATTAGCATGTGCACCTCATTGGCATAACGAACGATTGGCATAATGATTATGTAGATATGTATTTAGGTGCTCACGTAGACTCAGTAATCGAATGAGGGGTAAACAAACTCTGCGTGTAGGGTTAATTGAGTGCACAAACAGTTTTCAATTCGTGACCTCTTCTCTTCTACAACGCTGTCACATTTACAACCGCAACCGCAACCTCAACTTCAACCTCAATCTCAATCTCAACCTCAACCTCAATCTCAACGACAGCTACAGCGACAGCAACAGCGACGATGAGTGCTCCCGGTGGTGATGGTCGTGGCGGTGAACGTGGACGTGGACGTGGACGTGGACGTGGATTTGGCGGTCAGCGCCACCCCCTTCCCAGCCATTTGGACAGGCCTCTGGGAGGCGCCGCCAGAGGCGGTAATTGGAGCGACTACGCTCGTGGCAATGGTGGCGTTCGGGGTGTTGGTCGTGGCGGTGGTGGTCGTGGCCGTGGTGTTTGGGGTGGTGTTGGGCGTGGTGGCTACTACCCGCCACTTGTTGGTATGCCTCCTTTCGGAGGTATGCCTCCTTACGGAGGTATGCCTCCTTATGGAGGTTATGCAGGTCTGCCTCCTTACGGAGGTTATGCAGGGCTGCCTCTTTACGGAGGTCTGCCTTATTATGGAGGTCAGCCTCATTTTGGAGGTCTGACTCCTCTCGGAGGTCTGGCTCCCCCTGGTGCGGCGCCCCCTGGTGCGGCTCCCCCTGGTGCGGCTGCCCCTGGTGCGGCTGCCCCTGGTGCGGTCGTGCCGGCTGCGGCTGGTGGCGGTGGTAGCGGCGGCGGTAGCGGCAACAATGGCGGTACCCTAGCTCATGGAGCAGGGACCAATACTGTTGGTATGCCCGCGGGCATCTGGCAGATGCGGCCGAAGGACGTTGCGGTGGACCTGACACCAGAGGGTCAGGTATGCGGCATATTTGACCGCCTAAACCCGGAGACCAATGTCGCGGTCATGCAACCCGGTTACCTCGCCTACTCGGGCACCTCCGACAACATGCCGGCCATATACCAGCACTTCGTCGAGGAGAACAAGATCGAGTCCGGCGGCAGGGTCCATGCCGAGTTTTTCAAGATCTCCGAGAGGCGCAAGAAGAAGCAGGCTCACCGGGCCAAGCTGAACCGTATCAAGTTTGGTATTGAGTCAGGCGGAGACACGCCAATGCTTGGGCCGGCCACCTCGACGCTGGTAGAGACATCGTCGTACAACAAGTTGTTCCGCGGTCGGCATGGTTTTGCGCTTCCGGGAAGCTCTCGTCAGAAGAAGCCCGAGAAGGAGAAGCCCACGGATGCGATGGTGGTGGACCCGCCGGAGGAGGAGGAGGAGGAGGAGGAGGAGGAGGAGGAGAGGGCGGTCACCGGCAACCAAGGAGGCGCCGGTGGCCAGAAAAACTTCATCACGGCTCTCAACGAGCTCGCCCCTCCGGATGACGACGATCTGGACAGGCCCTCCGACGCCGGCAGCAGGGCTACAACGCCGCCGACATTTTCCGACCACGAGGGGGTAGATTAGGTGGAAAGCGGCTGGAACGGCGTGGCAAGGCGCCTGGGTTGTCCTCTTTTTCTTTTTCTTTTTTCTTTTTCTCTTTCTTTTTTCTTTTTCTCTTTTCTCTAGGCGAACCATGTCGGTTCTCTCAATGATACATTGTCTGACACTCTGAATTCAATCCTTGCAAGTGATGCTACGTGTGAAACTAAATGCCCATGCCACCTGTAAGCCAAGTAGGTGAATACAGCGGATAATTAGTAGTCTCTAGGTGTGCTTCTATAATCAGTATCACCTGATGAGCCGGCACGACCACAATCTGAAAATAGAGGGTCTCGATCTCTGTAGTACGTGCCAATCGCTGTATGACGACAAAGCAATTACATGGATTCGTTGGAGTTGGCATTCAAAGCCCAGCCGGGCCAATTCAAGACTTGTAGAACATCGATGGATGCCGACAACTATATGAAAGGCAACAATATCCGTTGCAGTTGGCATTCTTGTTTAAAGCTGTTTAGGTACCTAATCTAGTCTAACGGCGGGGTTTGGTGAGTTCTCAGTAGGGTTGCTAGGGATCTTGTGCGATGAGTAGAGGGGTAAACAAACCGAACGAGTTCCAAACCTGCACAACCTGAACTCGTAGAGCCTGCACTCAAAGCACGCAACCATCCCAACAAGCACCTTCCGACAACCCAATCATATCATATTCTACAAGATGGAGAATGCACGTACCTTGCGATCACGAGTTGTCCCCCGTCCATCGCGGTCGAGGACGGCCACGAAAGACTCCTCGAGATGGTGATGTGAGAGTTTGGCTGGTCCGCCGAGCGACAGACGTCAGCAGCAACAGCAGCAGGAAGAGGAGGAGTAGCAGGTTGGGGAGGGAGACTCGAGCGCCGACGCCGGCGATGATGACGATGACGACGACGACGACGACGAGCACCTCCGCGCGAGATTCGATTCCGGAGCGGCAAGGTCAAGAAGGGCTAATACAAGGGCGTCGGCCTCGATAGCGCACAATGGAAAAATCACAAGGCGAAGGCGCTGGAGGACTTGAGCCGTCTTCCTCTTGGGAATCGTAACAAGCTTTCCCGATACATGGACACAAGAGATGGAGGACGACATGTGCATACGCTTTTGGGAGGATCCGCTGCGGGGATACATGACACGGCCCATTCAGAAGAGCACCATGGCGCTGTGGCGCAAGTGCTGTCATCTTGCAGTGTTTCCCACCGACATCATCGGTCCGAAGCACTACATGGAGTACGGGACGGATGTGGTGATTCGGGAATCGAAACATAGAATCAATTCTTCACTACTACTAAAGCATCTTGACCATCGCCTCGGTCGTCACCACCTACACCCCGCGAACGCCGCCCACCCCGGCACCAGTGTCCAGAATTTTGTGAGCCAGGAGCCAGGATGTTGTGAGCCAGGAGCCAGGAGCGAAGATGTGAGCTAGGAGCCAAGATGTGAGCTAGGAGCTAGGAGCTAGGACGTTGTTAGCCAGGAGCCTAATGTACAGCGCTTCGATCTTGGAATGATACAAGAGAGTCTCGACACCTTTTCGCCCGCTGGCGCAAAGACTCGGTTTGGATCGACTGGCCTGCAAGATCTCGTAGCTGCGCTGCGACGCGACACCTGTATACCCCGGGGCAGGTCCTGAATGTGTGTATGTTGCTGCGCAATGTCTATCTACATGTAGGCTCCCGATTGCGCATCCTCACGTCGGATTACACGCGCTAATATTTAGCTAATTAAATAATAATATATTATTCGTAATGCAACATTGTTGAAGGTAAATGCTATTGATCGCCGCCCGAATATAGATGCGAGAGTGTATTAGTATCGCGCCTTGCAGTGACGGTGTAAATGTGGTGATGCAGGAGGAGTGATGTGGGAAAGGCTTCAATTAGAGCAGCAGTAGTGCAGGGGTAAGTCGACATTTTGTGGCCCTACTCATGTGTGGGAATGAATTCTGGGCTTCTAGTGTAGGTGTGGAGTGCAATATTTTGAAGGGTCATGGCCCTTGAGCCAAAAAGAATGCAACCTTAAAGCCCCTCAGAATGTCTACTGTCACACTATAATGGCCCCTCAGAATGTGCAGCCTCCCACTACTATAGGGCCCTCAGAATGTGCGGTTCTATACTATAATGACCCCTCAGAATGTGCAGCCACTGGGCCCTCAGAATGTGCAGCTATTATATAAGGCCCTCAGAATGTGCAGTCCCACACTGTAATGACCCCTCAGAATGTGCAGCCCCTTACTACTGTGGACCCCACAGCCATTTTATAAGGCCCTCAGAATGTGCAGTTCCACACTATAATTACCCCTCAGAATGTGCAGCCTCAGGTACTAGGTACTATGGGCCCTCAGAATGTGCAGGCTCCTACTACTATGGACCCCCTCAGAATGTGCAGTTTCCCACTACTATGACCCCTCAGAATGTGCAGCCTCCTACTAGGTACTGTGGACCCCTCAGAATGTGCAGTTTCCCACTACTATGACCCCTCAGAATGTGCAGCCTCCTACTACTGTGGACCCCCTCAGAATGTGCAGCCTCCCACTACTGTGGACCCCTCAGAATGTGCAGTTTCCCACTACTATGACCCCTCAGAATGTGCAGCCTCCTACTACTGTGGACCCCTCAGAATGTGCAGCCACTATAGGGCCCTCAGAATGTGCAGTTCCACACTATAATGAGCCCTCAGAATGTGCAGCCTCCTCCTACCTACTATGGACCCCTCAGAATGTCTACTATTACACTATAATAACCCCTTAGAATGTTCAGTTCTGCATTATAATAAGCCCTCAGAATGCTTAACCTCATATTAAAATGTACATCCCTTGCAACGCCGCGCATGAATACAGAATGTAGCATCAGCGTCGCCAGGCTCTCACAGCCGGTTTCGATGCCGGCATGTCCACTCGTGGCGGGCGCGTGGTTGTCTGGCTGGCAACCTCCGCGAATGATATCCATTGGCGTCTGTCGCAACGTATCATCAAGCATAGCGCGATATTAGTACTTGAACAAAACCCTTGTAAGCTGTTGCTCAGCTTCCCGAAGTTGTCCGGCTGTAGTTGGTCGTATTGTTTAATTGTGCCGACGTATATTGCCCCAGCTATCATCCGATAGAGCTGCAAGTGTCGGCAATACAACAACTTATGTGATGGGCGGGCGATGCGTCTATAATTTATGAAACTTAGACGTTTTAGTACAGCGGCGACGCTCCCAGCAGGAGGTCACAGCTACACGTGCTTATTAAACACTGTCATGAGTGTACCTAAACCACTAGGACTAGGGTCGTGATCCTAAAACCGCACAACAGAGGAAGCCTCTTATCTGTCAGGTAGCCGGCATCCTCGCGGAACAACAGATGTCTACGAAGAACCTACATCCTTTTTGTACACGCATGCAGCGACTAAATGTTCAACTGCGCTCTAGATCTCTAGTCCTCTTATTCGGCCAGGCGGGCGAATCCCAAGCTATATGCGAATAGCTTCACCTGAGTGAGCCAGCCGCTTGCCCTTGTATTACGGTCTCGGACATACAGGAAGCCTTCGTACCATATGAGTTACAGAGTCGCGAATATCATGGGGAGCAACGGAATATGGTGCCGATTGATATTCGGCTGTCAAGTAGTAATAGGCTTGTCGGGTAGCAAAGGGGAGACACGATGACTTCACGGACATGATAACATAGCTATTATGGGGGCCCTGAGAATGTGCAGTTCCACATAATAATGACCCCTCAGAATGTGCAGTTCCACATAATAATGACCCCTCAGAATGTGCAGCCTTATATTAGCTATTATGGGGGCCCTCAGAATGTGCAGTTCCACATACTAATGACCCCTCAGAATGTGCACCTCCTACCTACTACTATAGGTGGGCCCTCAGAATGTGCAGTTCCACACCATAATGACCCCTCAGAATGTGCAGCCTCAGCCTCCTATTATTATATTGCCCTCAGAATGTTAACATGCCCTTAGAATGATAGCTCTGCACTACCAACGCCTTAAATGTGCATCCCTATATTCTACCGCCCTACGCTGTCATCAAGAGTTACTACGATTAACTTATCACATAATCCATAACAGGGTCAATAGCAAGTCATGATACTTTCATTTATTAGAGTTGCCGCTGCGGCAGAGCTGACAACAGTACAGGAAATCTAGCAAGAGCAATGATCGCCTCGATCACTGCAGTAAGAAGGGGAGGAAGATGAATCATGAGTCCTCCTCGATTTCATCACCCTCGGTCAATCTACGTTTCCAGTACTCGTCCATTTCCCGGTCGAGCTCCTCGCGCGTCTTCTTCTTGTCCATTTTAGAACTGTCGGGTGATCGGCGGCGGTTATTTCGACGATCACGGCCTCTTCGCCCATCGCGATTGCGACCACGACGCCCGCTTGGGCCACCACCCTGACCGCCTCGGTCAGGTCGGGGGGCACGCAGGCGAGGGTCAGCACCGTTCCTACCGTCAGGGTGGAGGAGGCGACCGACAGGGTTGCGGCCCTGGAGGTCGGCATCCATCCTAGCCTGCCTAGCCAGGATGGAGTTCGGCACCATGCGTGCGGTGTATATGGTCTTGTCGCCGGGCTTGGGCTGCGAGATGGCGTGGAATATGTCCACAAACTGACGGCCAGCCTCGACCGAGGAGTCGGTCTGGGCGTAGGCGCCACCGCTGGCCTTGTCGCTGTTCAAGGGCTCGCGCTTGTTGATTATGCCCACCGGGTGCCGATTGACATGCGGCACTTTAACCGCCTCTGGTTCTAGGACGATGTTGTCGCCCCTCAACCGCTCGCGCTTGTTGATCATGCCCACCGGGTGCCTATTGATAATCGGTACTTTGACTGCATCTGGTTCTAGGACGCGGAACTGGCTTGTTATCTCGGGAAACTCGCCACGTCGAAAAGCGTCGAGCCTTTGCTCCAAACTCATCTCGGTCAGGGCCGTCAGGTCGGCTGGAGGAATGCTTGGTCTCACTGGCGCCCTGCCATCATCCTCGTGATTCTCGCGATTGTCGTGATTCTTGTGATCCCTCGTGTTTTCGGACATGGCAACGTTGTGTCTGCGATTGCGATGGGAAGTGTGAATGTGTGACTGCGATTGTGACTGCGATTGCGACTGCGACTGCGACTGCGATTGCGACTGAGGTGAGAGTTGTGATGTCTCTATGGGAGGTGTAGAGAAGCAGCGGAGGGTATTTAAGTACCTACCTGTTATCTGGACCGTCTGTAGCTAGTGAAAACTGCCACTTAGGTACCTACTGACTTGTAAATAAGTAGTACCTTAGACACGGTATTAAGCGCAGTGTAATAGTAGGTAGGCACTTTAGGACTTGTATGCAGCGTCGCGCCCCCTATAAACCCGCCTGTAGAAGGTCACGTATAGTGCGGGCTCCGATTGCAGTGCTTAGGTAGTTAATTTGCTACATGTATTGTCAATTACTGCGACAAGGCATATGCTGAACTACGGGTTTATAAGCAGCAACATGAACGTTGAACAAGCCGGGCTGGAGACCGGGTCACGTCAGGGCAAGGAAAGGTATAATTCCATTATATTATACAGACTAGAAAGGAGAAATCCTCGTTTGCTAGAAGGATAGTTGAAGTGTACAGAGCTCGGGCGCACGTAGCGCGTGAGCTGTGATACAGAAGGTCAAGAGGTAGACCCTGATCACGTCGCATCAATACCGAACGTCTCCTCCAACAGCCCCTCACGAAGTTCCGGCATCGTTAATTGTCAATGTAAAAAGAAAACGGTCGAGATGGTGCTAGCCATAACACTGACGATGACGATGACGATGACGGTGACGGTGGCGATGATGGTGGCGATGACGATGGCGAAAAGTGAGAAGGGAAGCGAATACATTAGATCTGATCAATGCTGTCACCACCAAATGCGATCGCATTCCCAGAAAGGCTGTAAAACCAATATTTCAAAGGCCTCCGATTATCCGGGGGTATCCAAAGGAAGCTCACAACCCGGACTAATGCCTATGATGCAACCGCGGGAATACTGTCGCGACCGTACTCTATCGATTTCCTAGTTTCATTCAATAATGCCTGCGTACTATAAATGCCAGGCTGGCTCCCATCTTATTTGTTCCCTCTTTGACGGAGTCCTTGTTGCGACGTCCAAGATCGTATCGTTCTCTCCAAGATGCTATATGATATGCCTACCATCAAGAACGTAAGGGTTTCGGGGGTGTATGGTAGGGCTCCAGTGAGTGCGTGAACACGTCGATATATCCCAGATATTTATAGAGAATTGAGGGATTGATATTATGCCCTCGGGTGAGAGTGCGAACGATAGGCTCTCGACCATGTCGTCGGGGTTCCTAACTAGAAGCGTGTCAAGTATATATATGCCTGTCGCTGCATCTATGGCTAGATTAGAAATGCTGATGCCAGTCGCCTCCTGTCAAGCGAGAATAATATCATATCCCAAGGAGACCTTTTACAGCCTATAAGCAACTCCCACGGGCGGCCGGTAACTGCATCAGAGCGCTATTGTATAATCTGGTATCCGACACACATGCGAAATGTCTGCTATTTGGTGAGAAACTTATCGCAGATCAATTGTCTCTTGTTACGATTGTGGTCAAGCACCTCCAGGGCTGTTGTTCGTTGTATCCCATATCTGAATGTGACTGTTGTGACTCTGCCCCCGAATCCCAACCGGCTTGCCGTCGGGCGAAAGTATTATCCTCTTAAATTCGAGGTCCTTCGGCGTGTGGACATTGGAGTTTCCTGATATGTAGGCGGCCGTCATGTCTTATACCCAGATCCGCCCCGTCAATCCCGGCCGATACTACTTACGGGTGAGGCTGTCAATACTTGCTGGCCCGTTGCGATGTCCCACTGCGATTACCTATAGCTTGTCTTGTTGTTGCTGCTACCAGGTATCCGTGTCAGGCGACAATGCTAATGACGGCGTCTTATACATGATGAAATATAGCTATGTGCTCGTCTGTTGCTACATTCAACCCGAACCCAGTAGCAGTATTTGCCTATCTTGTCACATACTTAGACCCTGTCGCGGCTGCCACGCATTCTCCATCAGACAGACGACGACAACGCTACAGACACCCGGCCACGACCCAATATTATCTTCTGACGCCATGGAGTCTTGTGGTATTGACCAAGTACCTAATATTCACTACTCCTGTCCCTTCCCTTTTGCCTTCTGATGCCATGCCGCACGTTTACCGTTGGGTGAGATGAGATATAGACCTTCAAGCTTGTCGTTGTGTCACTGTCGGAATCCAGCGCTTTATCCACGAAATGGCCCGTTTCGAGGTTGTGATGTCGCTGTGAGGAGATGTATTGACCTGTAAATAAGTAGATGCGATGCGGTATTAAGCGCAGTATTGTAGGCAACTTGGTAAAATGTATGGCATTGAGCGTGATCATGATATCTAGGATCATGAGCTGTCGCTGTCCTTGTAGTGCAGTGCAGGGGTAGGTCGTGGCTCTACATTTTATGGGCTTCAAATGGAGTGGGATTGACATTCTGAGGGCTTCATTATAAGTGCTACTAGGAGGTTGCACATTCTGAGGGCTGTATATACCTACCTAGGTACCTAGGTAGTAGGAGGCTGCACATTCTGAGGGGTTATTATAGTGTAGAACTGCACATTCTGAGGGCCCTATAATAGTGGGTTGCACATTCTGAGGGGTCATTATTATGTGGAACTGCACATTCTGAGGGCCCTATAGGTAGTAGTGGGTTGCACATTCTGAGTGGTCATTACAGTGTGGAACTGCACATTCTGAGGGCTGTATAGTACTTACCTACGTAGTAGTAGCTGCATATTCTGAGGGATTATTATAGTGTAATAGAAATTTTGAGGGCCCTACTAGGAGGTTGACATTTTACTATCCTTAGTCCACGCGTGATGGCTGTATCCAATGGCCGTATCCAATGGCCTTACAGCGACGACATGTGGCAGAGGCTGTCTTCTCTTGTTCAGCACAATGGACGCGAGGGCAAGCTAGGCGGCTAGCTTAGGTGAAGCTATTCGCATTGACTAGGAGCGCATATTCCATATTCCAAGCCCTTGAACAGTACGGTTGCTCAGCTTCGATTCTTGAAGTTGGTCGATCATTTAGTTGTGCTGTTGTAGTCAACGTCCTTTATCACGCAGAGCGCGATATGCCGCCGCATACCTAAGGGAGGGTCTAAGCTTGAAATAAACATTTTGAGGGCGTAGTATAGTGTAAAACTAAACATTCTAAGGGCCCTATATAAGGTTGCACATTCTGAGGGGTCATTATAGTGAAGAATGACACATTCTGAGGGCCCATAATAATGTAAGGCTGACCCCTCAGAAAGTGCAGATCCACACTATAATGAGCCCTCAGAATGTGCAGCCTCCTACAACCTACCTCCTGTGGGCCCTCAGAATGTGCAGTTTCCCACTATAATAACCCCTCAGAATGTGCAGCCACTATATAAGGCCCTCAGAATGTGCAGCCACTATATAAGGCCCTCAGAATGTGCAGCCCCCCACTATAATAACCCCTCAGAATGTGCAGCCATTACATAGGGCCCTTAGAATGTCTACTATTACACTATAGTGAGTGACCCCTTAGAATGTAATGTGCAACTACCTACGTCCCTTAATATCCCCTCATCTACATGGCGTCGTTGCCGTCGAATGTATCTTGAGACCTTCGGGATGCGGCCCCAGGATCAACACTGAAGCCCGAGGTTGACGAGTTTGACCATTCGTGTTGGGGCTTAAATCACTCCTTGGCCCTGACCGACCCATGACTCCTGGTCCAGGAGGCTCGATGCGCTGGCTTCCGTTGAAGTCCATACCGTTATCATCGCACATCGCAAAGTTGAAGTCTTCAGACTCCTCCCCAAGTCATCGGTTGCTGTCAACAGCATGTTTGGTGGCACTGGGGTCTTGGTTAGGCAATCAGATCAGCCAACATCAAAGTATGTGCAGCAACATTGGATACAGTCCTATTAGGGGTGGCTAGAATTCCTAGACTAATGGTTTAAGTTGGCGACAATTGAAAAATCACACGGCGGGTGATGATCAAAGACTTGGGAGCCTATCACCAGGGCCCTCAGAATGTTGAATCCTGCACTATAACAAGCCCTCAGAATGTCATCATAGTTTTGAGGGCCTTATAGTAGCTGCGCATTTTGATAGTATAAACAATTCTCGGTCTTTGCGAATGATCATGCGGATATACCATGGGTGCAATCGGTGTCTTGGGATGATGATGCTGCGTATAGTGTTCTGAATCCCAGAGACGCCTATGGCAACCAGCCCTTCGAAGCACTCGCGCAGCCCCTTGACTTGCGCGCAGTCGCTTAACTTGCCTGAAGCTGCTTTGACTGCTGCGAAGCGCCCAGTATTAGCTGTTGGGGCTGGTAATCTAAAGATCGTGGCAAATGTCACCTGAACGAGCTGCTTGTCAGGATCGGTTGTTGACGACTGCGATCCTCGACGTTGGCCAGGCTTTCGCGCTGATGGTGACCTGCTGCTTACGTCGCAGAGCGCGGGCGGCCACCCTGTCCCTGTCACCCTTGATGTGATGCCGTGGCGGTCGGCAATGGCGTCCAGTTTAATCAGTTTTTGATGCTGCTATTCTATGTTTGCTATTTCACACGCATAAACGTATAAACGCACACACACACGCACACTCTCGACCTGTGACAAAACCGTCACTGACAATTAGCAAAATTGGCAATTGGCAATTGGCAATCCTGTACACATACATTTTCAAACCCGCGCGACACGAGTCAGCCTAGCACACATCATCACCAATCGTTGCCATCACTCACCATGACTTCAACACCTTCCCAAGAGGGAGCAGAGGCCCCTACTAGCCTCGGCGACATCCGCCAGACGTATGCAGGCAAAATCGACCTCCAGAATTACTCGTTGCGGCATCTTCATCCGTTTGATTTCTCGGCGAGGAAGCCCTCTGGTGTCGTCCCGGGGTGGGAGGACAAGTCGTTCGGAAAGGAGGAGACGCATGCCCTAGACGTCGCAATCATAGTTCTGCGACACCTATTTTCCTTCATAGCCGACGAGCACCGCCAGGAGGATAAGAACCCGTTTGCGAAGATGATCTGGGCCGACTTGGGCGCAGCCAAGACGAGGGATCTGCAATCGCAAGAGCGAGCGCGGATTCTGATGGAGTTCGTGTCGGATCCCCGAACGAGCACCCTGGCCATCGACGCGCACAACCTGCTGGAGAACGAGGCGATGTGGAGCACCGTTTGGGACATGCCGGCATTCCAGCTCTGGGATCCCAAGATCCTCGCCTGTCGCGTGGGGGGCAATCACTGGGAGGAGGCCGCCTTCGAACCCGGCACCTTGTTGAGCAGGAGCTCTAAGGTGCCGTACGACGGCTCGGGGGATCTTGGGGAGTGCATCAGCGCTCAGTTTGGCACGCGGCTAGCGGAGGAAGACGGCTACAAGTATCATTGGCAGGCCGCCTGTCATGTGGTCTTGCGCGTCCTCTACGACACCACGAAGCCCAACTCGCAGTCGAAGGGTTTCGACGACCTTCGGGAGATCCTCGTGAACCCCTATCGATATAGATCAACCGGCGACGGGCGCTCGCGGTACGATCCCGCCGACCGCTCTCGCTATACTCTCGGGGCTGTCGTGCGCATGATGAAGAGTCGCGAGGCCAGGTCTTTTGACCTCGTCCGTCTATATAACGGGGCCGGATACAACGAACCTCTCCCACTCTCGATGCAGCCCAAATTTACGACGGGCAAGAATGAACCGGAATGGCGACTAGGCGAGATTGGGTGGAAGTATATGTTGTTCTACGTCAAACAAGGGCCCTCTTTTCCCGTCCAGGTTGCTCCCACCGAGTCTTACGACTGCTCGGAGATCGCAGCTACATACAGGATGATGCGATCAATCCTTATACCGAAGGGCCAGGAGGGATCTACTGGCGGGGAGGCAAGTGGTGGCAGAGGATTTCTTCGACCGCCACCCACTATGCCGCGACGCATGCGCGAGGAACGGGAAGCACGGGAGGCAGTTGAAGGGGGTCTCGGGGATGGGCTGTAATTGTAGGACTGGTGTATGTGTATTAGCCTCACGTTGATGATTAGATACGAATTCAATGGGATTTTCAATTCGATTCAAATTCAATTCAGTGTGTGATACCAGACAGACCATGATACATGATAACAGCGCTGTAGCCATGTGAGCTGTACACTAGGTATGTCGCAGGCAAGCTCATCTCATCCCTTGTAATACAAGCCATATCTCACATGTCCTCACTCAACATTTGCACACGTTGGTTTGAACTCATATATTGGGGGAGCATGAGCCTCTACGAGGCCTGGTGCGCTGTCTCCATGTACTGGAGACTTGAATTAGCTGGCGACGGGTTGAATCACAGTAGCTGGTTATTCTGGATAGGACATTGGGGGTCTTAAATGTTGAATCTTGCACTAGAATAAGGCCTTAGAATGTTCAGTCATATGGGGCCCTCAGAATGTTGAATCTTGCACTATGACAAGCCCTTAGAATGTTTAGTTCAAGGCCTTAGAATGTGCAGTTCCACATAATAATAACCCCTCAGAATGTGCAACCTTATATTACTATGGGGCCCTCAGAATGTGCAGTTTTACACTATAACAAGGCCTCAGAATGTGCAACCTTATATTATTATAATGCCCTTAGAATGTTTCTACATTAAAATGTATGTCCTCGAGCTTTCCATTGCCGGGACGCCGCATGTATGATTACAGAGGGCCTGCAAGCATGCAACATATTATATCATCGCGCTATGTAGATACGACAGACGCCCTGTATATCGTTCACGGAGGGCTAGATCAGACAACCACGCCGCGAGTGGACAGAAGCTTCTCTCGCCGTCAAAACCGGCCGTGAGCCGGCGATGCTACATGCCGTCTAAAGCACGTGTAAATGTGGGAGCGTTGCCGCTGTCTCCGTCAGATATTTGAGATGATGGCAGCAACAAAGTTCTTGGATATAGATTTTACAGTACTCGGTTATCAAGGCGAACAATGTATTTAGTTGTAACCGGCAAGGCATGTATATACCTAGGTAGGAGGCTGCACATTCTAAGGGGTCATTGCAGGTTATTATAATGGGAGGCTGCACATTCTGAGGGGTCATTACAGTGTGGAACTGCACATTCTGAGGGCTGCACATTCTGAGGGGTCATTATAGTGTGGATCTGCACATTCTGAGGGCTGCACATTCTGAGGGGTCATTATAGTGGGACACTGCACATTCTGAGGGCTGCACATTCTGAGGGGTCATTATAGTGGGACACTGCACATTCTGAGGGCTGCACATTCTGAGGGGTCATTATAGTGTGGATCTGCACATTCTGAGGGCTGCACATTCTAAGGGGTCATTATAGTGGGACACTGCACATTCTGAGGGCTGCACATTCTGAGGGGTCATTACAGTGTGGATCTGCACATTCTGAGGGCTGCACATTCTGAGGGCCCTATATAGTGGTGGGCTGCACATTCTGAGGGGCTGCACATTCTGAGGGCCCACAGGCAGCACATTCTAAGGCCTTATTATAGTGGGAGGCAGCACATTCTAAGGGCCTATAGTAGGTAGTAGGAGGTAGCACATTTTGAGGGCCTGCACATTCTAAGGGGTCATTACAGTAGGAGGCTGCACATTCTGAGGGGTCATTACAGTGTGGATCTGCACATTCTGAGGGGCTGTACATTCTGAGGGCCCACAGTAGTAGGAGGCAGCACATTCTGAGGGGTCATTATAGTGTGGATCTGCACATTCTGAGGGCCCTATATAGTGGTGGGCTGCACATTCTGAGGGGCTGCACATTCTAAGGGCCCACAGTAGTAGGAGGCTGCACATTCTGAGGGGTCATTATAGTATAGATCTGCACATTCTGAGGGTCCACACCATACAGGTCAACAGGATGGTAAAGGGTTAGCGCCGCGCTAGAGCTTGTACTGTCAGGGGGGTTTTGGTAAAGAAATTCTCCATATCTACTTGCTGAACAGGGGACTAGTTAGTGGCAAAAAATATCGAGACTGATCAACAGCTAAATTTCTACCTGAATTGTATGGCAGCCTCGTGATTAACAGTACTCTTGCGTTTTTAGTATCTAGCACGACGCTAACCCATTACCATCCTGTTGACCTGTAGTAGGTAGTGGGAAGCTGCACATTTTAAGGGGTCATTACAGTGTAATAGTAGACATTCTGAGGGCCTTATAGTAAGGGGAGGTACATTCATTTGGGGCCTAGATTCACCCTTTGCCAGCCTCTTATCTGACCTCTCTTGGTCCGGCTCCGATCGTAGGCCTTCGTCGTAGATCGTTATAGTCCTGTGACCCTCGGGGATCAATAGCCAGGCTCCCAGGTTGTATACTCTGTATGTCCCGAATCAGGGCCTGTCCAATACAGCTAGCTTCTTGAAGTCACGGCCGACATGTCGACTGCATCGCTGGATTATGTAGGTCTCTATAGCTTTCTCGCGGCACTTTCAACGAGTGAATAAGGGCTTGATGCCGCCAATGTCATATGGACCTAAAGGACTAGGGCCAGATCTATCTCTAGGAACTGTATATTCGTATTCTTGTAAATCATATGATCGGGTGGCAGAGCTTATAAGGTTCACGCAGAGGACGTCTAATCCGTCTATCAACGTAGAAGGACTAGAAATGCACGGGCGGAGTAATGCCTGTCTGATATAGCTAGCTTCTCAAAGTCACGTTCGACGTACCGTGTTGTTATGATACAGGCCTAGGTAGCTTTATCGCAGCTTTTCGCACTTGTAAACAGGAGATGCTGTCAACCTTTTGGCGACACCGAAGCGTCACGGTCTCAACCGTGAGCATATAAGCAACCTGTCGTGAGGCTCTCCCCGAAACCCACACCACCAGGATTAGGTTCGTGATCCTCAAACCGCACAACAAAGGAAGCCTCATGCCTGTCTTCTTGTAGCTAGTAGGGTAGCCTCCGTAGCCGCGCAGAAGGACTTGGATCCCCGCGCAACGACATATGTCTACACCTAGCCAACATTAGGATCCATGAAGGACACCTGACACAACCGCAGATATCAAGGCACCTCGATGATGTTGTAGTAGTGTCGTAATATGGCGCTGCAGTCAGTTCTGTTCCATAACACCTTCAATGTCCTTGGTGTCAACTGTGTTGAAAATACTCTATTTCGTTCTTATTGGTGTCAAAAATAACTTGACCAGCTGATGCAGGTCTAGGTGGCCTTGTCGTTGCAGCGCTTTTAGCACCTGTTTAAGGGCTTGATGCCGCCGACCTCTTTGGCGACATCTGAAATTATTCCTGCGGCCTTGACTGTGATTGGCAGATACTCTATTTTGTTCCTATTAGTGTCAACAAATGACTTGTGTCAAAGGACCCAATCAACGATGTTCTCGGATACGCCGGTTCTTATGGTCGTGCTCGTATACCTATTTTGCAGCTGGTCAGTTCTCGGGACCACCTACAAGGCCGAGGACGTCAAAGCTGTAAATTTCGGCGGCCGGGGATGAAAGTCGAACAGCCCGGCACGAGATACAAAGATGCCAAACCAGATAGGTATCCCAACAGTAGGGAGCATGTGTTTGCTGAAATTATGCGTTCTGTCAAAAGGAGTCAAGCAGTTTAAGTAGGTAGTCCCAAGGGACATGGGGTATCTAGTGATACATATAGACAGACGAGTGGAACATTCGTGTTTCGACAGCTTCTCGTTCTGGGCTGTCTAGCGGAGGGACGAAGCCACGGTCGACGTACCGTGTCGTTTAACTGGATGTTGTTGTAGGCTTGTAGAACTAACCAGCTGCCTGAGTCAATACGCCGAGGTAGCAGCAGTAGGGTGTCGTACGGACCCCAATGGACTAGGACAAGATCCAGGTGAATTTATGATTCGCATATAGCTTGGAGTTGTGGTTGTGGTGATGATATTTAACGCCGGGGGAGAGCAGAGCTCTCAGGCCTCCTAGGGGCATGCGGCGTGTAAATAGCTATATCTTAGCAGTACATGGCCCGTAGACCTTTTATATGTAGCCTTTGTGCATCCTCCAAATAGAACCTACCCTTCTAGATGCCGATAACGCCTGAAAAGATCAAAGGCGCGCGTGACAGTCAAACCGTATCTGATGGCCCCGCCCTCTGGGCTCGTGCCTGGCGCTGTGTATGAGGTAGTCGGTCCCTTACGAGGATGGACTGTTGGTGTGTTTCTTGTGACGGTGTAGTCGGTCGGCGGCATAGAGCGCCGCGGTCGCGAGGTCCCGAGTGTAGGTGGATGTCGTAGGTCTGTATAGCTTGGAGTTCGTCGCCCGGATGAATGAACAGTAGAACTGAACCTCTAGAGCTTCCTTGATCGCATGGGGTGCCCCCGACTCAGGCCCTTGCGTCTAAGACAGGCCGCCTTTGGAGAGCTTGTGGAACAGGGCAGAGTTGGACGAGCAGCAATTTCCTGCTTTTGGCGCGTGGGAGATACCACTGCCGGAATATTAGCATAACACAGTCGACTCTGATGACGTCGAAGGTGTAAATCTTCGTGTTGGGCTGTTATCGAAATGGGAAATAGATTCAACGACGTCGAAGGAAACTGTAAATCCTCTTACCGACAGAGTGCGTCGACTTCTTGTGCTGGGCTGCCTATCGAAGCAAGGGGGGTGGAAATGCATAGAATAGACCTGCTTCGCGAAGTTGGAGTCGACGTGTGTGCTGTGTGAGCCTTGTTGTTATAGCACTCTCGCGTCTGTGTGAATAAGGGCTCGATGCCGTCGTCGGTGACATCGGAAGCTTCCTTCGACGTCCTTGTCGTTGACGGTTGACTGAGCTTTGCAAATACATACTCTATTTCGTTTCTATTGGTGTCAACAAATGACTTGTATTAAGAACCCAATCAACAATTCCAACACGCCAGGTCTTATACTGCAGTTCTCCGGACGGCGCGTCGATGCGTGAGCACATGATGTTTTATCTGGATCTCCAGGAACAGGTGGGAGGTGGCGGAGGACAAGAGAGGCGGAGAGGTTCGTCAACAAGCACGCCTACAGGGCTAAGGACGATGGAAGCCGTGCATTTATGACTGACAGAATGCGTACGCTTCTCATGCTGGGCTGCCTTCCCCCATATAACTAGCTTCGCGAAGGTGTTGTATTGTTTACCGGCGAACACAAGCTTAGGTAGGAAGCTTTCGTTACAGCGCCCTCAGCGCTTGAATGGGACTCGATGACGCCTATGTAGGAGCCATCCTACTGTACGCATGACTAGGAGTGACAGGCTAAGGCCTTTCATCGCACTGCTGTCGGGATCTCGTATATGGGGGTACGTATAGACTCTGGTTGCCTTCGTGGGATAATCTCTTGCTATCCTCACTAGTATCGTCGACAACTTCTTTAGGCACGAAATATCACCCACAAAACTTCGTAGCTTGTATTCTAGGGTCGAGCTTTCCATTCAATAGTATTACCATTTTATTCATCAACCGTTATATAACTCATTCTGTACAATCCGCGATTGTGAGACCGAAACATATTTTTATTGTCGCAGCGCTGAAAGGGCCTGTGTAATAGAGGCTTAATGCCGCCAACCTTGCAACATCGGTAGCTTCTGTCACGGTTTCAACCCGAGCATATAAACAACTGCACAAGACCACGCTCGACGTTGTAGGAGTGTCGTGGTATAGTCCTGCAGCTCTGTGACACCTTCGACGTCCTTGGCGTCAACTGTGCTTTGAAAATACTCTATTTCGTTCCTATTGGTGTCAACAAATGTGTCTTCCAAGGACCCAATCAACAATGTTCTCAGACAAGCCAGTCTTGTATACATTTTGCAGTTAGTTCTCTGGACCTACAGGCCGAGGTCGTCGGAGCTGTAAATTTTCTTAGGCTTCGAACACAAGTAGGCAGACAGCAGTATAGTCCCGAGGGTCGTGGGGGATCATCTCTGTTTCAACAGCTTCTCGTGTTGGGCTGTTTATGCACAGAACGAAGAAACTGTATAGTTTTAGAGGGAACAGGGCAGAGTTGGACGAACAGAACCGCCGAGGACGTCGAAGCTGTAAAACTTCGTGTTAGCGTGTCTATCAAAGTAGAGTGATACCTGTCCGACACAGCTTCTTGAAGTCATGGTCGGCATACTGCCTCGTTAATAGGTAGCCTTGTCATCGCAGCGCTTTCGACGCCTGTGTGAATGAGGCTTGATGCTGTTAACTTGGCGACATCGGACTTGGCTGTATACTCCATTTCGTTCCTATTAGTGTCGATGACCCAATCAACGATTCGGACAGGCCGGTTCTTATAGTCGTGCTCGTATACTGCAGTTGGGTAGTTCTCTAGACCTACACGTCGAAGGGGGCTTCGTGTCGTGCTGTCTGTCGGAAAATGCACAGAACGGGCGGAGTAATACCTGTCGAACAAGCTGGGCTTGAGACCGAGCTGCTACCAACCCGCGCCCCGCTCATTCTCTCTTCTGAGAATGAGTCATCGTGCTTCCGATCGAGGCAGAGGGATGGAAGTGCACGGAACGGGATGTATCCCGTAGTTCCATCGTTCGACCGTCTCACATCTCTGCCTTCCTGGGCAGGGGCCCTCATCCCGCCACCGGCCGTCGATAAGGTTTCCGTGCGCGATCAGACATGCCGCCTAACCTGCTCGTCGTCGCCTAACGAAATCGCGCACGCGTGCGAACGCTGGTGGCAGGCTAACGCCATAATATTCTTACATACCGCAAGCCCTGATCAGAGCATAAATATCGGCCGAGGATGCTTCGGCACAACGTGCATAAGCTGTAGGGCATGCACAAACTCGCCCTGGTACCGAAGCAGGGTCGGTGGGTATGCATGTCCTGGACTATGGGCGTAGGACGGAGCTACGCGACAACAACAATAACTTGGAACTTCAGGCCCTGCAAGACATGCGGCCAGAGATTCGCCCTCGCCATACTCTCGGCCATCTTTATACGGCAGCCGTTGCCACGAACCGTCGTCATAGTGGATGCCAGCAGCGCCGCACACAAATAAAACAAGACAAAATTGTCAGAATTAAGCGATTCTAATTAACTATATTCATTAATTAAATAATATATTCTATTACATTCTTAAAATTCTGCTGTCCTATATAAAATATAAAATAGGTGTAAGTAATTAATTTACGTTATATAAATTATTATTTTAACCTTTTAAATTTTATTCTTCGCTGTTGAAAGTTCCGTCTCTCTCTTCCGTATCTGGTCCAGAACTTCGTCGTACGCTTGCCGGAGCTGCTCCGTCTCCCGATCGTGCTGCTGCTTCCGAGTCTGGTTAGCCAACTCACCTAGGATCTTTTCATTTGATATGTGTAGCTCATTGAGCGATCGTTCGAGCTTATCACTAGTCAGCTGGCTCTGTGACTTAACCTTCCACTCATCATCTAATTTCTGACGAATGCGACGGAGTTCCTTGACGTCGGCATCGTATCTGCATTGCGCCTTGGTGAGTTCTTGCCGGCTCGCCTCGAGCTCCATACGCTCCTTGTCGATGCCGGCCTGAGCGTTCGTCAACTGCTGCTGGTTCGCCTCGAACTCAGCATACAAAGAGTCAACCAGGTTCTCCCACTTGGTTGAGGCCGTACTAATGGACTCGCAGATGGTATCGAAGAGCCTTATCTTCTTCTTGGCGGCCACCGTCTCGTTTCCTTGGGAGTCCTTGTCGATTCGTTCTACTAGCCAGTTCATCCGGGCCGCAAGATTGCTGGCCACACCTCGCAACTCAGCAACCGGGTCTTTGTCTAACGACATGGCTTCAAACACTCGTTTATATCAATAGGTCCTAATAGTATATAGTATAGTATTCAATACAACAAGTGATAGGAGTGTATTCGATGCTGTCAAGGGTATACTAGCTGGCGATGTCGATGTTGGAGAATGACCACGGTAACTAGACCCCTTCGAAACCATCCATCTACGTCTCGTCTACGCAGGCAGGTATGCGATAGCTCAATCAGCTATTCTCCCTCATTCTTTCCTCCATGGGATAATGTCTCGTACAGAATATAACCCCTTTCGGATGTACGACATGAACCATGCATGACGCCAGACTGCAAGTGGTAACGGGGCTTCAAGGCGGACGCGTGCGATGTGAACTATGTGCAATTAACCCTATCGGGAAGTAGATTATGTCGCTGTCCAAGACCTAGCAGTGCCTTTACGATCGGGCGAACGCGGCACAAGACAGTGATCTATGCTGTCACGGGTGTGTACCTACTTTGCCCGAGCTCGCCATGCATACCTCTAGTACTTCCCACGTAGTATGTAGTCGTAGAGGTATGTCTATAGCTAACTTGCAATATAACGAGCAAGCATGATTATACTACCTATGCTACACTGTTAATGCTCGGCGTTGTGATTGCTGATGCCATCAACATTGAAGTGGTGGTTCTACAAATTCAATTCACGACAAGGTAGTATACGTCAAACGACTGTCCGCAATACATTTCCAAAAGCGCAATGCGTTATCGAGCTACCCCTCTTTCACAATCGCCTCAATTCATATCATTGATAAAGGAGAACTAGACTATACGCCGCAGGCTGCAAAACAAAGGCCAGACCCGGCTCTAAGGCGCGGTTATGTGCGCAAACCAGCTATGCGATATAGAATAGGTGGCGTGGATGCAGGGTATAAATATAGGTGCCGGTACTTGGTAGGGCTGAAAGAGTTGGGCGCTACCTAGGTATTGTACTGTATTTATAGTGGGCTTATACCCCTGACCATGCTCCACAGGCAGTGCAAGGGTTCGCTAGGGGTTTCGCATTTGTCTGAGACAGCTCTGTAGCCAGTGCACTAAGTATGTGATCAAGTCCCCTATCGCATTGTCGGTCGCATCGTCAGTCGCATCATCCTGCTCCTTATAGCACGTCCATCCTAGCCGAAGTCATCCTAACATCCCCAACGCTGCCTACTACCAAACTACACCTTGCTAGGCAAACCCTTGACTTACCTAAAGCAGTGCGTTAAGGATGCCGATGCTATTTAGGAGGCCGTCCAACAACTCCAAGCTGACGGCGAATTAGACCCGGCGGACAATACCACATTCGGTACCTGGTTCCACAGCGTCTCAAGGGCGACCATATCAAGCTACCCGTCTTCCCTTAAACCTGCGAAGCTGTTACGGTACTGTAAATAAGTGACTGCCGACAGTCAAGCCTCCGACTTGGCAACGCTCTATCTTTTGATAGTGTTGTGGTTAGAGCTGCAGTCCTATTCCGTGACAGAAGCCCTAGGCACAGCTACTGAGAGCCGACAAGCTAATGCGGTATATGCTGGTGTCTGGCCCCGGCTACGATGCCGAGAAACGAGGCTTAATTTTGCTTCGCTGTCTTAAACCAACATGGCCTCGTAGATGGAGAAGATCACCGAGGGCGACAGCCGAGCCGAGCCCAACAAGTTCCTGAAGGACAGCTTGAATGGCAATATTCCCACTACTTGATCGAGATCTTCATCCCTTTATTGGCTATTAGTTATTCACATTGACTTGCAGCATTGTTTCCATACCATATTTAGACCGTCTATAACGATATGATGATATGACGATAATTCTATGCCCTTAGCAATAGCCCAATCCGGGGGGTACCTAGGTAGCCTCTTACTTGCCCGTGTGTCACGATTATAGTACTAGAACAAAGAAGATGTTATCTGACAGTGGCATGTAAGAAAATGTGTGCCTGTATAGCGAGATAGGTGGCAGTGTGTTCTCGGTATTTGGCGAATACTCTGGCGCTCCTTACCCTTCTATACACTCGAATACCAAACAAGGACGGACTTCAATTTGCTCGGTATACCACCTGCACTGCTTAGGTAAAAGGCGGGGAATATCTACCTTTTCCACATATTCTACGTCATCATACATCAATTCACGCGACACTTGTCACTTGGTTCTTACCAAACTGCCTGGGCAAGTGAAGAAGTCAATACGACGGGCCCATGACGTGAGAGTTAACAGATATAAGCAGCTGTTATTAGGAGCAAGTTGATACTAATTCTATGTTCTGATACTAACCTTGGTCCGCTGGTGGGCTTGCCTCATCTACCTCTAGAAGTTGCATGAAATCCTCGTGCTCTTTTAAGAGTTCGGCGAATTCCGAATAGGCTTTCCGTGCGGCCTCTGTCTCGGTCTTGGCAGCTTCAATGACCTCCTGCCACTCCATATCAGCCGTTTCGAGATCGGTCTCGGCCTTTCGTGCCTCATCAAGTGAGCGTTTGAACTCATCGATCTCCCTGCGAGCATTAGCAAGTCCCTTCACGACATCGGCTTTCACGTCCGCAACGGCCTCGTCGCGTAACTCGTCGAGGGACTGTTCCAAGTTCTTCTCAAGGAAGGGCTTCCAGTAGAAGACATGTTCCTTGGCCTGCTCGAGCCTCGGGTTCGGGGTACGACCGCCCCGAGTTCCCGGCATCTTCACGTTATAACCGTGCCCCGGCAACCGAGAATTTGCCAAGACCGTCCCGAGGACCTCCGCGGGATCGATCTGGTCTTCCTCCCACGTGAGAAATATAGGCAACGCCGCGGACTTGACGTCGAAGTTGAGATGCATCAAGCATGACATTGTCAGGGCGTAGACCTTGGAGGTGCCGGCCCCGGAACCATGATCGTCGGTGAGGTGATTGATTATGCGTGCCCGAATGTACCCTGCATTACCTACCATGATGGGCGACTGTAGCTGGAACACATCCAGGTCAGGGTTAGCCGAGTCACTCTCATCAATGGTGCAGCGACTATCGAACATGTCGACGAGAGCGTTGATACTAGAATCGGCAGCACCCGCCGTCCCTATCCTGCGCGTCTCGGACTTGGCAAAGCGTGGGCGCTCCATGCAGTTGAACCTGTTAGGGGCACGAGGATCCCAATGGGTCACCTGACGCAGTTCGTCGTCGATGACCTGGGTGAACTCGAGAGCCTCTCTCTCGGCCGTCCCGAACACACGATAGCCCTGTCTGTAGTCGTGGTCGTAGAGTCTCACCCCCGCCGAGTACTTCTCCAACGCCACAATGAGTTGTCTCGTCTCCCGCTGCGACAGAAAGGCACCTCTTCTATGGTTGATGTGTAGGAATGCGGCATATGCGCCCGAGTAATTATCGTCATAGACGTAGTCATTCCAATTGTCCCTACGAGCATCCCTGCTGTAGAAATGAGGCCCCAAGGTACCCATGAGCAACGACCGCAACAGAGGGAGGGGTAGAGAGTGGAACAGGAGGCGGTTGTCGTCCGTGTCAAGGTCATTGGCGGAGGCAGCATTGGCGACCAGGCTGCTATTGCACAGCTGGCGAAAAATGGCATTGCACGATCTGCCATTGTCGATCATCCGAATCAGGTCGACAACATCGGGCTCCATCACGGGTAGTTGGGCAGATCGAACAGCGGGGATGTCTGGATCCATGGTATCAGATGCAATGGTATGACTGCTGGTATTATCCCACGTCTGCTCTCAGTGTCGTATCACTATCATGCGCAATCGCCTCGATTTGCATGTGTGATTAGACCTACCTACCTACCTACTTAATGAGAGAGGAGTGGGATGAAATGAAGGCAGAGCTAGACGGTAATGGTCACGCCAGCACGTGAGCGCACATCGTTTATCGTATCGTTTATCGTATCGTTTATCGTATCGTTCATCGTATCGTTCATCGTATCGTTCATCGTATCGTTCATCGCATCGCAAGGAAGTCACCGCCCAGCTGTTACTATTACCGAGTGTCTGTGGAAGGTTCCTCCCTCCCGCCCCCACGCCCTTACGCGTGGGATTCTGTGACTGCCACTATGATAGTGATGTTAATTGAATTCTCAATCTCCACCGTGTGCAATGTGAATTGTCCGTTCTCGTACTTACCTAGGTAGCTGCAGGTTCTTCGAGATGGCTATATGTATGTACCCGTGCACTCGTCTCATTGACACTCAACTCTCAACTTTGTCGTAATCTCATGATCCATACACTCATACCTACGTCCATATACTCCGGTATCTACAATGTCTAGCCAAGACGTCGAGGATGCTGTTGCCGAGGTGGCGCAACTTCTCGACGACCTCAAACAGGGCCACGTCGATGTCAACCAACTCAAGAGCGACTTGAAGCAAAGGGAAGACGCGACAAAAGAGATCGTGGGCGCCTTGCGCCGTCGGAGGGATGTAATGAAAGATAGGATCGACCAACTCGCCTCGCAGAAGAGGCAGCTCGAAGAGCAGACCGCCAAGCTGAAGGACGACTCCGGCAAGTTCGACATGGCGAAATGGAGAAAGGCCACAGAGTCGTACAAGCAAACGCGATTCAACAACGCGCTGCATTGGCTCATTGCCAAGGACAAAGACGAGACATTGGACCGGTTGCGAGACATGTCCCCGGACCATAAGGCCGCCACCCTCGACCTCGAGCGACAGATCACCGTAGCGAAGCTCGACATAGCCACGGAGTCCCTGAGGCTCAAGGAGGCAGAGGTGTCCAAGGTCACTAGCGAGCTCGATTCCATGAGCAACGACATCCGGGCATTCGACAAGGACAAGAAGTCACTGGAAACCCGGGTTGCCGATCTGGAAAGCTCCGAAAAGATCCTCCAACAGCGCCACGACACTGTCACGGCCCAGCACAACGCGGCCCTGAACAAGGTCGGAACCCTATCAAGACGGGTTCGAGAGCTGGGAGACGAGATCTGTGAGAAAACAGATCGTCTGGCCGCTCAAGCGAGTGAGGTTACTCGTCTCACAGCGGCCAACAAGAACCTCCAAGACCACCTAACGCGCAAGGACGCCGAAATCTCGGAACTCAACAGCAAGTCGGACGCGGAAAGGACGGGTCACGAGAACACCGAGCGACAGCTCCTAGAAGCCGAGTTAGCAGGGCGCCATCTCCGACGTGAAGTTTATACACTCCACGAATTGATCGCCGAGGGCTTAGCCGAGATCGACAGACTCGAGGACGAGGTCAAGGACACATCGGATGCCCTCAAAGGCGTCAGGGAGAGATCAGCGGAGTATTACCTCTGTGTAGTCATGAAGAAAGAGGAAATCTTTGAGCTGAAACAAGATGTCGCGCGAAAGGATACTGACCTTGCACAGGCTAATGCCGATCTACTGCGAAATAAGGCTAACCTGGAGCAGAAGAACGCCGAACTCGAACACATGAAAGAGGACCGCGCCCGAAAGAACACCGACCTCTCGCAATGTATCACTACTCTAGAGCGCAAGGAAGCTGACGTCAAACAGAGAGATACGAACCTGGCCCGCCTACTAATGGGTCACAGGCAGAGGGAACAGGACGTCGACCGCTGGCTCCCTCTAATCAATTCCCTGCAGCTACCGATGCCCGCGACGCAACCTACCATCGAGCGATATCGGTGGTGGACGATGGCACCGTCGTGGGAGCAGCAAAAGGTCTCTCCGACTTCCGCGTGGCCCAGAGGTCTACTAGAATCAGTCGCCCTCCTCTACGGCCAAGCCGTCGCGAACAAATGGGACGAAGATGGTTGCGTGGCCTTTACAACCATCATCCGCGGCTTAGAGGTGGCCGAGGTGGCACCCGTAGCCATGATAATGGAGCTGCTACGCCGTCTGCTGACTACCACGACCCAGGACTACGACAGCAGCCACAGGACACAAATCGGCTTGCCTACCGTCCCGGGTCGGACTACTGCGGCAGTTCTACGAGGTCACTCCGTACATGTTCAAAAACCACTAGCCAGTCCGCGCTAGCCCCACCCGAACCACTGCGGCCCCCACAAAATACCACTGGCCCCGACCCACCGGGGCTCCGCAAACCACTAGAAAGCCACAATTTAGAGTTTGGACCACTAGAAAGCCACACGAACCACTGGCAGGGATTGGGCAAGCCACAGCAACATTTTCAAGCTGCAGCGTCAAAAAGCCCGCCCGCCAGCTAGGTACTCGTATTACCGCACTGTAACCGCGCACACATTTTGTGTCGCCCACGCAGCCCACGCAGCCCACGCAGCCCACGCAGCCCACGCAGCCCACGCAGCCCGCGCAGCCCCTTGCCAGCCCCTGTGTAGCTAATATGCATTGCCAAGCTTGCAAGCTGTTGTATTTATCTGTAGTAGGTTGTAGAAGTAATGGAGACTCGTACTGTGTACGTGTGGCTACAGGAGGCTACTTATAGTGGGGTCTGTCATGTGACAAGTACCCCCTCCAGAAAATGACGATGCCCTCATCGTCTGACCTGTAAGTGAAGCTATTTACAGGTACATTTAAGCTATGTTTTTTTAATTCTTGGTGTTTAATTAGGGTTAGGGTTAGGGTTAGGGTTAGGGTTAGGGTTAGGGTTAGGGTTAGGGTTAGGGTTAGGGTTAGGGTTAGGGTTAGGGTTAGGGTTAG